>MVGT01000148.1:470855-508395 GCA_002174775.1 Macleaya cordata | reverse complement strand
TAACCTAAACAGTCACTACAAGGGTCCAGGTCCCTTTAGTCATCCTCTTTTAACATTAATAAGAGGAAACCAAATACCTCAAAATCATTGAACTTAAAATTCGATTTTTGAATTTTCCACCACTAACAAATTCAATCCACTAGAATTAACCACAAAATCAAAATCAATCTCAAGTTCTTCAAATTACTCCCAAACTAGGTCCTTATTAAATCAATTAAGAGCTTTAGGATTACAAACTCAATTTGCTTTAAATATCCTCTTCAATTAATTTAGACCTCCGAATCTACAATCTAACCCAAAACAGTAAATTTGGGTCAAAATCAACCTTCATAATTATCAATTTCATCAATTAAGGGTTTGAAAGGTCTAATCAAACATTAAACTATTAACAAAATCAACCCTAAAATTGAAAACTAAGATTAACAACATAAAATATCTAATTAAAAACAAAATGAAAAGCTAGGATTTCAAATTTATACCTCAATCCACAAATTAAATGGTCCCTACGATTTCCCCCATCGGACCATCGTCATTATCTTCTTCTTCTCTCTCTCTTTTTCTCTCTCTCTCTCTCTCTCTTCTTCTCCTCCTTCTCGTCACTCCCTCTGTAAGGTATAAAGAGAGTCTCTCTCTTTCCTATAAAACCTAGGGCGGTGGAAACAAAAAGAAAAAGAAAAGCTAAAATAAATTAAAATTAAAAATAAATAACTAAATGGGTTATACTAAGGTGTATGCACATACATACAAATTATGTGTATACAAGGAATAACTTATAAAGTTACTCATAGTGTATATACACAATTAAATAAAGTTTAATTGGTCAAAATCAAGGTCAAAATTGCGGGTACCTTCGATACTAGTCAAAATCGTGTTCCGGGCCTTGATTTGGGATCATCTAGTGTCCGATTTTCGCGCTTGAGTAGGCAAAATTGAATAACTTTTCGAGATCTATCTATTCGTACGGTTCGATTCCTCAAATTATGCTCCGAACAAAAACTCATTATTTAATCCTAAACTTAATTATTTTAACACCTAATAGGTTCCACGATTGAAGCGTTGGACTCGACTCAACTTGACTCACCAAAGTCAACAAAATTATTTTAGGTCGTTACAACAACGTACTCTCTCGACCAGGTCATCATAAGAAAATGCTGCGAAATCTTTCCGAACGAAGTGAGAGAAGGAGGGAAGGCGCGCTAGCCTAGCTAGCTCGACGAACTACTCCAGTCAGCCTCAAAAGGATAATCTGAGAGCGCACGGTCGGGAGTGCACTTATTATTCTTCCGACTTCAAAAAGATCAAAGAGAAATCATCTTCACAAAAAATCATGATGATGGAATCATTATCTCCATGCAAACCCATGGAGTGGAAGAATAATTTTATATAACAACTCCAAAAAAGAAAAAAAAAAGCAGAATCCATAAGTGGAATTCAATATCCATTTAACAACGTTATTTAATTCTTATCCATCGTTATTTTATTATTTCCATCAACTAATTTAGTATGGGGAGGGCGCGGGCGGGTGAAGAAGCTCATCGATGATACTGGTGCATGTCCCCAACGCTTTACGTTTGCAGGTGTCAGAATCGTAGTCCCCCACATCTACGCCCATGCACATATCATAAAACAGCCTGTAACAACGTTTAAAAAATGCTGACTCATATCCGCCGGGTCCTGGTGCTGCTGCTGGTGGTTCTGATGAATCTGCTCCTCCTGACATTGATAATAGAGATCTTCTATTATAAAACCCTACTACTACTCCCATGTTGGACACAAACACAGATACTACCACCAACAAGATCATCATCACTTTCATCTTCGCCGTCCACTGATTCTTAGTAATATTCTTCTTATTTGTCGACATAGCAATTGATGATGATCCATCACCACAACCCATAATTTCTTTTCCTTTTTTTTTTTTAATTTCCTTAATATCCTGCATTTCAAAACAAATACCAAAGAATATTAATTTATCTCCTATAAAAATGAAAAATAGTTTTTTTTTTAATTTGTTTTGCTTTCGAATATCAAAAATTTTAAACAAATAATTTTATTTTATTTTTTATATCCAAGGTGTCTCAATCTTTAAATCCAAGGGTTCAACCACTTAGCCATTTCGTAATAGTTAACAAATAAAACAAATAAAATATTGAGTGAGTACTTTCACCTTTTCGTATTGGTTTAGTAAGATGCTAGTCTTGGTTGGAGTCATTTTCTATTTAAAGAGTTATATTTCATGGGTGTTAAATGTATACTAAGTACAATTAATTAATTATATTAATTAATGAATTAGAGACTTTGAAGAAATTAAACGTATAGTTAGTAGTTGATTAATAAATTTGATCTGTTCATTTAAATATTTATTAAACAAACGTTTAGGTTACTGTTAATTACAATTGTGCAGGTGATGAGGTCCTAGTAAAAAACAGCTTAATTTGACTCCACAATTAATTTATTTTTAGAGAAAAGAAGTTATGATGGTGCTATTGTCCAATTACAAGTAAGAGCGTAAGAGAAGGCGGCATAAACATTGCATAAAATAGAGAGAAATCATGGTGAATCTATAAACACAAAATAATCAACCATCACGAGGAATACCAATGTTGGTTCCCTCAGTTTACCAAGCTTGAACCAGATTGAGATTTTGAACCTTTGTTGGTGACTTAGTAACAAGGATGTCGATGGGTCAGTTTTGATTTGAATATTGAACTACCCAAAATATGATGAGGAAACATTCGTCACAAAAATCAGCCATTGGAATAATTTTATGTAGCACCCACTAGCGTGTAAGTAAAGTAAGGATAAAGTGGGTATTAGGTGGGTCCAATGGGTAGTAAAAAAGAAAAAAAAAGGTCGAATGTGGATGTTTATACGGCTTCAATGGAAGCCGCATGGAGACGACCACAGCCGCACAAAATATAGTAATAAATGAAGAAAGATCATCAACACAAAAATTTAGCCCAACATCAAGTAACACCCACCGTTAGGAGTAAACCGAGTGTTAGAAAGTAACACCTTATTTTTTTCTTTATGAACACCACACATCAACATTTTTAACACTAACATGTAAGACCCACATGATATTAAGATTATCTTCACAAAAGAAAAAAAAATCATTGTATCATATTTGATTGAACCTTAAAACTGGTGTAGATGGAGTGTAAAATTGAACTCAGCTTAATTAAAAAAAAAAAAACAGTACACAGACGGAATTATTCAAAAACTTTGATTGAGCACTTTGAAGGCTCCTATAAGGCACAATATGAGTTCTCACATTCCTACTCTAAACCATAGTAACCAAAAACGCCCAAACATGCTGGCGCTCCCGCTCCCAAACTGCGTATTCGCGTTTTGGGAGCGGGAGCGCCTTCGATCCACGGTTCGAGAGTTGTCGGAGCGCGGTTCGTGAATATTTGGAGCGCGGTTCTATATTTTCGGAGCGCTTAATCAACAAAATACTTTCAAATGTCTAATTATTTTTTTGTTAGGTTTGTCCAAATGGACTAATTTTTTTTACATGTATGTTATTTATACTATTTGGATCATATTTCAAAAAAATCAGCTCAATCGGAGACTTATATCACTACAAACACTTAATTTAGACTTTATAGTGTGAATGAACGNTAATTGGCTATTCTGTCGCTCCGGCTTCTGCTCTGGTTCTGGTTAGTTGGAGAGTAAGTACTCGTACTTTGCCCATGCAAATAAATTAAAAATCAACAATATAAGTCCTATCACTCCCGTGTGCATATGATGTTGGGCTCTCTTTTGTGCGCCATGCAGCCACACTAGAAGGCTTAAAATAGGCCAAGTCCATAATACATGGATAATTTGGAATAATATATGTAACATTAAGGGCATTACTACAGAGACACCAGATTTTGACATCTAAGATTACATCTGCTTATTTTATTAATTGGAAACCAATCATAACAGTTGTTGAAAAAATATTATTCCATTTCAGCCCCTCATACCACTTTTAAAAAGCAGATGTAACCTTTTGGTGTCAAATTCTGCTGTTATTCTAGCAAAACTCGAGATGAAATAGAAAAAATTTGCAACTTCAAAAGGATTCTTGGAATTAAAAAAACAATGCTATTTGAAGGAGGGTTCCAATTTACAAAGAAAACAAAGTCCTATAGTATTTACAACTCCTGGGGAAGGATCAGGGATCAAGTAAAACTATTTCTACAACTCCTCAACAAGTTTAAAATTGGGAAATAGCTGTAGAATGTTGGCGGGTTCGTGCCATCGCATTTTTTTTTTGAAAGTACCATCATATATTTTAACCATCCAAAAAGATTTCTATTGTGACAGGAAGAAGAAATCAAGCAGTCAGATACTTTGAAAGATCTTCAAAGTGTCCCTCCCTACCTAGCAATGGCATGGTTGCTCAGAATCCTCGAAGTCTCTATCAGTGGCGGAAGGTCCTTACTACCTGCTCAATTCTCCGCCGGCAAAGTGGACAACTGGTCAAGTGTGATGAGCATGTTGTGCAACAGCACATGTGACCACACCTGAAAATCAGATCTTGTTTTAGATTTTGTAACAAGAGATTCAAGAGAGGAGAGTTCATTGAAATGAAATTATAAACTTCCATAAAAGAAAATAGAAAAAAATACTGGGACTAAACTCATTCAAGTATCATCTAATCAGGTGGCCCTAGAGATCCCCATATCTACAAGTGCAATTCTGTTCCCCCACTAGTAAGGTGGGTGTGTGAAACCACAGCATCCAGCCATGGTGTGTTATACGGTCAAAGGATGGTGGGGTTGACCATTTAACATCCCTTAAATCCCAACGCTTGGACTATGTTTTTGCTCACCCACCACCTTAAGTAGGTGAACAAAATCACACCCATATGGACTCAATTGAATGGTGGTGCTATTCTTTGCATCATCACCACCTATAGGGAACAGATACATAAGGGTGATTCCTTGTTCATCTCATCCTGCAAAGTATTCTCACCAAGAATATTGGACCAACAATAACAGGGAAAACCAACATAAGGTTCAAACCATAAAAATCATCATAACATTGTTAGGTAAGGGGAAAGCATGTTAAGGTGCTTACGGAACAAACACAGCATTGTACTCCTGTTCCAAGCATATCACACATAGATCTGGCATGAGACGGTCCCTCTTTGCAGTATCTGTTCCATTTTCTGTCTTTCCGTTAGAACCTGCATTGGGGTTTTCAAATTCAAAAACACTACCGAAACAACTATAAGTTAGCTAATTACAAGACGATTTCAAAGTCTACCTTCATTATCCTGCTCTAATCGTTGTGCAGCGGCAGCAAGAACCCTGGGAACAAGAACCGTCATGTGTTACCATAAAGAAACTATATATTAGAGAAAAAACATTTTACTACTGAAGAATTTATTGTTCTTTGTGTTACTAAATATAAAAAAGTAGCTTGCATTAGGTCTAGACAGCAGCTCAATTATATGAGTATTTTTATTCCTTATTGTATATGTAGTGTAAATACAGAGTTTGGGTCAACTCACGAATAAACCACCAGTTCTTTTATTTTTGAACAGTAAAACCACCGCCTCATTTTGATAATTGAAAAATGTCAGATGTAATTAAATGTGTGAAGAGTGGGAGCTAGGATAAGCTTCCAAGACACAGACTGATTGCATTTACCTTATTCAGCTAATAGATTGACCATTTTACTGACACTCTACATGTATAATGGTACATAATATCCTCTTTCTATATTCCTTTTTCTTAAGCAAAATGCAGTCACATAATTCCTTTCCACCAAATCTGTTATAGGCTTCGGGCCTTATGGGGAGTAATATAACAATGAGAATCCACATGTCCACACACACTTAGACGAGTAGATCAGTTACGTATTTTAAAAGACCAATCCAAATCAGGCTCAAAATAGGCAGCTCACAGTTTACGAAGTTAAAAAGGCTTAAAAGTATTTAGTCAAATATAAATCATGTTTCAGCAAATCTTTTCACTAAGATTCTAAAATTTTAGAAAAATAATTAAGTTCTATGACAACATTTTGAATAACTATTAACTAAACTTTAAAGTTTAGACCATCATTTACCAAAAAATCTAGTTGCAAGTAACCTTCTAAGTTTTTTTTTTTTGAGGGAGTTACCTTTTAAGTTTTAAGCTATAACTTATAAAAAAAAAAAAGGACAAGTTTCACCTTTTCTGCAAATCCCAGCGACGCCTTCTTTCCATGATATATTGAATGGCATGCTTAGCAATCAGATAAACACCAAATACTGTGAATCCCACAGAAGCGTATTTGTACAGCCTGTTGGCAATATCTCTCTTAGATACATGTAGATATAAGGGGAAAGAAAACAAGTTTCGCATAATACGCTTAAAAACAACCTTGCCCATTTCCCAAGGTTTGCAATGAGTTGGTCAATACTTTTTGGTGACACATAAAATGGCCCTTTGTGTGGTCTTTGAATCCGAATGGTTCCAATGTCGTCCTTAACCGCCTACGCAGAAAGTAGAAGGAAAACACAAAGATAGGGTAAATACATTGGTATTCCAGTATGGGAACATATACACTTCAATGAATCCTATCCCAGTGTACATGCATACACCAGCTCATGGGACCCGTTCCAACCTTGGAGTATGAAGATCCACCAAACTCATAGTTCCTCCAAATTGACCTCCCCAGTTGTGGAACCCAATAGATATTTACTTAAACCAGTAGAACCTTGAGTGGGTCCCATGATAACCCCAAGACGCTGATCCCCAACAAGACAAATGAATGCATGAACTTAAAAAGTGCTGGTTCAGTGAGCCCGTAAAATTCAAAACCACTCCATTAGGGATCTTAGAATTATTTGTGATAACTATTGCTGATACTGGAGCTATAACCTATGTTATTTTTGGAAATAGCCACCTGCTAATAATTTGAATAAAAAACGTAAACTAATGAAAGAGTTGAATTTGTGGTGTCTGTGTAGATCTTTTAATAATTTTTTCAAGATATTCCAAAATTACCTCGCCAACAACGGTCAAGGAGGTACCAGTAGGAAGAACTCTTTCAATTCGCTTGACTCCAAGCATCTGTAAACCATAATGCTGTTGCATAAGCAAATTATTTTAAGTTTTACCAAGTAAAAAATAGAGGAAAACTACTGAATAAGGACAAACCTTGAGACCTTGAAGATAATCCAATGTTCCCCGTACAAGAGAACGCCCTGACTCCTCAAAGACTTCGCTTGCGACAGTTAACGCCAAGCCTGTAGCACCTCGGGCTCCGACAACAAATACTCGACCGGTCCCATCGTCCTGATATAAAATAAATTTAAAAGATTAGAACAAAGAGATTGTTCTGGAAATAGCTATTTTTCCATGTGACAGGGACACTCCAAATCTTAAGAATTAGAGTTTCAAAGTTTCAATCATGATTTCATTTCACGACTGATACATTGTCAGACACCAAAATTCTCATTATAACAAATCTTGAATTTCTCAGCCAAGGTTGGACACCCATCCATGATAATCCAAGAGCCCAAAACCACAATGAAATGAATTAGATGAGATAAAAGCTTATTTCAAAGCGTTATAATGCCATTATAAGTTTAACACAACCATGTTTTAAAGAAAAACACTCTGCTAACAAAACAAGTAATTTACGACTTGATAAATGCTGTCCAGAACCACAGGTAAGACGACTAAAGTCTTCTTAGGTAATCGACTTTGTTGTATTTGGTCAAAAAGGTTTTGAAACATTGAGGTTCCATACGAAGTAGGGATAATAATTTTGTCAAACACAAGTTTTCCTTCAAATTGAATTCATTTGTCAATTCTAAATGTTTTAACATTGAGGGTCCACAGCATGTGGATGCACCAAACAACCCAGATGCATCATCACCAACTAACTAGTTCAAGAAAATCAGAATAAGCACTGAAAGCCTTACTCACCAGGTACCAAGGGACCTCTTTACTCATGGATAGCATCAAAGCTGAGTCTTGTATCCATGAACCAGCATCATTGTGCTTCAGAAAGTGTTGTTCTGCCTGAAAGAAATTATACCGAAGAACTTTAACCTAACTGTCACAAGTTAACTGAAAGAACATATAACACCTACCCAATAGTATTTTGAATTATAAGCTTGCTTACCGTTTCCTCCACTATTACACCTCTCAAACCACTATACTCGCAGGTGATCGGTGTGTCTGAGCTGACTCGTCCAGATATGGTCACAACCAATGGTAACACTTTGCAAGCAGTATCCAGAAGTTGTGCTGAAAGGTGTAACGGCAAAAAAGAAAATCAGCATTTGCCTGTTTAACCTAATCCACATTTTTTTTTTAATCAGATTGTCACGAAAAAACAATCTTTGACTACAAACTCAATGGTGACATTTTTATTTAGAAGAAGGAAAAGGGAATCTAGATAGGAGGAGGTGTTGAGGTGGTGGTGGTGGAAGGAATGCATACTACCCACGTAGTATTGACAAGAAGTCGTTGCCCAAGATTAAATAAAACAATCAAGTACAAAAATGTAAAATACAGAACACGTCTTTTAAAAGTGTACTGATTGAGAAATTTTTCCCTGCTACTGAACCTAAACATAACACCCATCATATACAACTATTTACACCACTAAAATGCTATAGTAAGTTAATAACTATGACTGATCTTGAAATCACTATGTAACAAACAATTTCACTGTTAACGACAAGCCAATTATTTAAGGGCATTTCCTATTAAAACTATGCAACACACTGCTATCCATTCAAGATCAAATGTCTTAGCTGCCCAGAATTCCTAAATTTGGTTAAATCAATGTCAAAACAACAATGCATTACCACATTCAATGCCGAAATGCCAATCTAGCTCAGTCAATATCAAGCTCAAAATTCTACTTTCAAAAACAAATATCAGACGGAACATTAAAGCTACCCACTTACCCAAGTCTTTTAATTGGTTGACCTTAGTAACTGATCTCAGAACTTCCGCATCCCTGAAGATAACCCACAAAAAATTAGCAATGCAAAAACCAAATAAAATGCAGAGAGAGAGAGAGACTGCACCTTCCACTGCTTCTTCCGAGAAGATAAAGTGCAGCTGCACTCAAGCAGCAACTCAATCCTCCCCATGGAAGCATCTTCAAGAACTCGAAAACCCAAAATTCAAAAACCTAGAAAACAAGCTTCATGCCAAAAAAAAAAACAGCTTGTAACCAAAAATGACCAGTGTTTACAACACTTGAAACAAAGTGTAAACTAATATCACAATAAAGAGAGTCGCAGCATATACAATTAGGGTTTCGAAGATTCAATACGAAATCGAGAGTAAAGTTAGAGCTCAATACAGGAAATTCGAAGTATAAAATTAGGGTTTGTGTGATTAAAAGGAAGAATCCAGGGGGACTAGAATACGTGAAACTGGATTCAGTAGAAAATTTAAGATAGTTTATTTCAAATTTTGTAGATCACTGAACCAGAATTGTAAGCAATTTTGAAGCAAAATAATAAAGAGAATGTGATCCCAGGAGTCGAGAAGAGGGTAAGGTAAAGCGGAAGTTCGCGAACCATGAATTTTTGTCAAGGGGGAATACTTCTAAAAAGCGCCTCGTGCGTAAGCTGCTTAACCTATACGCCATTCAGAGTTTTATGCTTTACCTAGGTTGAAAACAAAGCTTCGTTGCACCCCTTGGTTTCTCAAAACGCCCCCCACTTATTGTGACCCCTTGTTTACACTTGTCTCTAAAGCTCATATAATTCAAAGACTGATTTTTTATGAGGATGGTCTCCTCAACTTATAAATCACCTTCACAATAATTTATATAGTTGAAATAATTTTAACCATATCAAAAGTTAACTAGATTTTTTTCTAAACCATCTATCAAAAAAACCTAACTTTTAGTAGCGTTAAAAGTTTTGTACTGATGTGACTTGTGAAGATGATCGACATTGTGAAAAAATCATCCTCACAAAAAAAAAACAACCCTTAGATCATTTCTATGTGGGCACATAGACTAATGTAAACAAAGTGTAAAAATAAATGAGATATTAATAAATAAATAAAAGATAGGGAGTTTTGAGAAAAAGCGCGTACGATGATGCTTGACCCCAAAAAAATTGATTATTCTCTTTTATTAAGAGCAAAGAAAATGATTTATTCAAACAAACAGTCTTTTCTTTCATAATCTTCTGCACATATTACTTTACATGATGGGAAAATCATCCTCGCAAAAAATAACCCTTAGATCATATCTACACAGTTTACATAGACAAATGTAAGCACAGTGTAAAAATAAGATGGGTAGAAGTGGAACATGGAAAAAGCTAAAAATAACAAAATAAAGTGACATGTAAAAGTCTAAATGAAAATATACTGCCCCATTTGTCTATTTGTAATGCCTGACCTAAATACACAGCTCAGATCGACTAAAAGATTGACCAACATATACCTCATTGTGAAAGTAGAGATTTAGGAAGGATGTTAGAGACAATTGTTAGTGCATTGGCTAGCGTAGCTTAATGCCACTATGCAAACAAGGACGCAAGAGAGGAGAACACCGCCACCAACAAGCACAGAAAGATACACACCACATTGTCCCATATCAATAAAGCAATGTCCACAACTCCACATACCACTCATCCAATTAAAAAAAAATGTAGAAGAAGAAGGAAACATATCATATACCAATCAAATAATATCCATAGCTTGCCCATATCAAATGATTAACAATCTTTTGCTGATTAATTCAATCATTCTTTACAGGATAGAAAAAGAAAATCAAATGATATCCAAAGCTTTGTCCATATTCAGAGTGCTTTATCTGGAGACATACAGACATACATGTCCGACTGTCTGGTCAAATGGACCATTTCTTTTTCTTTATCTGTAGATCAAATGAACCATAATCTTTACAGTTATCTGCAATTATATTCATCCCTTCAGTAATACAACAGGGATGTGCTTTTACAGAAAGAGGTTGCCAAAGCAATCAGAAGATCTGAAAGTTCGAGTTTTCCGCTCTCTTAATGTGGATGAACAAAACCCACAAATTTGATTGGTTGTTTTAATAACGGCGTTAGTTCATTTTTATTTTTTCTTGAAAAAATTCAACAATTTCAAAAGAACCAATCAAAGTTGCAGGTTTTGTTTCACCAATGCAGAGAGTGCGTGAACAAAATCGAGCACGCATATCTGCTCACCTGCCACACTGAAACCACAATTACATACAAGGGAAAGCAAGAATTTTAGTACTTAAAAACTAGAAGTGATGAACATGATCTAGATAGATTGAATGCAAGTTAAATCAACAATGCACGTTTACATGTCAAAGTCATGTAATTTTGTTTACAAAATTTCCAATTGCTGGATCCCTAGATTTGGTTGAGGCTCATAATCCCCGACCTACCTATGCCCAACAGGCTCTGAACTCAAAAATCTTCTAAAGTTGAAGTTGGATTTATGCTTTCTCAAGTGCCTTCTGCATGTCCCTTACATTGTACTGGAATGAGAACCAAGTCGAAGTCTTCTGCACTACTCGACAGCATGAGACACTCCAGCAGGATCAATACCACCCATATTTGGCTTTGATTGTCCCTACTGAAATCACCAAGCCAAGTAATAAAATACATTAACTCTTTGCAGCTTCTTCTAAGATCTAGAGTGCACTACACATAATCAAACAACTTGATTAAATATTTCATTTTTGTTGAATATTTTGGTCATAAGTCTGAATACAGAGGAATACCATAACACCATCTCACTCACCTGCTAATTGAATGATTAAAATGTGGATGACTATAGCAATGATAGTGATATTGCAGCAGAACGGAGTTTCACACCATCCTCGTCCCATTTAGATTGTGGGGCAGCTGCTCCAGCAATATATGCCTGGAACACATAGAGCAGATGAGATCTAAATGAAAAGAAAACTGGAATCTATATAAAGATATGGAAATTAATTTCCAAGCTCAACTTAATAAATGCTTGCAATGCAAAACAAACTAAATGCATTTAATACGAAAACAGTTATAGAATAATGAGATTGATTAGAGTAATGGTCTTTCTAAGACAAGATTTGTCGAATCCATCATCCAGTTGGCTGAATTTTAGTGAAATGTGAGTTCTATCGCGATGCTTGGAGATGATACAAACCAAGTCAACTTTGATAAGTGCCAAGTTAGCTCCTCAAACACTCACATACTCGAGAGGATATAACTGATGCATACCTTACCACTGCTAACGGCAGCTACTAGTGCAATATGCTGCTCATCTGTCCCAAACTCATAGAAGTAGTAATTCCTGGCAGGAATCAAATAATGGGTCAAGCGTGAAAACTTTTACATCTCAGTAACTTTTCATGATACACATAAAGCTGTTCTTGGAATACTAAAATTAAAAAGAGAACACCATGAAAATTTTCCTACAAAAGAAGAATAAATGAACTCAAGGAGTCCAGTTATTTTACTGAATTTGTGATATGCATTTCTAGGAAGATTTTTATTCAGTGACAGTAAACAAAGTTTTGCCTCCTGCACCCCATGCTAAACTCATGCTCATCTACACAATGCAAACCTGTCAGCCACATCTTGGATGAGATATACCCTGTATAGATATTAGATAATTGAACCAACTAACCAGTACCAAGTTTGGGCTGTTTGGCTATATTAAAAAGGCAAAACCAGAAAGTCTTTTTTTTATAGGTGATTCGAATTGCCTCCTAAAGGTTTTCAAAAATTAGACATACCTCCTTAGACTTTGGTCAAGTCATTGACCAACAGAGAACTGTGTTTTTCTTTTGTCCAAAAATTAGACATAGCCCTGCTTAAATGTCATTGACGAACAAAAACATGACCAGTGTCGCATGTGCATTATTTTAAAATCAAAGCTAACTTTCTACAGGTTTCGTTAATCTTTTTATGAACGGTATTCGGGATAAAAAAGCAAATAACCAGGTGCAAGGTGTGAAGCAGAGAAGGCTGAAGTTTCCGTTGCATCATGACATAAAGTACACGCACAGAGTACAAAGTTGCATCACGACATAAACTACCTTTACTAAATTCACCATATGGAATCAGGGATATAAGAGTTTGATTTGAACAGAATAATTAGACAATGGTTCCTTTAATTTGGGGCTATGAAGTTACCTGATACCATCATCTTCCTTAATTTTGATTGTACGTGCAGAGTACAAAGTTGCCCCACCTGCAGATGAAGTATGACAAGGATTGAAAGCCAATCTCAGATATTAACAAATAGATAACTTGAGAAATTCTTGTTTTCATTAAATAGTTCATGGATCAAATGGTATATCAGGTGAATAAAGTGGCTTGTTACCAATATTAAGATTCTGAAAATAAAAAATAGTAGGATGCTAAACACCCCAGAAAGATAACAAGATAAAACAGTCAAATTAGATTTACCTGGAACAAAGATTCTTGCTACTGTTTTTAAGGAACCTAAATCTGTGATGTCTTTGGCCTGTTCAAGTCACCGGAAGGAAATTAAAATTAGTCTAGGAACATATCAACAATTTCCCCTACAATATATGCTTTTTAGTAGATATATAGCCATTAGCAGCTTAATACAAAAATTAATTGAGTGACCTACTAATGCTTCCAACTGATTGTGGCAAGTACGATAACTATGGTTTCAAAGGTGCTCTGCAAGCATCCAGAAGTGGTCTGGTGGCTGTCTGATATTGGTAATGGCTGTTCAGTAACCATAATTCTGACAAACGATGGCGAAGAGGAAAGTTTATCAACAGGACAAAGGAAGTTGGTTCAGTCACTATAGGAGAAGAAAATCCCTATGAGGCATAATCCTAAAGCCAGAAGAGAGACCGTTCAAAAGAAAAGGAAGGTATCTCTTTGGACACAGGTACCAATAATTCAAGATGCCAACTTACAAAACTAGGTACTGGGCTATACCTAAAGATGAATCTATAGATTTCTAAAGAGGGATATAAATTAGTAGTAAAAAAAATAAAGCAAAAAATAAAAACTAAAACACATACTTTTTAGGACATAAAACTTGAGCGCATGTGAAGAAAGAAAATTAGCAATTACGAAAAGTGGCAGATTCAGATCTAATATATAAAGAAGACATGGTAGCATTCGAGTACCAATAACCAATATAAATAAAACATGATTAGTCCATCTAAAATGACATCGCTACGTTACAAATTTAAAGTATATACCACATACAATATAAAAGACCAAAATTATCACTACTCCACAAACCTCTAAGAAAGTAATCTTGAGCTGATTGGTCGAGCGAATGAGAACACTCACAACTTCTGATCTATAAGAACCAATAAATCTTTGAATGAGTTGAAAAGAAACAACAATGAATATGACACAAAAATTATTTCCTTTTAATCAGTCTAAATTACAGGTCATATGACAAGGATAATCCATCTTCTAAGAATTTATCATGCTGGAAACTGTGTCATTGCCACGTAAAAGACACATGCGAGCACATTGTTTTCACAAATTTTGCTTTATTTCAAATATATTGTCAGTTATTCTTAGCATAGTTATTTACAGTCAGTCACTGATAATCTGATACTTTATAACAGTGTCAAACACGGACACATTTCCATGTGCTAATTACATTGTTTAAGGGGATTCAGAAGATCCCAACTCAATGTTCATAGCCATAATATTTACACTGTGCTTAAATTAATTGAACTAGAGAAAACAAACAAGTAATATCAATGCTATGTGGACTACATTATCTGACCATGTGAAGTGGAAGAATGTCAACATGCCAAGTCAACTAATGAGGCCAGTTGCGGTCAATATCTTTAATTCTTTATTTGACTTAAGGATCTTTGACCCCCTTTTAAAAAAGGACCACATTTCCCACATTAGCTGTCGTGGAAAGTACACATCAGCTACCATGTCATGTGATCAGTTAACGTGGCTTAATAATGTGGTCCATATTGCAACATGTACAAGTAATTGAGAAGTAACCAGAGCAGACTCTAGTCTATTTATTCTACAAACATATACTTTCTGAATTTTCTTAATTATTGAAGACTACTCAATGGACATGAATGACAAAGGAACAAAACATGTGATCACATACCTATCGGGAGATTCAAAACGTGCTGCATAGGTCTTAGGCTTTGCCTTGTCCCCATATAATGACATTCCAGCACCATAATCCTACAACGATCCCCAGCAATTATTAAAGAAACTGTAATAACTTCAAATAAGAACGTATCTCTAATGCATGAATACAATGAAATAGCACTCAAAGTGCCTTTCTCTAAAGATCTCTAGCAAGCACTGGTCATCTCAAGGGGTACAATAGTACATTTAGGAAAAAAAAAATTAAGCATCCATTAATTGATGTACATTTACTTTATGTTACTTAAGGCCAGCGCTCGAACTTGAACCCATGACTTCTTTGGGTCTCCTGCTCTAGTAACATGTTAACAACCACTTGACGTAAAAGCTCAAACTATTAGAGAGGCGCCACAATGTATATCACATAATTATAATGTCATCCAGTTGTTGAACACTTGGAGCTTCTTTTATTCAATTAGATTGTAAAGACATCAAATTGATTTGGTTCTCGCAGAGAAAAATTTGGTATTTACTTCCAATTAACATAAACAAAACTGACATAAACTTCGGTAGATTTGTTTTAAGGAATTCAATACAAGATTATACCTCAGGCTCCGTGAAATCTTCGAACTGAGGCGGAATGCGAATGGCGAATCCATCTCCGAAGAATTGAAACCACGACTTCGTGCTCGAAATTCCTGAGAGAACTGATTTTTGAGGCGCCGTTTGAGCAGAAGCGGAGGAAATTGGGAATAGTTTTAGTGCTAGGGATAAGGAGGAAATAGAGATTGCAGTCTTGAGAGTGAAATCTCTCTTCGTGGAGTTGCAGATATTCGTTGGTTTGAACTCGAGAAGGGATTTGGATTTAGGGTTAGGGTTAGGGTTTTGGGGAGGTCGTGTTGGATGTGAAGAGAGGGAGAGAAGAAAGGCCATGAGAGAGAGTCTAGAGAAACATCCATGGTGGAAAACAAGGGACTAGATAATGTGGTGACAGAACAGAGGAGATTTTATAAGATGGTTAGTTTTGGGTATATTGAGAAGGTAAGGGGCAATTTTGTCATTGAACCGATCAATCTACAAACGTACGTTGCTAACCTACGCATAGGTGTGAATATCGCCATCATAAAATATCGAGATTTTGGCGATTAGTAGGAAGATTTCAACGATTAATCGCCATAACTATGTAGGTACTCTTCCCGCCACAGTGTCAAAAGACCAAATGACCCTTATCCTCGTTTTCTGGCTAGTAAACATTAGAAGAACGTTATGTCTTATCCAGAACTGAACTACCCAATCCAAATCCAAACCATCCAAAATGAAACAAAAAAAAAAAATCCGAAACAAAACCCTAAAAACAGAGTAGAGAGTGGAAGATTGAGAGGGAGATTCAATTCCCACCATTTCTGTTCTGTTATTCTCTTCCATGGAAACCATTTTTTCCCCTCACTCTTTTTCCCCTCTCTTCAATCCCAAATTTTCCCCTTCAAAGACTCTCTTGACTCCATCTCTGCAACCCACACCAAATTCTCTCTCTCTAACCAAACCCATTAGTTCAAACCTAAAAAAACAATCTTTTCAGTCAGTAAAAACACCAATTTCAATTCCCAAAAAATGGGTTTCCCAAATTCACCATGGATTAGCAGCTCTAGCTCTTTCTTTAGCAATAAATTTTTGTCCAATTTTGCCTAGTGATCTTGCCATTGCTTCTGAATTTGATATTCTCAATGAGGGTCCACCAACAGAATCATACGTTGTTGATGATGCGGGTGTTCTTAGTCGAGTGACAAAATCTGATTTGAAAAGGCTGTTATCTGATTTGGAATCACGAAAGAACCTCCACATAAATTTTGTTACCGTTCGCAAGCTAACTGTAAGTTTTATCCAAATTTTTCCTTTTTAATCTGATCTTCAAATTTCTGTTTGTTTGTTTTTCATTTTCTGGTGTAACTTGATGATCTTTAAGTCACACCCCTTTGATATTTTGGAGTATGTGAGTGTCTTTTGTTATCTAAACTCACTTGCTGATGGGCTTTAAAAATGTTGGATTTTTGTAAATTTTTTGTTTGATAGAACCTTTTTGGTAAGTTCTATACAAGTTTGCTTCTTCAGGTGTTTCATAATTTGATCATCAAATCTTTCTTTTGGTGTAATTTGATCTTCAAAAACACCCATTTAATGTTGGGAGAATGTGCTTGTGTTTTCTTTTCCTAGAAATTTAGGAGCTGCTGAACTTATGGAATTTTAAAATGTTGGGTTCCTGTGAACTTGCTGTAATATTTATGGAAGGATCTTGAAGAAGTTTTTAATGGATGAGTGGAATTCAAGAGTGTTTTTTTTATGTTCTTCGTAACTGTTTTTAAATGTCGAAAACTTTGGTTGCAGAGCAAAGCTGATGCATTTGAGTATGCTGACCAAGTATTAGAGCGTTGGTATCCCACCATTGAAGAAGGCAGTAATAAAGGGATTGTTGTGCTTGTTACCAGCCAAAAAGAAGGGGCTATCACCGGTGGGCCTGCCTTCATCCAGGCTGTTGGAGATACTATTCTTGACGCCACTGTCTCAGACAACCTTCCTGGTAAGGAGAGCCTTTGTTCTTATATATTCAGTGTTGGTTAATATGTTATCATATCATTTGCACTTGGATGATCAAATTACTTGTCACACTTTGTAGTATTGGCTACCGAAGAGAAGTACAACGAAGCAGTGTATAGCAGCGCCAAACGACTGGTTGCTGCTATTGATGGGCTGCCGGACCCTGGCGGGCCGAAATTTAAGGACAACAAACGAGAATCCAACTTCAAAAGCAGGGAAGAGACCGATGAAAAACGTGGGCAATTCACTCTTGTAGTTGGGGGTCTGCTAGTGATTGCCTTTGTGGTTCCAATGGCACAATATTATGCATACATCTCCAAAAAGTAAGTTGTGTATGTAAAACAATTCGTTGTACAAATTCTTATGTAGAGCAACTGATTTATGAGAACTTGTTGACTAGAAGAACAACAGATTTTTGCCTTGTATGAATAAATATTTGTTTGGAAATGATTTTGTTCATGGCTTGATCCTGTTTAGAGTGAACCTCAACAAGAGTTGAAGGCAGTATAATCTTATCACTCACAGCTTGATCAAAAGTTTACTAGCAGAGATGCAAATTATAAAACTGATCTCATTGGCACTTCATAATTATGAAACTGTCTTGGATATTTCATTCTTCTTCAAAAATGAATTAAGAAAAAAAAAATAAAAGAAAAAGAAAGAAGGAAAGAAACTGAATTTGGAGTTTTAGACCTTCAATACTGCAAAATATGCTACAATAGCACATATGATGTACTAAAGAAACTTTCATCAAGAAATAGGGACCATCATTTGTATAAATCTCGACATTAGTATAACTTTGTAGACAGTAACTTGTGTGCGTCTGAATTGCTTGTCATATTTTATTTAGTAATTTACCTGTTACACTCGGATATATGGAGATGAATAATGAATGGCTTATTTAATTTCACATTAATAAAAACAAAGACCTTGCTTAGTAATCAATGTTACAGCCATTAGTTTCTTTGAAAGAATTAATAGAAGTTAGTAGATAGCAGAGCAAAAGAGAATGAACAATGAACATTTTGGATCCTTAAAACTTGAGCCTCAGAAGGAATGGCATCTTATCTGAGAAGGGTGGGTCAGAATATTTTCCAGTAAGTATTCGTGACGCGATGTATTCATTCGCAGCCTCAGTGTAGTGGATTCCATCCCAGCTTATGTATTCACTACTGTCTTGACACCCTTTGGCTGTCACTGAGGTCCCGTTCAAATTCTTTGTTTGTCCACAGGAAATCCGACTGTCATAGTTCAGCGGAGGACCTCCATACCCACAGCAAGCCATTATAGTTTGTTCGAATCCTGAAATTGTTTCATAGAATGTCAAATTTAAGATTGTTAGCAATAGTAAAGCTCTCATTTTCTACCATAACTTAGATATCTCATAAAAAATGCATGAGACTTCATGAGATTTTGGTTTTGGTGATAGTAAGATAATTTTGATACGAAAGAGGAAGTCATAGTTTCATACCGTATTTAGAATAATTTGAGAGGAGGTCAAACTTAATAGAGAATATGTCGACGTAAGTTACATTAGCGTCTGTATAATTGGCCTGCAATTTCTTACTGAGAGCATGAAGCTGTAAATTGAAAAGCTTAGCAGCACGGTTATGTGAGCTCACACATCCTAGCTCATCAAGCTTAGACGGGTCCTTTCCAAATGTTGCAATATTTTGAGGTAAGCATCCAAGAGGACCAGTGTTATGAATCCAGAATCTCCTTCCCCCTTGATCATACAGTTTCTGAAAACACAAACAAGAGTGAAGGAAATATACAGTTAGGTTTACATTCAAGAAGTACTCCAACATAAGAGATAAAGAACAAGAACTTTGTAAATCAAATAAAACTATGTATCTTAAGGTAGAATTTTGAGCTTTCCCTGACCTGAATGCCAGTTTCGAGTTCCAATAGTATATTTGGGATTGAAGCAAGTACTTGGTCCTCTGTTTTGGAATAAAATGCACCAGCTAGATCGTTCTGGCCTATATCGAAAATGTAAAGCCCCTGCTCAAAATAATCTTTTGCTGGCAGGTATTTATCTAGCTTCTTACCTGCAATAGATTTAATAAAGCCCTTATAACATTAACCAGAAAAGATAAAATCTTTCAAGTCTGTACTTGGCATACTTCAAAAACAAAATTATCCAAATATTTATTGAAATCTCTTCGCTGTAATAATGAAAGTTTGATCCAAAAAAAAAAAGGAAATTTAAAATCATATTTTTTTCATCTTAGATACAAGAAATGGGAAAAATGAGAAATTAATCTTCAAAAATGA
Source organism: Macleaya cordata (assembly GCA_002174775.1). Lineage (NCBI taxonomy): Eukaryota > Viridiplantae > Streptophyta > Magnoliopsida > Ranunculales > Papaveraceae > Macleaya > Macleaya cordata. The sequence continues at coordinate 488,489 of MVGT01000148.1, read as the reverse complement.
TAAAAAAGAAATAGGTGTTCAAGTTGTTCTGATAAGAAGTACTATGCATTTAAGAAAAGATACCTTTTGCTAGCAACTCGAGAACCTGAGCCTTAAATCGAAAGAATTGAGCAACTTGAATCCCAAATGAAAATGGACTGACAGATGATGCAGTTGCAGGAAGTATAGTAGATCCTGCTACTGCAAAGTTACACCCTCTTCGGAAAGATGGAAAGCCAACAGAGTCCAGATACGCATTCAAGAACGGTAACTCAAATGCATCCACTGCAACAGATTTAACAACATTAACAAAAAAAAAAAACAAAAAACAAAAACAAAACTAAAAAAAAAAAACCAAAACAACCAAGCAAACAAATGTATAAACAAATAGGAAACCAGAACTAAATAGCTTATTTACACTGACTGGTGGATGCAGGCTTTGTCGAACCACGTAAAAATCTGTTTTTCTTCCTTCTGTGCGGTGTTTTTAAACCGATATATGATATAATAGGTGATTAATGACATGGAAATACTGATTTTTTATTTATTTTTTTTGTTAGAACTTTCATCAATTGCAAAAAGCTGCTTGTTGTTTGTATTCATCTGTGAAATTTGTTCTTTTTTATCAGTTTATCATCTGCGAAGTTTTACGTGGGAATATAGAATTCTGTATAAACTTTTAAAGGACTTGAAATTCTGAATTACCCATTAACACCCATGAGTACTAAATCCTAACTCAATTGTACATCTTCTCTAACTATAACCATAAGTGTACAAAAATGAAATCCTTGTCATAGAATTAGAGAGTAAATTACTTAGGAAATCAACGATGAGACGGCCATCGCAGAATCTCCCAGCTGGGTCCTTGAAGTAGTTCTGTCCATTAGGAGGCTCAAGATGTTCACCCAGACCTGCGATGAGCCCACCGGTATCAGAGTTTGAGTCTCCGAAATTGAACACCGCTGGATAATTGAAATCAATGGACTCGACCGGGGCCGAAAAAATGAAAATTAAGGTGAGAATTGGGAGAGAAGAGAGGTGTCTGATCAGAGTCATGGCTTCTGATGCTGGAGAACTTGTTGGTATGAGTTTATATTTGTTGGTATGTTATATGTTAACTGACTACCAAACACTTCATGAAACCTTTTTTTTTTTTGTAAATTGAAAGTTTGGTCATTGGTGGGTTATGTGTGTATTGCAAGTCATATTCTTTTAAATTTTTATGGAAGTCAAAGGAAAAGCTAACTTTTAGGTAATGACCAACACATCCTTTTCTAGCAAATGACGAACTTATCCTTCTTAGAATTAATTTAGGGTTACCCTTTGGTTGTTGATGTTATTAATATTAAGTGCTATCTTTGAAGATAATTATGTATGTGTGGGTAGCAAATGTATTATTCATACAGTTATTATGTTAGGATGACTAATACATAGAAGTGGTGTTTGTGATCAAAATAATAGGTTTCCTTTTGGTTTTTTTTTTTTTTAAAAAAAAAAGTGTTTTGTTATTTTATTTTTAATTTTTTCTAATAGTGAAAACAGATATAGTAATGGAAGTGAGTTTTTTTTATGTTAGTACTAATTTGGTGTATGACCAAAATACCCTTTATGTATTTATATTTGATAATTTTTATGAAAAAAAATATTATATGTAAATTGTGTATAAGAGATCATGATTCAAGACATCTAACAAAATAACCGTTGTGAGAGTAATGCTACGGAGACATCAAATTATGACATCTAACATTACATCTGAATAATAAATTATGGGTGGGACTCAAAAGTTGATAAAATTTAGATCTGGGTTATAAGAGAAAACGGGTTGGGTTATTATTTTAGATCTGGGTTAAATCTTCTCTCTCACCATCCCGCATAACACCATCACTGTCGCCGCTGCAACGACCACCGTCGCCAGTGCTGCAACGACATCCACGGCGCTGCAAATAACATCGCCGACGCAGCTGTAACAACCTTCAGCGTCGCGGCAAAGACCTCTGCCACCGCAACCACCACCTATCACAACACCTTCAATGGATATTTAGCCTACCTAATCACTGGATGAACCATCATAATCATCTAGATCAGACTTGTTCAATAAAAAAAAAATCAAATCTGATGACTAGAAATCATGGATCAGGCTGATTTTTTTATCATGTTGATGAAGATTATAGTTTTTTTTTTAATAAATAAGATTAGAAAAAAAATTAAAAAAATTGATTCAACAAAAAAAAAGAGTACAGTGCAGAAGCAAAAACAATAACAGAGGGGAAAGAGAGGAGACAGGGTAGAGAACGCGAGAAATAGACGAAAATGAAGAGAGAGAAGTAGGGAGAGAGAACAGGAGAAAGTGGGGAAAGAGAAGAGGGGAAAGTGGAGAGAGAGAAGAGAGAGCATCTCTTAGGGGAAAGAGAAAAGAGATGGGAAAGAGAGAGAATGGGGAAAGAGAAAGGGGAAGAGAGAGAAGAGGGGAAAGAGAAATTGACGATCCTCTCCTCTCTCTCTCCTCTCTTTTTTCTATTCTCTCTGACTATCTACATCTTTCTCTCTACTCTAAACCCGTATGCAAAAAAAACCTGATCCAATTTTTTTCTCTCTAAAAATAATATTTTAATCAGATGTCAAATTTGATGTCATAATTTGATGTCTCCCTAGCATTTCCCCGTTGTGAACCCTATTAACTTTTTTGCTATAGTATAGATGTAAATATGTAGTAAAATGGGTACCCGAGTGTTCTCCAAGTAGAAAAATCACCAACCATACTTTCATTGTCTTGCAAAGAAAGGTGTCAACGAGCTGGGTTAGAAAAGTACTAGTAACCACTTGCATCTATTATATTATTAAAAGGGAAACGAATCATGAAACTGTTTTGAAGCTTGAAATTATCGCTTCCTCATTTTATCCTTATTAAAAAAAAATTAACACCTTCAGTTTGCACTTTTTGTACAATTTTCATTTTTGATCCCAAGAACCATAATAAGAGGACTTGTTGGTCAATGTGAAAAGATTCAGGGTCAATTTGGTTATCTTGAAACTGAATGATTTGAAAAAAGTATGTGGTACTGAATGCAACCTCTTCTTGTAAGCAAAGATGAATTTTGCTTTGTTATATAGCAAGAAGGTTTTGTTTGCAGGAAAATTTATTCAATGACAGGAACTCCCTCCAAACTATTTTGAAATACCCATCGTGCCCTTGAGTTATTGTTACTGAGGGTGCAAACGAGGTGCCAGTTCACTCTGGAACCGAACTGAACCGGAACCGATTTTCCAACTTTGGGTCCACATTTTTTAGTACTAGAACCAGAAGCGCTAGTGTTATAACAATAACCAATATATTAGAGAATCGACTAGAACTGAAACCGATTATTCTAATTCTAGTTCCACCTATTTTAGTAATAGATCGAACCAGAACGGATCGAACCAGAACGAATGAGAATCAAAATCGAATTATGTAGTAGGTGTTTTGGCTAGTTCAAGAATCAAATCAGAACCGACCCATCGGCATCCCTGTTACTGGAGTCACCAACTAATGTTAAAAATCTCAATCTGGTTCAAGCTTGGTAAATTGAGGAAGGGAGGGAATATTTGACCCGGTTCTTAAAAAACTAATATTAAATCGGAGTATTTTTAGAGTCCAAATGGGATGATCAAAGGGCTAAGTTTTGGTGAGAATGTTCACTTAACCATGGAGATCATCATTAGAAAAAAAAAATAGTTCATTTTGAAAAAATTACCCCATCAAAATCCCATCAAAAGTTAGTTTAAATCAACGGTAAAAATAATATTCATCTTACTATTGTTTTTCAATCATTTCTTGATGAGATTTTGATGGGACTAGAAATTTTAGAACGGGTTGATTTTTTATGAGGATGATCTCTATGGTTAGGCGGACATCCTCACTACTTTAATCATCCCATGTGGCTCCTAAAAATGCAAGGGTTTAATAGAGGATTTTTAAGACCCTGGGTCAAATATGCCCTCTCATTAAGAAAATATGATGTCTTGAGTCTCGACTAGAAAAACTACATATATCTACATTTCCTGTAAAAAATAAACGGATGTAGAAAAATATAACTTAATGACAGCATGCACGTATTAGTTGTCGCAACATCTCTCTGTGTGTGGAATCGATTCTTTCAGTACTCACGACTACCCATCTGCTTCATAACTATAGCTAGCACTTGGCAGTAACCTAAACGTTTTTGTAATAAACAAAATGAAATAAATCAAATTTATTAACAATTAATTATACATGGTATAAAGAGAAAATAATATTTTTTAAAATGAAAAATACTATAACTTTTAATTTACAATTCAGATTTTGGCCAATTTTATATTTTTTTAAAGTATTTTTCAAGTTCTTCAATATCTGTTTGTGTATAGGTTTAGAAAAATGCAGATACTTAAAAGTATGCAAAATAGTTTATCCAAATTACAACTTGCATAATTTATGAATTTTTTTTATTATACAATCTATTTGCATAGTTGAATTACAAATATTTTTTTCTTTTTGAATTTGATATTGTTGTCTGTCTCATTTTGATGATCTTGAAAAATGCTTTCCAAAAATATAAATTTTGTCAAAATTTAATTTATAGATTAAAAGTCGAAAAATGGCCAAAACATCCAATATATAACTTTTTTAATCAATTTAGTACACAAGATTTTTAATAAGACTAAAATACTTTTTTTAAAGCTTTTGGAATCTGTTTAGTTCCTTTTTTTTTTTGAAAGAGACTAATACTCAACATACATATATAAGAAGGCACAGATACATCATGAAAGACGTGTGAGAAACACAAAGATACTGCAATAGTAACCGCCACCATAGGGTTATCATAACCGCCACCGAAGGGCTATCTTATTTACTACTGATACTACTACTAAATATTACATAGGACAAACTAATGGTAAACCACAAGCCAAGAGTTTTGATCCCAAGACCTCCCAAGTCATGGGGAGAGATGCACAACCGCTGGACCAAAAATCCATGTGCTGTTTAGTTCCTTTTTAAACTTTTCTAAATTAGTTCATTCCTTCTTTTTTAATGTTCATGTTTTACACTTATTATATTTCTCAATCACTTTTTTGTATTCTTCAAACTTGTATAGTTGTATAAGAGAGAAAATTAGTTATCTTTTTTGCTTTTAAACTTCAAAATATTATCTCTTAAACAAAAATTCAGATTTTGACGAAATTCATATATCTGGAAAGTACTTTTCGAGATCTTTGAAACTAGACCAGTCAAGAATGGTTTTTGAAAAAAAAATAAAAAATTCACGAAATTTATGCAAAAATATTTTTGCATATGCAGAAAACATGCAAAAATATTTTTGCATGCTATTTTGAGTAACAGATTTTGACGCAAATTGTATATTTGGAAAGTATTCTTCGAGATCTTCACTTTTTATTTAATGTTACTGTAGGAGCCAAATATAACACAACATAACAACCCTACATGTGGCAACTCAATACAATTGATATCGTATGGAGGTCATCAGGTGATCAACTCAACTCACCTCAGCTCAGCTAATCAGGTAAGCTCATCAACTCAACTCACGTCAGCTCGGCCACCTCAGCTCAGCAAATCAGGTAAGCTCATCAGCTCAGCTTACCTGCTCAGCTAAGCTTACTTGCTCAGCTCACCTGGTAGACTAAATCAACTCGTCAGATCGGCCAACCCACCTGGTTAGTTCGTCAGGTCGGCCAACCCACCTGGTTAGCTCGTCAGGTCGGCCGACCTACCTGGTTAGCTCGTCAAGTCGGTCAGCAAAGCAAGTCCTAGTGAGATCGTCTTGAAGAACTTGATTTCAAATAGGTTAGACTAAGTCCAACTTAATAAGCACGTTAGTTGACGTGACTTAGTCTTTCCGAAGAATCCGGGACTTTATCTGCCTAGCAACGGCTAGCTCAACTGACCAGGTCGAGGTCACGTGCTCCAGATATCTCGCACATAAATCTCAACAGAAGTGGGAGCTCATCTATAAATAGATGAGACACCTACGAGGTAAGGGCAACTAATCTACTCTACAACCTCCTTACTTGAACTCCCTACTAACTTGATCGTCGGAGTGCTAACCCTGCAGGTCTGCAGGTCTTCTTCAACAAGTGGGAATAAGTTCATTACATCAGAATGAGAAGTATTTGGAGGAGAGTTCTCGATTGGATCCCCATCGTTCCCTCATTTTTCCACCTCACAAATTGGCGCCGTCTGTGGGAAACGAGCAAAAAGCCTTGCTTTCCCCATCAACAGAGTTGTGTTACTCTCATGCACTTCATTTTTTTGCTTAGTTGAGTTATGCCGACCTGCCTAGTTGAGCTTCCCAGTCGTGCTGCAGAGCGGTGCTACTCTCTTGCGTCTCATCTTGCTGTTTTGTCTCGCTATAGCACTTTGTCGACCTGCCTGGATGTGCTACCCTACCATGCTGCTTTGTTGTACCACTATCCTGCTCACATGAACATCAATGTGCTACTATGCTGCCCACATTAGGAGCTTACACAATTGGGTTATTTAGTTAATGAACAAGGCATGTCCATATGCGTTTGTTCCTATACTTGTTCAGCTTGAATTAAGCCAGGGGGTCGGAGCACTGACTTGCAAGTACTCAAGTCACAAATCTAATAAAAAGGGCTTGACGACTGAAGAAAAAGAGCCCAAGTGCAGTTGCATAACTCTAAGACGAGAAGATCCAACCAAGCTCAACCAAGAAAAATTAAGTGTACGCAGCAGGGCTCCGAAAACTTATGCACGAGAAATTCACCTAAATTAGCATAAGATTTTTGCGCAGTAGTAGCGCAAAAGAAACGACTAATCTTATTTCATCACCAGACGAATATTACACTTGCCTTCAAGAGAGGGGGTACAAAGCCTGCATAGTTGCTGCACAGAAACCTTCTCTAATGAAGTCTTCTCCTAATAAGTGGGGAAGTTAAGACTGCTCAGATGCGACACCAAAAACCCTCTAAATTGAGGTCTTCTCCTGATGGGCGGAGAAGTTAAATCTGCCTAGCAGCATCGCCAAAACCCTCAACAATTGAGGTCTTCTCCTAATGGGTGGAGAAGTTTAGTAATTTTACATAGCTGCAGCATCTAAATATCCTCTAAAGTGAGGTCTTCTCCTAATGGGTGGAGAAGCAAAGTCTGTAAAGCTACAGCACCGAAACCCTCAGTAATGAGGTCTTCTCCTAACGGGTGGAGAAGTTTGAGTCTGCATAGTTGCAGCATAGAGATGCTCTCCGACGAGGTCTTCTTCTAATGGGTGGAGAAGGTAAGTCTGCATAGCTGCAGCATTGAAACCCTCTACAATGAGGTCTTCTCTTAATGGATAGAGAAGTTCAAGTCTGCATAGCTGCAACACCGAAAACCTACAGGGATGAGGTCTTCCTCAAATAGATGAGGAAGTCAAATCTGTATCGCTGCAACAATACACTCACATGAAACAGACAAAACCAAGCTCATAGTCAGTTCATCAACTAAGGGGGTAGGTGTATTATTATCGAACACCTTACGTGCCTTAGGTCGGCAGGTAGGCAAGTCGGCAGGTAAGCAAGATATATGATTTATACAGAACATATTATGTGCCATTTCAATCAGGTTGTCTGGTCGTCAAGTCTGCAGGTCAGCGTCAGTGTGGTACATTCTATCTTATACATGTTGTCGACAATGTATGGTGTGTTAGCAAACATGTTATACGCATTTCATCAAGCACATTAGATGCATTTTACATCAAGTGAGCAGGTCGGCAGGTCGGCTATTTCAAGCTGGCTGCAAGCTTTTACATAATAGATTATGTGTTTGTTAAAGTAGGTCGGATGGGTATTCCGTCAAGCATGTTATAAGCATGTAGTTTGTTTCCAAATTAATTCAAGTGACTAATGCCAAGGCAGTATACCATCACCCTAACACGACAACAGGGAACAAAACAAATTGCCATGGTAGCAGGTTACTGCAGCAGCACAACACTGCAGATTGAATATCGGCATTTCTCGGCAAGTCAATCAGCTGAGTACCTGACTTGACTCACCGAGAAGGGGGTATTGTAGGAGCCAAAAATAACACAACATAACAACCCTACATGTGGCAACTCAATATAATTGATATCGTATGGAGGTCATCAGGTGATCAACTCAACTCACCTCAGCTCAGCTAATCAGGTAAGCTCATCAACTCAACTCACGTCAGCTCGGCCACCTCAGCTCAGCAAATCAGGTAAGCTCATCAGCTCAGCTTACCTGCTCAGCTAAGCTTACTTGCTCAGCTCACCTGGTAGACTAAATCAACTCGTCAGATCGGCCAACCCACCTAGTTAGCTCGTCAGGTCGGCCAACCCACCTGGTTAGCTCGTCAGGTTGGCCGACCTACCTGGTTAGCTCGTCAAGTCGGTCAGCAAAGCAAGTCCTAGCGAGATCGTCTTGAAGAACTTGATTTCAAATAGGTTAGACTAAGTCCAACTTAATAAGCACGTTAGTTGACGTGACTTAGTCTTTCCGAAGAATCCGGGACTTTATCTGCCTAGCAACGGCTAGCTCAACTGACCAGGTCGAGGTCACGTGCTCCAGATATCTCGCACATAAATCTCAACAGAAGTGGGAGCTCATCTATAAATAGATGAGACACCTACGAGGTAAGGGCAACTAATCTACTCTACAACCTCCCTACTTGAACTCCCTACTAACTTGATCGTCGGAGTGCTAACCCTGCAGGTCCGCAGGTCTTCTTCAACAAGTGGGAATAAGTTCATCACATCAGATTGAGAAGTATTTCAAGGAGAGTTCTCGATTGGATCCCCATCGTTCCCTCATTTTTCCACCTCACAGTTACCTAATTTGGATGCAATCTAGATAAATGTACTAGTTGTAGTAATTTTTTGATGTTTTACGCAAAAATATTTTTGCATGTTTTACACAAAAATATTTTTGCATAAATTTTTTTTTTTGAAAAAGTATTGTTGCCTGGTCTCATTTTGAAGATCTCGATGAATGCTTTTCAAAAATATAAATTTTGTGAAAAATTAATTTATATTTTTAAAGTTATGCAAATTTTTGTGAAAAAATAAAACATAATAAAGTAGTTAGTTGGTAGCTTATGCACCTATAGTTAATGATAACTTTGAATTAGTTAAAAGGGCAGATCTGTCTAAACTTTATTTTTAGACTAAATAGACTCACATTATTTTAGGTGGACTAAATGGACTAAAAAAACTCAAATTGGGTTTTTTTGGACGATCTCCCTTAAAAGTTATAGTATTTTTAATTTTAAAAAGTATTATTTTCTCTTTCTACCATGTCACCACTCTATTCAAAGAGTGAGTTTTTCTAAGTTACAAGTTTTACAACACTAATGAGAATTTGCGTTTTCGTTTTTTTAGGATGATCTGCATAGTGAGAAGATTATTTCACAAAAAATCAGCCCTCAAATCATCTCCATGCAGACCTCCATAGGCATAGTGCAAGAATAAATTGTGTCTAACACAAATTATAACTTGGGTGGAAATGTCCCGCCTCAAGAAAAGTTAAAGTTAAATGAAGAGAAAATTACCAAGAATCAAAATGTAAAAAAATTAATAAATGAAGAGAAATTAATTACCAAGAAAATCAACGATGAGACTGCCATCGCAATACCGCCCAGCAGTATTGAGGAAATAAGTCTGTCCATTAGGAGGACCTACAAGGAAAGCTATCCCTGCGACAAAGCCACCAGTGTCTGAATTCGAATCTCCAAAGTTGAACACGGCCTTATAACTACTATTGAATAAACTTTTTATCACATAAGTTTCACCCAGTAAGGGCCAAAGTAATAAGGAGATTAAGATGATGATATTCAGAATGTTGAAAGAAAAAAACTTGAGAGCCATGGAGAAGGAGGAGAAGGTAAATCTTGACAAGAACTGGGGATTGGACGGGAAAATAATGTTTTCATGTTTGTTAGGAGGTTTGGTTGTGATGTTGTAGTAGACTAGTAGTAGTAAGTTACTAGTTCAACTCTACGCTTTGTTATAAATTATAGTGACCAATTTACCCTTACCTTTTCTCAAAAGGAAAAACCATTGCGCGCGGCAATCATCGACGAGCCAAAGACGTAAAAGTTAACACTTTCCAAAGAAAATGAATTTCTCACAACGTTTTCTTAGATCTCAAACACACTTTAAAATATACACTGGTAAGAAGAACCTATTTGGTCTTTTACAAAACTTGACCAAAGTTCCCATTCAAATAGTAAAACTGGATAAGTGTGTATTACAGAAAGCTATAGTGTTTTAAGAGCTTTAATATCACAATAGCCTTCTCATTTGATCATCTTTTCTCCAAAAAGAAATCCCAAAATCCAGGAAAATAAGGAACCAAAAACACCTGAAATCTTATCAAAGTTGTAAAGTGCATCTCCTTCGGCATTTCTGCCGTGTAAATCAAACCTATCAGCAACCGCTAGTTTAGCCTTAAGAACCTTATTCTCTCTCTTGAGCTGTAAAACCACAATATATACTAATTAAAAACTGAGTTAAACAGATAACTGAAGAAGATGGATTTAAAATTCAGAATGATAAGTAAAGAATTAAAGACTCATTTTACCTTCTCAACAGTTCTTACTAGCTCTTCCACAGTTTGGTGCAATGAGGTAATTGTTCGAAAAGTTATGTCTTTGTAAGCTGATTCGAAGTCTTCAGCTGAATTAGAATTGAAGATAATCCCCTCCTTCATAAACAATTCCTCTAGTAGATTCACGTCTTCAACGTCCATCTTCTCTCTTAACTACATAAAATCCCATAGTTAAAGAAAAAAACGATCAATAATGAAAAGTGAGAGAGTGAATTTCATCCTTACTTTGTTCAATATTCTCTCGCATGAAGCATCTTTAATTGGAGAAGGCATCGTTTGCTTCTTGTCAACTTTGTCTTCAATACAACTGACTCGTGTTGATGTCCTAATGTGCTTTGCTCTGTCAAATCCCACCCACAGATCCACTATTTTAGCTTGAACATATGGAAGTAATAAGCTTTAGGGAGAGTGATTTTGTTAACCCATGTTTAACAACGGTCGAGAAGACCCCAACATGTGATTGGTGGGGACTTAAATGATCAATTCAACCACCGTCTAAGTCCCCACCAATCACACGGTGCAGTCTTCTTGATCCACTTTAAACATGGGTCAACAAAATCAAACTCGCTTGTAAGTCCTATAGCATGCCTTGCACCAAAGCGTAGAGTTGATAAGCTCTCAGATGAATTTAAAGTGCTAGGTGAGCAACAACACAGTAATGCTGTTCGAGAGCTCCCACCCTGTAAGAAGAAAAAGAGATTGAATCTTCAATATAAAGTGCCAATATATTTCTTTTTCCCTTTTTTCTGAACGGTATATAAATTGTTAAGAATTGGAGAGACAGAACTGAGGGAGGAGGACTAACAAGAGAATCTTGTAGAATCCGAGTAAGTTTTGAATCACGATACGGAATGTGGTTTGCTTTGCCTGGAGTACCAATAGTCAGAGCATTGATTACGTTTCCAAGAGCCGATAGAGATTTGTTGATGGTCTTTGCTTCTTCGAGTACTCTCCCTTCAGCTCCAGATTTCTCTACCTTCTCAGACCCAGCCAAGTCAACGAGAATTAGTTTTCCTGTTTTCACCCTGTCCACATTTTCAAAAATCACCTCATCTGAATCTTCAACATGGATTGGTTATCATTGGGTATAATTCAAAACTAGATAATACCTTCTGTCCTTTGCTGTTTCCAGCTGAATTGTGAAGATGTAGGCACAATGACTTCTACTGCTAGCCATGTTCATTTCTGTATAGGTTAAAGTTTCATGGAAGATTTGAAGGTTAATCCAAGTACTGCTTACTAAACTCTAGTGTGTAACTAATGCTGCCTTCCCCTCTTAATAAGGATACGTGTCTCTCCAACTGCTCTATTTGCAAGTCCAGTCTGCATTTCCAGAGTCTAAATTAGGCAGCTGAAATCATATACCATAGAACTGAGATGAATACTGGACTGGAGCAGTGTTTTATCTTACGGATAGGCTTTGCAATGCTTCAGCTGGATCTGAGATAGAGACCTGACAAAATGAAGTTAAACAGAATTATCATTACAGTGCCGGAAAGTAAATTCTCGAACTTCGATATGTTGGTCAATTTTGACTCGACCCAGTTGTCTCAATTCAACTTTAAGGGTACCTTTACAGCTCACTATGTAAGCAACTTGTAGGTAGGTACAAAGTCTTTACAAATTTGAGAACAAAATCAGCCAGTTGGTGCAAAATCAAATCCACTTTTCTGTCAACCAAGTTGCACCCCTGAACCGAGATCACCATTCTTTCCCAGATTTAACTAGAAGATTATACAGATCCCTTATTGCTACATCAGGACTTTGGGGGACGGTCAGTTGCACATTATAATTTTGAGAACAAACTGACTGAACAATTCTAGCTCACTGGAAGTGTCTACTACCAAGACAGTAAACATGATATATGCCAGAAAATTTTAACTCACCTCAGTAACTCCGTACAAAAATATTCCTTGAAGCTTGCCCTCCTTAATTTGCAAGTTATCTTTTGACAGATCGAATAGGTCTCTGAGAAAAAGGATTTCCAATAAATATTGAAGAACTTTCACCCGAAGAAGGGAGAATATCTTCTTGAGAAGAAAAGTAGAAGTTCCGTTTATGAGGTGCAGGAATTGCTAGGGGATTGAGAAGTCGAGCACCTTTTGAACAAGATAACACCTTGGAAAGAAAACTACATCTTTGGGGCATACCTTACTTTCTCCATATAGATCTCCACCTATAAGAATCAGAATAAAATCTTAACAATTGAATGACCAGATATATGGTGTGATTGAAGCTTTTTTGCCTGTCCTAGTGCAAGAAACAAGAAAGTCAGCAGTTATAATACCATCGACAACTTCACTGTGTACTTGGTTATTTCATCAACTGATCTGAGACACTCAAAAAGTCCATCTACAACTCGTGGAAGTAGCCCTTTCTGCTCTCCATCACACTCCAGAATACCAAGTCCCTGATACAAGAGAAACATATTTGTTGGTATCAGCTTAAACTGGTATAACAAATTAAATTGTATCACTACATTTATGATTTGATCACTTCACCTCCATGCTATATGTCTTGCCTGCTCCTGTCTGTTCCAAATTCAAATCAAGGTAAAAATTTGTTAGTAGGAAATTTATTTTGTCAAAATCACAATTATTTATAGGTTACAAAATGTTAGTTCAAAAGCAATCAGAAACCAAGAACTATAAACAATCATACAACAGTTGAAAGTTCTAGAGGCATTTATATGTATCCCATGATTTATTTTTAAAATCCTATTACTGATTTAAGCGAATGGTTTGGAATAGTGATTACCAGATTATGCTTTTGAGTTTTGATAGGTATTGTATGAATTTAGTTGACTCATCCAAGATATGGAAGAAATGAAGATTCATAATTGAAATGGCATTAAAAGTTTGTATTATGTAAAGGAGTAAAGGGCGATGAGATGAAATCGTAAATGGCACTCCTGAACGAACCTCCGCTCCATCTCTGACTGGTTTGGATGCTCTAGCTAATCAGTTGATGGAAATGAAGTAATGCAGCCTATAATAAGTTCTCAAAATATAAGTATTAACAATTCAGTCGAATTAGCATCATATACAACAGAAACATAAGACCATGTTTGCTAAAACGTAATAAATCAAAGTATCTTGGCCAGCCCTCTCCATTGAGCAGATCCAGAAGTAGACTTATTAGAAAAAAAATTGTAAATCGTTGATTCATGTGCTATATCAGTATCAATCTTTGCATATTTATTTTCTGTCTAATTCCCAAATCAGTAATACTAATCATTTTCTCCTTAAAATGAGTAATATTTCAATTCAAAACCTTGTCTTAAGTTTCCCTGAATTGTGTTATGCATTGTTGCCTGTCTCCATTATGTACTAATGTATGAATCTGTGCTTTTCTAAATCAGCATAAATGGATAGAAAATGAACTGGAGCCGAAATGTTTATCAGGCATGAATAGATTGCATGTAGATTTATATACAAGATCAAGCAATTATAACTTATAAGCAACTTCAATTTCAATTCAAAAACCAGTATCTTACCTGTCCATAAGTAATGATTGTTCCATTTATTGCATTAACAGCATCTGCTTAATGATAACATTTCAAAATTTAAGCCGGAAAAATCAAAATCAGACTGCTTGGAGATCAAGTAAATAAAATCAAACAACAGGACGTTTCTCAATAACTAACGAATTTCTGATTTCTTCAGTTCAAGAATAAAAAGGTTAAGCAACTAACTCCAGATCTTACCTTGAACAATAGGAAGAGCAAGAAATTCATACACATCAGCTTGCTGAGATTCCTGATAGAATACTCTATCGAAACAGAACGTGAAATCTTCATCCTTCTCATCCTACCAGACATCACAGAAATTATGACGAACATGTATCAGCATAAACGAAGAACATAAATTAGCGGATAAATGAGAAAAACAGATGAATTAATAGATTTTGATGATAGAGGACCTTGAAAACAAAAGTTTCAGAATCTAAGTTCCGGATGCAAATCTTATCACCATTATCTCTTTTCTCTTTTGAATTCAAAGGTCTGAATCGAGCACAAACTGTTACATTCGACATACTCCTAATAATCCTCAATGAATGTTCGATTTACTAGACAATTTCTTAGAACCTGTGATCAAAAATTACAGGTAAGATCATGAATCTAATTTCAATCAGTTATTGAACTGGATCTGTAAAACTAAAAAATTTTGACAAATGAACAGAAGAAGAATCAGAGATGCAAAAGTTGAGAATAACGAAGGAAGGCGAGAATAAGCAAAAAATGATCCATCAAACCCTAAAAAAAATACTCTGTGAACCTGATTATTGATGATTTTGAAGCTCTGAAAGTGATTCGCTGTCGTTCGGATCTTCGCAGAGTGACGACTGATAATTTTCTCGGTTAGCGGGAACAGAGAAAGTTTGAAATGGAACGAGCAATGAGGACGGCCGAGCTTATATAGGTTAACGAATAACGACTAGTGGATACTGTATAAATTGGCGGGTTTTATGCCAAGTAAAACCGGTAATATTTTTGTCGCATTTTTAGGATGGTTGCTAAAGGCGCCTCTGTTTTGGAGGAGAGCGCACATCACACCGAGTCACTCATCGAATTGTCCATGTCTTGCCAACACGAGCTTGCCTAAGTGGTTGGCACCCTTCTCTTTTGTGGAGTTCGAACCTTACTACTTACTACGTGAATAGTTCTAAGAGCATCTCCAATGCAATGTGGATGTGGTAAAATAAGACTGCCACATAGGAAAAATACACATCTTTCCATAAAAAACTCTTCAAATGCTAATGTGAACATACAATTTTAAGTTGAGTTGGCAGTGGAATGGAATACTATTGGTGGAATGGATGTGAAAAACGAGGACATTGTGAAGTTGAATGTCTAGAATTTGAAAGAATTAGACATTCAACTTCACAATGTCCTCGTTTTTCACACTAGTGTCTTTCCATTCCACCAATAGCATTCCATTCCACTGCCAACTCAACTTAAAATTGCATGTTCACATTAGCATTTGAAGAGTTTTTTATGGAAAGATGTGTATTTTTCCTATGTGGCAGTCTTATTTTACCACATCCACATTGTATTGGAGATGCTCTAAGGTTTTACTCGTGTAATTCTTACATACTAGACTTTCATGTGGTGCAGATGCTTAAGACCCCTACTTCAGTCCACCTGTCAAGTGTTGCGAGCTTGACAAAATAAATAAATCGTATTACCTATAAAATGATAATAATTGTTTATGTCTTAAACCTCCAACAACCCCCAAACCCTTCTTTTCATTTTGTTGTTTTTTTTTTGTTAAAGCTCCACCAATCGTTAATTAGCGAGAGTGATGGGCTAGAAATACATTGCCAAACTAACAGTGATTCATTTAGCACTGGTGTCTGGTCAGATCATCAACACAATTAACATTGGTCAAATTTTATTTATTTATTTATTTTTATTTTTATTTAGGGGATTTAGGACAAAAATTTAAAATTCAAGACAACCAACATTTTTCTTGGTTTATGCCTAAATCACACTGCAGGTTTGCAACTACAAGGTTGCAATGTGTCTAATAATAAAAAGGATACACTATATTTTGGCTCATTTGTCGTAGGCTCGTAGCTGATCGATGAATGGTGATATAAGATGGAGTCAACTCAATGAGTGGGACATTGAGTTGTCGAGTGGCGCCCTCCTCCAAAATGAAGGCGCCTTTAGCAACTTTTGAAATTTGGATGAAAAGTTCTGGATGACAAAACCACAACCTCACAAGGAAAGTCCTTGGTATCCGACAAAAGCAAAATATCATAAAAACATCCAACGGTAAAAAATGAATTGGGCTGACAATACCATTTGTTCTCCCGAGCGTACACTATCAATTCTCCTTCACTTGCACTTTTTTTCACTTTTTAATTGCCGTTTTTTCATTTCTTCAGTTTCAGTTCTTGAACTAAAAAAGAGTACTATTATTTTCAGTAGTAAACAGCTCGATTCGAAGGTCGAAAGCAAGAAAATTTAATGGACAAGAACATAAAAACGGTTTTGATTCTCTCTCTCTATCACTTCTTTTAATTCCTGTTATTTTTTCTTTCAGTCTATCTTTTTGTGCTCCATTTAATGTTCACTTTTCATCGTAGATTTAGGGTTTATATGTACTTTATTTTTCGACTTTCTAGGGTTTTGTGTTTTAGATGGAACTGTAATGTAGATCTACAGATGCATATATAGATGTTGTTGAGATGGATTAGAGATTCGAATTTTTAGTAATCTTAAGGTAATATGACTTCATTGTGATTTTTGTTGAAGGTGATTTGCTTCATTTTGAAATTCTCTTTACATCTCATGCTAAATTAATTTGATTGGATAAGCCTTATTAAGTTACTATAATGATTTCGTGTTATGGTTGATAAGAAGAAAATTGACTGATATTAGATGGTCATTGTTCAGGTTCATTGATTAGTTTGAATTTAGTCTTTGATGATCGTTTGAGTAGCTCTATGCTGTGGTAGTTTGATACTGGTTATGGTTGTATTCTGTTATAACAGCAGTCAATTTTATGAATAAAATTCAATAATGTTTTCTTATTGGTTCTAAGAATGTCTGCCTCGTCCTGTTCAAGTCGCTATAGGCTTGACTAAACCCTAAATGATTCCCAATTCAAGAACCCCCTGCGTCTCTCCGTTCCTCAAAATTGAAAAAATGAAATTATTTTTGTAATGTAATCTAGACATGGAGGGGGTGGAACATTTGCAACAAGCTCTAGAAAGGGCCTATTGGTTTCGAGGCTATATGTATTCTCACTCACCAATAGTCGTGCTTCCTCACTTTAGAATTGTAATGTTTTGGTTTTTCTTAGAGCCTGTTTGTTTTTTTGCCACTAATTAGTGGTAGGCCCACACAAAA
Organism: Macleaya cordata; assembly: GCA_002174775.1. Classification (NCBI taxonomy): domain Eukaryota; kingdom Viridiplantae; phylum Streptophyta; class Magnoliopsida; order Ranunculales; family Papaveraceae; genus Macleaya; species Macleaya cordata. Next base: position 471,058 of record MVGT01000148.1, on the reverse strand, counting down.
TAGTTTTTGTTTTTAACCACTGATTAGTGGTAGTAAGAGGCAAACCTTTAATTTTGGGCCTTAAACCCATTAAGTGGTATAAGTGGTTGGAAATAGCTTATTACCACTTAATGGGTTTGAAGCCCAAAATTAAAGGTTTGCCTCTAACTACCACTAGTTAATGGTGAAAAAATAAAAGTTTGTGTGGGGCTGCCACTAATTAG
>MVGT01000148.1:437085-470756 GCA_002174775.1 Macleaya cordata | reverse complement strand
ATATGAGTATTCATTGATAGTGTTTTTGCTGTAATTACAAAAATTTCAACTCTTTCCATAACCCGACTTGGTATTATCTTTAAGAAACACTCTTTCAATGGTTGGATCTGACTGGTTTTTGGTGGCAGGAAGGGTTCGGGCATGATTCAGAAGATGGAAAGCAAAGTACTGCCGATATGACTGTTTTTGTAAGTTCCTAACTGTTTTTCTCTAAACGTGAATTCTGTACTTGTAAGTATTTTTCTTATTGTGAAGAGAATGAGCGTAGATACCAACTTTCAACCACATGAGTGGTTTGCCGATAATGTATTGGACAGGATGCTTCAGATATGAGATAGGAGATACCTAGCTTAAGAATCAAATGGTATTATATATATATAACCTTAAAGGTCTGATTCTTTTCAATTCTATTACAAACGTTAAAACTTGAACTGCAAATTCCATTTTGCCAAATAAAAGAATTCCTTTTTCTACACCTTCCTGTATGTCACTAACTATGCTTCCATACATTGTTAGACCTCCCGATGAACCATTTGGTGGGTACCTTCTTTCTTTTTTTTTTTAATAACTTTTGGTGGGTACCTTTGCTTTATTCTGTTTCTTAACTCTTTCCCATCTGCCACAGAACGTAAGTAAATAGATGTGCAACCGATGCACAACTCAGACAGAAAATGCATTAGTTCTGTACTCAGTTGACATTTGATGAGAGTTGAGTCTTGCGAGTGGATTCTTTTATTCTGTTCTGTGTTATCAATTAATAATTTAGTTTCTAAAATTGTTAAAGACAATTAAGCTCGAGCTCTAACTGGGTCCTCCTGTTGTTGTCTCAGGTTCAAAACCTTCTTCAGCAGATGGTGAGTTCTCGTATACACCACATACTTGGATACCAATTTCGTATATAAACCCTGAATATGTATTAAGTCAATGTCTTTTTGTTTCTGATAAACTATTTTCTTTGCAGCAATCTAGGTTCCAGCAGATGTCCAACACCATTGTTGCAAAGAATATCCTTTCTCTTGTATTAGTTGTAGAGTTCCCATCCTACTCTTAGTTCCGATTGCAAGAGGTGAATATTTTTGTCAAAGATGAGAGGATGGGAAGGAGCTGTCCTTACAACTTGTCATATGAAACACCTGTATTTCTCGATCTACAGTAAAATTCATGAATTAACAGATAATATCTTATTATTTGCATACTACACATGAATTCTTTTCGTATTATCTTTTAATTATTTAATAAACATATTTAAAATACAAAAAATATCAATTAATCTTTTTTCTTATTGCATGTTAAGTAGTACTATTTTCATGATTGTTGAATTTCATGCCCAATTTCTTTAATACCAATCCGTATAGTACTTGAACTTCCCATCTACTGTATATTTCATGAGGTTCCTGACTTGACTCTCGTGAATTTGCAATATGCTTATGGCATCGGACATGTTCTTCTCATCCTCAACAATATGATTGTTACTCGAGTTAATCTTCTATCTTACTTCCAACATTAATAGTTCTAAAGTTTGTCCTTGTATTTGTGGCTGATGTGATTTTAGAGAATTATTTGGTATCCTTAACTGTGATGTGCACTAGATGAGATGGGCAGCAGGATAGATGAATTGGAGCAGAGCATCAATGAACTCAGAGCGGATATGGGGGTAGAGGGTTCTTCCCCTTTAGGGCCATCCAAGATAAAGTCTGAAGAAGCCAAGTCTGCTGATGGTTCGGCATAAGTTTAGGAGTATAGAGCAGAGCCAATTGCGAGTGTGATGGGGTGGAGATTGCAGTCTACTACTGCTTTACTAGATTGTTTTTGTGATTAATCCAAAAAATTTGAACTGGTTTTAGTATATTGACATTGTATGAGTGTCTTCAAGGTTGTTTGTCATTAGTTGCCAGTCTGATCTCTCTCTCTCTTGTTTCTTCCTTTCATGTATGGTTGACAGGAAAGTTGTCATTTGTATATGATATTCATGTTGACCACTGAATCTTCTACTGTTAACTGTTGGATTGGTATATAACATTATAACCTGCTGCGAGGGTGGTTTGCCAGCAAACACCGAGTTGTGTTTGCCATGATAAGCAGTTATTTGTTGATCTGTTTTATGGGCCATGATCCTGAGAATGACTGCATATTAAGAGCTTCATTTGAAACATTTATCCCTTGCTTCTATCAACACTAGTGGATTGGCACACGCTATGCGCATACATCACTTATTTTGGCCAAGAATCCTAGACATACATTTTGGTCACCATTTTTCTTCAAAACTTTCACCCCTCCCTTAAAAAGTAAGAAAGTCACTTCCACTATATAGTAGTATATGGATAGGAATCACATTTGTCAAATTTCTCAATTGAATTTTGCTTGTAGCATTTATCTAGATTTTGTTGGTTCCTGAATTCCCCCCCTCGAAATTTTTTCTCTTATAACATTTATCAAGATTTTGTTGGTTCCTGATTTGATTTTGATTGATGACTCCTTTCTTACAGTCTTCCTGTGAGAGAGAGAGAGAGAGAGAGAGAGAGAGAGAGAGAGAGAGAGAGAGAGAGAGACCAAAAATAACTGGTACAAAGTAATCAATCAATTCCATTTCCATCCAATAAAAATGGTCTCAAACATGATCATTGAGTTCATAAAAATACAGGAAACAACAATTCATCTTCATAGCTGTATTCTTGTGCAAAGTATTAATCTTCATTTACTAAAATGGACAGAAAAGGCTTGTCCAGCGTATGGTACCCATTGATGACCTTAGCTGCCAATCATCGCAATAATCAACTCCAAATGGCATGTCCTCGCAGAAGAAAAGAATCTGTTCCTTCGTCTTTTGTGAATGAGCGTATGGTACGGATCGATGACCTTAGCTGCTAATCATCGCAATAATCAACTTCAAATGACATGTCCTTGAAGAAGAAAAGAATCTGTTCCTTCGTCCTTTGTGAATGAGTGTTTACATTTCACGACTCCCAGTTGTGTTGAATACTTTGGAACTTCAGTCAGCGGTTCTGAATCTGCTGGATTAAAGTACCCTGAGAACTACAAAGAACTGCAGTTGGGTAAATAAAATGTGGGAGAATATATATGCATACAAATTTTTCATCAGTAAAAGTGGGAGAATATGTCAAGGGCCTTACAATGGATAAATGGGTATTATCAGATGAGGTAGCACTCAGACAGGACGGCAGCACCAATTACACCACCAAGGCACAATAAGGAAACAACATCCGCGATCCCAATGGATGAATTCGAAAGGACGTAAATCTTGTGAGTGTTGCCATCACCACGAAAACCTCGAACAATCATTGCCTGTATTTCCACAACCGGTAGATGGTTAGGAGCTGACCTGTCAATGGAGCAACCTTCATGGAAAATTGGGCACTGCAAAAGGCCATGACGAGGATTTTGCATCTAGATTGCTCTGGAGCATATTGAATGATACTATCCCATGGTTCTGACGTTATGTCCATGTCAAGTGACAAAAAATAATTCACACATTCCATCCAAAACCGAAATATTACACTCAAATTGTGAAGGCACTTTTATATACCATGTAACTAAGAAAAATAATAAGAATGCATAATAAAAATATAACCTGGGTGATGTGCTCAGCATGGCTGAAAATATTTTTGAAAATCCGACGAACATACATGAAGAAAACTGCAAACAACAAGTACCACAAATGAGAAATATCATTATTAAGATGAACCATTAATGCAAGGGCAATAGACAATGATGAAATAATAGTTCTAAATCAGTCACCACAATACATTACATGCTGGTTTCTCAAGACCAATTTTATATGAAGTTAAAACACTTCTGCAAATTTTTTTTTGAGTTTCCAAGTGAAACTGGTGACCGGAAAAAGAATGATACATGGAAACATCCATAGTCATTAGATCTTGAGAAAAAAAATGCAAAAGCCACCTCTAGAATTTTATACAGGGTGAACAGTTAAGGGTCACCCATCAACATGGTTTTTACCCAATGAGATCTCCTAAATGGGACCCCTTTTCTAAATAGGAAAGTGGGCCCGTTGAATGGGGGATCCTGACTGTGATGCATTCATGTAATTTAGGTAATCATTGTGAGAGAAATGCTGCTTCCCATCTACATGAAAAACTTACTATCAACTGTTTCCATTATTGTCAACTGCTTCCAATTAATCCTTCGAGCTACAATCCCCAATGCAGCATTACGAACCTGCCAAAAGATTATATCAAAATTTCAAGAATAGAATTATTACTTTATTAGAAGGAACCTTACTAACTGAACCATTGTCTTTCTTACCTCATCAAAAACTAGACTGATGAACCTCAAGGAAAGCAGTAGGGTGAGAACTACTTCAGCAACTGGAACACCAACAAGCGTCAATGGAAGCATAAACCATCGTAAAGCGGCAGCAAGTTGCTCTGGGGTGGTCGTCGCTAGACAAAGGCTCGCACTTTGAAAGATCTTTCATGAAAAGAGACCTAATTCTATGTTATTGTCATTCAAATGACCAAACAGAAAAAATTCAGGAAGAAGAGTTCAAGTAACCTAAACTACTTCTATTATCTTCTTTTGAAAATCAACTAGGAAAACTTAAGAAGCATTGTCAAATAATATGTTTGAGAAATAAAGACTGCTTCATTTGAGGTATTTCCAGCAACAGAACATGTAATTAAAAAACCAAGAAGTGCAATAGTGATGTTAGGAAAAAGGGAGATACAGTGAAGGTTAAACATGCAGATGTGCTTGCTACTGCTAATCCTTTCCTTGTAAGCTGCAATGGACCCAGCTTCATGACTAGATATGAATAACCTCCCAAAGCCGTAGGAAGATTAGACAGTCCCGTCATCGTTGGTGGTGGGGTTCTTAACTGGACGAGTGGAGGTGCACCATCCGAACCCAATCCCAACATTATAAATAGAATCCCAGACAGCAAACCCACTCTTCCCAATTGGTCCTACAAAAATGTTAAAAATCAATCAAGAAGAGCACGAGTATCATTCATAAATAACATGCTGATGATCTACGTAATTGCTTAATGTATTCTACCTATTTTCACAAGAAATAATCAAGGGGAAAAAACAAAGAGGGATAGAAGAAACGACGAAGAAGAGAATCCGATTCATAGTAAGTTAGTAACTAATGGCAACAACGTTGACAATAGACTAGTATTTAAATACAGATAGCACTTGCTGCCATTTATGCGAGTTAGAATCTGAGCCAATGGATGTCAATTATCAACAACTCAAATAAGTTTTGAAATAGTGAAGTGAACTTCACCTAAAGCTATACACAAAATGGTGAGTATATATCAAAATTATTTTTCTAAGTTTCCTTCTATCGTATTGGGAGGGGAAAGAGAAAATAATAAGCTGGACATAATCAGTGGCCTCATAGTAGCAACACTGATTGCCATTAAGAGCCCAATTGTGTCAAAATGGATATTTGGATGGGTGATGTTTGCTTAATTGCTAAATAACTAATTGAGCTTGATAAGATAAGAATCAATCATACCATCCAAACTTGCCTTGGGAGGACCCATATTGACAGAAGAGCCAAGTATGTCACTAATCCAAATCGCATAATAATATGTGATCTCGAAGGTAAAACAACAAGTGCCAAAAGCCATACCTGCAATATTGAGACCAATTAATATAAAAATTAGAACAAAATTTTGCTTCCCTCCAATAATAAACCAATTTTTTTTCAAACAGAAACCCAACTAATGAATTCTTGCCCAAAAAAAAAAAAAATCAACCTCTTCTCATCTAACAAAAAATTCTAATAGAACACCAAACACCCATTTCCAGCAGAAAGTTTGAAAATTGAAATATCAATCCAATAAGTAAATCAATTGTATACAAAAACTCAAGATTTAAATTTATTATTGCAAAATAAACTCAACCAGGACAAACAGTTCTAATAAAAACCAAACACCTATTTCCTGCAAAAAATTCAAAAATTCCGATAGCTAACCCATCCATCAAAATATTATAACATACCAGAAACTCAAGATTTTAAGCTAAACAAAACACCAGTAATCATAAATGAGTTTAAAAAAAAATTACCAATTTAATTCTAGGATCCACGGAATGCAAAAATGTGGTGGGCGACGAGACATACTGACAAATTGGACTCGAAGTCGCACCCGAAATCAATCTCAGAATTCTCTCAGCTATGTCTCCTCTTGGTACCCATTTCAGCCATTTTCCAGTTTTACCATTGTCGTTCGTCGAATTACGAATTTCAAATTTCCTTCTGGTCTTTGCTTGTTCGAGGGTTTTGTTCCATGAAAGCTGAGTTCTAGGGTTTGAAAGATTTGGTGAGAGCCGATGTGTGGATTTTAAAGAAATTAGGGTTTTGTGAGTTGAAATTGGGGATAGAGCAGGAAAGTAGACCGTTGGGAAGGTCTGTACTCTGATGTGGTTCATGAGCTCGGGACTGTTCGGTGTTTGGTGCTTGAAGGAAGTGGAGAGAGATTTTGTAGAGAAAGAGGGAACGGATTTTTCCACCCAATACATTACTTGTTCTTCTTCTATATTTTTGCAATTCACCCACATGTTGGTGGCTCATGGAGATGACTCAAATTTTGATCATCACAATTTTTTTCAAAAAGAGAAAAAAGAATACATCTTTCTATATATTTCATCAAAGTATAACTTTTTTCATCTTCATTAATTTCAACAATTTTTTATGAGGTTAAAACTTTTTTAACCATATGAATTTTTTGTGTGGATAATCTATATGATAGTTTTTATAGAGGCAAATATAAGCAAAATGTACAAATAAATTAGGCATAATAACAAGTAATTTGAATGGAAAATGGGAAGCCATAGAAAAATGTTGTAAAAATCGTGCATTCGATAAATGTTCGAGGTCAACTATGGTTTTGTAAAATAAAATTTTATAGGCACACCACTTTTAATGAAAGGCAGCTGGCCAAAACCAAGTGTTTTTTTTTTTTTTTGGTTGATTGGGGTATCTGGGTCCTCTCCAAATACCCGCATAATTCCTAGGGTCAGTGTCCCCCATCCTCTCACACTATCAGGTTATCGAGTAAGTTGGAGAATAAATTTCCTAAAATAGCCTTAAGGGGAGTCGAATACTTGACCTCCAAGTTGAGGGAGAGAACTTTGACTAAATGGCTAACTCTCTTGGTTTAGCCAAAACCAAGTGGTTGCTCATAAAAATAGTAGTTTGAATTCTCCAATTTTTTCTATAGACAGTGAGAGAGAGAGGAAAAAGAAAATAATTTTGAACCCTCTTTGTAAAAAAAATAAAGAGAAAAAAGTATGGATGTCTAAAGCCAAATAGTTTTTGGGTGACCCGTTCCTGAAGCCCAACTAAAAGTAATTCAATTTTCAGGTCCAAAACCTCTTTTGGCCCGAGCAGTTTAAACCCTTCCATTAATGTCATCATCTGTGAGGCATACTGGAAGCTAGGGTTTTACAGAGTTCATTAACACAAGAGCGACTCAGAATCTCCCAGTCGAAGAGAAGAAAAGTTGCAGACTCTTCTAGGGTTTATTGGTCTGTAATCATGGACAAGCCTACATCATTCTTGTTCTCCGGAATCCATTTCAATCGAAAGAAGTTCGCCAATGATTTTGCTAGATTCAATGTCAGTATTTTTTTTTTCGATTTGTTTTTTTTGGCTGAACGTTTTCACATGTTGTAGCTTTCGTTGAATCATTTTATCAGAACAAGAATCACTATTCAATTCCGAAAAACACTAGAATTGTTTTCTGAAACTGTAGAATTGTTTTGAATGTATATTTTTTTGCTTTATTTTTTACCCGTTTAGGAGAGAAAGGAGAGTGAGAACTCTACAGAGATGCTTGACTTGGTGGAAACTGTAAAACATGAACCAGAAGAGGAACTAGTCTCTGGGAAGAAGAGGAAACGAAAGTCGAGGTTTCCCGGTAATCTATTTAATTGGTTTTATCGTTTAGGCGATGTGCGAATTGGAATTTTGTTTAAAAACAACTCAGTATATAATTGTTTTGATTGTTGTTGGTGTATCAGAAAAGGTGGAAGGTTTCAGTGTCTTTAAGAGTTCGGAATCTGAAGTTGCAATCGATCAGAAAGAGAAGACGGAAACTAATATTGTTGAAGAAAAGAAGGAAGTGAATAGACAAATTGAGGTTAGCTAGATCTTACTTTCTCCTGATATGATACTATTATTAACAGAAAACATAAAAACAGTTTCTTTTCGGGGATTTGATACTATTATAACTCTTTTATTTTTTTTTCATGAATTCAGCGTGATGCTCTGTTGCGTAAGAAGCATGGGATTCATATTTCTGGCCATAATGTCCCGTCACCACTTCAGAATTTTGCAGAATTAAGCTCAAGGTATCTTATTTAATACCTTCAGGTGCATCTACATTTTTTATTCTTTTTACTTGTCTTATTAAATTTTCTTGGTTAATTATAGAGTTTGAAGAGCTGAGAGTTCAATGGATGTGTTGTCACTATGTTTTGCTTAAAACTAATAAGTTATTTCAAGTGTAACTCAGAGTTGTTCTCTCCTGGAAATCCCCCTATGTTCTCAGGGTGTTGAAGATTTTCTTTTGGTCTCGTTGCTAATCCTAGAGTAGTTATTGGGGTACTTCAAATTTCAGCTCTTTGGGTTGGGAAAGAATGGCTGTTAGAATTATTTGGAATCCATTAATAAACTTAATGCTGTTTTCTCATGTTCTGGTCTTTGTGCACTAAAATATCTCTTTATATGACTATTGGGTAAGTTTGTTTTCTGTGCATGCTATCAGTTTCATGGTTTAAAGTGCATACATTGAGCCTCTCATTCATATGAGGAATTGGGACTCTTAAATTGAAAATGTATGCAAGAATGATGAGACAAGCCCCTTGTGTGTCGAAAGTTCGAAATAGTGACCCAGATATTGAGACATCTTGCTGAGGCATTTTCTATGAACAGAAATCTTTATGATGCCATATTTTGATGTTTATATGCATTTCCTATTCCCTATTTTGATACCATTCCATAGTGTGTTTGCCAGGAAATATGTGAATGTATGGTTGTTGCATGTTGACTGAAATCATTTCGGTGAATGAGTCGTTCTTTTCATTTCAAGGTTTTTTGTTGGGTGTAAACTAGAATGGTTCTGCATGTCATGTCATAATTATTTCCTTAACTTACTTGAGTCATTATACGAGGCACATGTTTATCTGATGTTGAAAATTTATATTTTTCAGTTCCTGTGATGAGAATTCTGGATCTTTTTTCTCCTGGATATGTGTTCTCAGTTTCTGTTATTGCTCTTGTAGTCTATTTGTCAAACATTCTTTTGCACCTGTTACTGCTAAGGATGAGGTTTGATTGGATTTCTTAACAGGTATACCTGCAAACCATATTTACTACACAATTTGGCAGAACTTGGATTTAGAGAGCCAACACCCATCCAAAGGCAGGCTATTCCAGTCCTCCTCTCTGTATGCTCTTCTGTTTTAGCTTTCTTTCTATCCTACATGGTTGTTTATATGACAAGTTGTACTTTGTAAGGCTTCAATTTTACTTGATATACTTTTCTGTTAATGTTTCAATTTTTTCTGAAGGTATTGTTTTTTCTTATCATTTATGTATCAGGGCCGGGAATGCTTTGCTTGTGCTGCCACCGGATCTGGCAAGACCTTGGCTTTCTTGTTCCCTATTCTTATGAAACTTCAGGTATTATTTACAACATATGATGTACCCTTAAAAAGTTTGATTTGTTAATCTCTTAGTGACTCTTCCTCCATGTGACACAGCCAGGATCAAAGGATGGAGTGCGAGCTGTAATTCTTTGCCCTACACGGGAATTAGCCGCTCAGACAACAAGAGAGTGCAAGAAGTTGGCTAAAGGAAAGAAGTTTTACATTAAGTTAATGACCAAGGAGCTTGTGAAAAATGGTGATTTCAAAAAAATGCATTGTGACATACTTGTATCCACACCACGTCGCTTACAGTTTGCTATTCGGAAAAGAAAGCTTGATTTAAGCAGGTATTTTTCTGGATTTAGTCAATTTCACCTCTTGCAGTTCTTGAATTCAAAAACAGATTACACCTGGAACCCCAATACACATGCAACCGTACAGAGAAAAAATGGAAATGATATTGTGGTTGTGTGGGAATGGAGGTTTGGCTGTTAGTGTCTGGTTGACTGGTTCTAGTTGCCTGCATGGGAGTCATGGGACTCTTTGGAGAAGAAAGAGTGTTATGTTTTCATTTAGTCTCTGGTTGTATCACAGCTTCGAAGTTTCTGAAATTACACAATTGAGGTTGTGCCGTTGTGGAATCTATATTTTTAATCTGAAACCTTGGATGCGACATGTCATTCTTTCAGCCACTTTGCTTATGTGTCAAATTCTCAAGTCAACAGTTCCCAAAATTAGTTTTTCAAAATTTAGAAACTCTTTAAGAAATAATTTTCTCTCTCACTCCATTATTAGTTTCCAAAAATTTATAAACTCAAAGAATTAGAATGCAACAAAAAAGAAATAATTTTATCTCTTACTCCAAAATTAGTTTCCAAAAATCTATAAACTCTGTCTAAGAATTAGAAAAGAATAAAAAACCAAAACAAAATTTAATTTAAATTTTTTATTACCGTATTAGTAATTATTATATTCTAAATAAATAAAAATATTAAAATTACATAATTTTAAGAAAACTTCAGGTGCATTGCACAGGTTATGGAGACTAGTTATCTCAAATTTAACTAGGAGTCAATCTTGCAACATCGAAATATCTAAGAAGTGCATTGTATACATTTAGTAATTTAGCTTAAAGATTCAGAACTTGAATTTTAGAAGGGGTAACCTGCCATTATCACATAAGGGTGAACACAAGACCATTTACTGGCTTCTAATCTCATCAATTTGCTTATGATGCATGGCTTTATTTTGTGTCCACTTTGTCTGAAATGCAAAAAATGCAATGTTAATATAAACTATAAAGTTGCATGAAATTTTTAGAATGATCCAACTATATAGAATTATTCAGAAGCATACCTCCTTACTTTAAAAGGTCAATAACAGAAAATGTAGGTGGAATATATAGATTGATTTTTTTTTTTTTTTTTTTTAAGTATAAGTGATTGCAAACCAGCATACTAGAAATTAACATGCATTCATTGTAGTTTTGCGCGAAGTGAATTACCTTCTCAATGTTATTATGTTTGAGCTTGTTATTTTTCTTGGACACCAGAATCCAGAATGCAGGTGAGCTTCTGATTGTTGTTACTGTAGAAGTCAGAACAAACAAGCATACTAGATCACCATGAAATGACATTATAATGCTAATTAAATCAAGTTGTTATGGTTTCATGCAGAGTGGAGTACCTCGTCCTGGATGAATCTGACAAGCTATTTGAGCTTGGATTTGTTAAGCAAATTGATTTGGTTGTCAAAGCATGCTCAAATCCTTCGATAATACGTTCATTGTTCAGTGCCACTTTACCTGATTCTGTTGAAGAGCTTGCACGCACAATAATGCATGATGCAGTTCGAGTTATTGTGGGAAGGAAGTAAGTATGAGATGCAATCATTTATAAAGCACTAACTTTGGCTTAGATAACTGATAACTTGAGTTTGAAAATCCAAGATAGCCATCTATAAATTATATAAAATGGTTTGCAGGGAAAAATAGCTGGACACACAATTACTTGATGTTTTACATAAAATGTATTCAGTTTCTTTGACACGGCTGGGCTGGATCTGATTTTTATTACCTTCTGAGTAGTTTTATTGCTATGTAAGAGAAAATTGTTGACATTCCATGAGGAAAAAAAAGTTTCTGGGTGGCTTGCTCCAATATCTAATGGTGATCAGATATTTAAGAGGTCTTGTAAATGGAAGCAATGGTGGGTTCCACTGTCATGCATGCGTAGGACATATAAGTCATTTGTTAAATATTGTGGAAAAAAGAAGATCCACTGTACACTTTCCATGGTTTTTTCCTGGACCCTTGTCTGATGCTTCACACGAAAGTCTTCGCTTCTTTGAACAGGAATTCTGCCTCAGAACTGATCAAACAGAAACTGGTTTTCACTGGAAGTGAAGAAGGAAAGCTGCTTGCACTTCGGCAAAGTTTTGCAGAGGTATGCTGCTAATTGCATTGTTTGGGAATTATTATCTGCATGCTAGATTGAAGCAGTAGCAGATATCATACACGAAGTAGGTAGTATAAATTTTCTAGTCAAGCCTGGTATACTCATAAGATTAAACCTTTGATGATGAAGTTACCCTTGATGTGGACTTGATCTTGGACTAAGGATATAACCTTAATGCTTTCAATTTCAATGTTTAAGACAAGAAGGTTGATGAAACATCTGTTTTGTTTTTAAAAGCTTTAAATCTCTTGCCAAGTTAGCGAGTGTTAATCCGAAATGAGACTTGTTTTTGAAATGAAAGTGAAACCTAATAATGATTCAGCTGCTTCAGGTTGGACCCCTGAACCTGCTGAGTACCATTTATAAGCAGTGGAACCACATATCCAACGTGGTTATTATGAGTGTTGGAAGTTGGAAGAGTTTTGGAATGTACAATGTTCTTACCGGTCAGCAAGTCTTGCCAACTTACACAACAGTTACCATTCTCAAACTAGCAAACACTTCATACTGGATTATGTTTTTTAGAACCCAGTGAACTGTGCCATTTGTCATATTGCTCTTTCAATGTTTTAACTGGATATTTTTAGCTCTCTAAAATTCCCCGGTCGTGTTTTCTACTGGTTTGTAGAGTCTGAACCCTCCTGTACTAGTATTTGTCCAAAGCAAGGAACGGGCGAAGGAGCTTTACAGGGAGCTAGCATTCGATAACATTAGAGTTGACGTTATACATGCTGATCTGTCCCAGACACAGGTAATCTCGTTTCCAATACTTATCGAACGAGAAAGAAAAAGTATTTATCTTAGTTCAAGATGCTTTATGTAACTTTTTCTTTTCTTTTCTTTTTTAATTTTTTATTTATCAATAAAGCATCCTATCATATCAGGATGCTTTATTTATCTACCTTAAATTTAAGATGAATAAACACTAAACTTCTTCTATTTAACTCAGCGAGAAGATGCAGTAGATAACTTCAGAGCAGGGAAAACATGGGTTCTTATTGCCACTGATGTTATTTCTCGGGGTATGGACTTCAAGGGCATCAACTGTGTGATCAATTATGATTTCCCCGAATCTGCTTCAGCATACATACACCGGATAGGTATGCCATTTAAGTATCGCCTGCTTCTAGCCAATATTATACTTTTAGTCAAGGTTAAAAATTTAGACTCATTCAGTGTATGTATTCAGAAGGTTACGAGAACAAGATGAATAACAGACAATACATTAGAAAAATCAACAATTTGTATCTTGCATACATATACCAATAATTATTGGACTGTTTAACACTTAAATAAGCTAAAATCATGATCCGGAATAGCACTATCTTTTATGTCACATTTATTACAAAGGAATATTTTGATTAACTAAATGTATTTGTCGAATGAGACACTACATATCCTTGTGAATCCAACTTTGAAACTATTGGAACGGGGTGTCTATTAAATGATGAGAGATGGAATGAGTCTACGAGACTCTTTATCGTTATGTGCATGTTGAGTAGATTTCTTAGATCCTGTTGGCTCAACATGCAATGTCTAATGGAAAGTCACTCAAGTTAACATGTTAGTGTTGTCATGTGGTAACATTGAAACATTTATCCGGGAAATGGTGGACTAAGTATTAGTATCACTGTTGAGAATGATGAAAATAACCTGTTGTGCTGGTTTGGGCTTGTTTAAGTATCAAAGTTTTCCTACAACCTTGTCAGACAATAATCTGGGAGTTGGGGGAAAGAGACTTCTGACCTATTAAACTGAATCTGTTGATTTTTCACTTAGGCCGGACTGGCAGAGCCGGGCGGGTTGGGGGAGCTATTACTTTATACACAGAAGCTGATATTCCATTTTTGCGGAACATAGCCAATGTGATGGCAGCTTCAGGATGCGAGGTTCCCTCTTGGATCATGGCCTTGCCCAAACTCAGGAGGAAGAAACATCGTCCAAGTAGAGAGTCTATTTCAACTAAGCCGAAAGACGAAGAAGAAGAAGAAGAATGAATGAATCAATGATGAGAGATTCTCTCATCATCAAAACACTGCTCCTGTGAGTTTTTTTTTCTCTTACTATCAAGATATTCCTTTTCAGTATCATATATATTTGTAGCTCATTTGAATTGTTAACAGTGTACTTCATTTAATGGTCTGATTAAAAAAAAAGTGTTTTTCATTTAATGGAAGTGTTGTTTATCAAAAAAGAATCTAATGGAAGTGTTGGCAATTTTTATTCCTGCTTAGTGTTGTTCTTTTTAGTTAAATTACTGGTCTGGTTTCAATTGGACAAATGCAACATTGGCTGACCTTCCCAAAGTCCCTTTTACATGCAGTGTGTGTGATACAACTGACTGAGCAATGCAGCAACTGGTTTAAAACTAAACCACATTTCTCACCCAGAACTGCAGTATGAAGGTCACCCAAATTTCAGTCTATGCCTGATTGTCTGTTGTTAAGGTCTGGTCATGAGCAATTGGCTATGTTAGATTGCTAGCAAAAATGAAAAGCTTAAGAAAAGGGTTTAAAATTTATCACTTTATCAAAAATATATATATATATATATATCACAAGATCAGGGTATTGTGCCTCCAGAGTAGTTGCAATTCTTAAAGAGAAAAGAAAGGAAAAAAAGAAAAAGAAAATTAGGAAACGTTTACAATATGAATAATATTAAATTGATTCAAATAAAACAATCCAAGGACCAGTAGTTGCAGGTTCAAACTCTTCAGTGAATGACGTCCTTGACCCCGGCATGGATTGCACCCATGCAAACCAATTGTGTGCCACTCAGAATGAATGTAAATGTCTCTAGAGCCCTCTGCAAAATTTGGAGAAAAGAGGTCATGATTCTTTCAATGAATTTCATTTTCAATGGAAGTGGGCAATATTTCGAAATTATTCTAGGTATCATCAGGTTGATCCAATGATGAACCATAGATCATTATTTTTCTATACTCGAACCTATTCTATACTTGCATTTTTTTAAAACTCACTGTCTAGATTCTATAATTCTACTCACCAAATTTGAACCCCTGTCTCCAATGTTAATCTCTTTACATGCTAACCTGCAAAAGAAAGAACTTATAAAAGACGTTCAGATGTATGAGATTCCTCTTTTTTGCTTATATCAAGTTAAACTGTTTAAGGGGTTTCATTTGAATTTCTATATGTGCATGTGTATAAATATACAAGTGAGAGGTTGTTTACCCCATGGCTAGAAGGGTGAGAGACCAAGTTATAATGGAAGTAGTGGCAGCTGAGAGTAAGTTGGGTGCATTCCATTGAAGGATGCTATTGATTCCGGAAATCGAGGTGGCGATGCCCACAAGTCCGGCAATAAGTGAGAACATAACGAAGAACCCGGTCGCCATGTTTCCGATTGGAAAGTATATCGGAAAAAGGTGAGCCGGCATCACCAATGTAGATGCTGCAATCCAAAAATCACTTATTATATTATGTTTTGAGAAATTCAAATGCAGAAACATCTAGTTATGAAAGGGCATTTGAAGTACAATTCACAGAAGCTATTGAATTCAAAAACAGCAATGACAGACAGAATGATGAACCTAACTTGATTTATGGTTTATTTAGATATTATGACTGCATGATTAAAACGTTGTTTCCAACGGTTGTCATTACCTTTTTCGTAGGTGTGGTTGATCCCATACTGGAGAGCCCATCCGGCTATGATGGAGACGATGCCGTACATCACGAGATTGATGAAAAGAAGAAAGAAAGCTAGTGATTTTGCTGCTCCAGCAGCCATGGCTTAGAAGCTCAGAAAGATCAGAAGAGTAATAAAAATAGAGAACTATTATGGTTTAGGCCTCTTCTTGTGCCCAAGAGAGAGATTTATATAACTAGTGTAGAGAGGAGTTCTACAATATAACTATCTTATATTAGTTTTTAGGGCATATGCTCAATTTTCAGTATAAAATATGCAGTCTTCAATTCAAAGAAATGGCTGAAATTCTTTGCTTTTGTTGTTGGGATTGCACCCATGTTGAGGAAAGGAATCACAATGAAGTCCTTTGAAACTGCAAAAAAAATAAAAAAGCAAAAGCAAATGGATTCGAAATGACTTGTAAATTATGGGTTTTCATGAAATGGGGTAGGGTTGGTATTATTCTGGACAAATAAAAATTTGGAAACTAGCTATGGATCGTCCGCGCCCTAGATTGAATTGAACTTCAGGAGTGAGGCGTGGCTAATCCCGAGTTGATTCGACTTTCAAGGCCTATTAACCATAGTTAGTAATTCGGTGTTAGGTAAAAGTTCGGTTCGAGAATCTTTCGGGAATTATTCGAATTTATGGACGAAAAATTCTGTCAAAAATCCAGTCAAATAATCAGAATTCGATAAAAATGCGGTTCGGGAATAATTCAAATATAGTTCGGATGATCCGTCCAAAAATTAGCTTAAAAATTCAGATATATATACAAGTACCATGTCTAAAAATATTATATCTTATCATAAACTACAATACTAACAGTACCAATTCAATTAGTCTCCAACTGGTACAATGGAACTAGTATAATGGATTGAACAATAACTAAGATTTAAAAAAAAATTAAAGAAAATCGAATTGTTCAAAAGTAAAATAACACATCCAATAATCTTAATGTAACTAATATAATGTATTGAACAATAACTAAGATTGAAAAAAAAAAATGAAAGAAACGAATTATTCAAAAGTTGATTCCATCACCACCCAGCACCCAAAACCAGTACATCAAACTACCCACGGCTAACAACAACCCCGTTCGAAAAGACCTTTGAACTTACAACAACTTCGATTCTTTCTTTTCTTTAGAACTTAGCTTTCTCCTGAACCTGCGGGTGGTGCTAACTTGATCCGAGGTAAGTGTTAGCTTTAGCTTTCAACTTGACCTTCCGTCTAACACTCGGGATATTAGAAGAGAAGCATCGTGGCTCAGTTTCGGGAATTATTCGCGAATAATTTGAGGCACGTTAAGAATGCGTGAATTATTCCAATTCATTGAATAATGCGTTTATTCGTTTCGGTACGGCATTGATACATTCGGTTCGTGAATAATTCGTGAACTTATTAACTAGGTTACTGACAGGCATTATACTTAAAATTAAAAATAAAAATGAAAAAAATAATAATAAAGGACAATGATATTTTCACACAATTTTTTACTACATCAACACAACTTAAACTTTGAATTGCCAATTTCGTATAACCTAATAAACAATATGGGTGGTCTGCTATGTAAAGCCGACAACACAATTACAAAATCGTTTGTTGGATTACATATAATCAGACGAATAATGCTAGAACGCCCGCACTTTGTGCGGTATTTTCATCCCTCATTCCAATTGTAAGGTCATTATCCCCTCGTGATTTAAATCTCATATCAAACTTAATCTTTTCTTAAATCTCAATGCAACCGAAACTGTCCAGCTTTATGCAGTAGATTATTCCAGCGCAATTTACGAGTATTCTAGCATCACCCTAATCAGACATGTAATTTTTTGAAATTTATACTGTTAAGGCATTACTAAAAAGTTGTGTGAATTTATCCAATAGTCATAAAAAAAAAAATGGGACCTATCTGGACAAGTTTGGACATTTGTATTAAAAATTATTTTAGGTGAAAAAACAAAAATATCCTCATCAAAGAAGGATGGAATAAGAATAAACTTTTTTCCCCTCATCATTTGTTTAGTAAGAATAAACTTTTTTTTTTCTCTAAAAGAAATAAAAAAATAAACTTTTTTCCGCTTGATAATTGGTGGGAACTGAAAAGTGCCTCCCTTTAACGAGATAGAGATACAGATATGTTTGGCGGCAGACTTAAAAATAGTTGCAGAAAAAAAGAGTTTACAACAGAGTTAAGATTGGCAGTCAAGCTATTTATCCTTCAGTATCCAGAACCGTGGTAAAGAAATGACGCCTTTGTATTAGACCTTGTTTCCACTTTCAAACCCTGCTACTTTGGTTTCACTCCAGAGGTTCTCTAGAGCTTGAGATATTTTATAATTTGACGCTTTAATGTTCTAATTTCGCTCTCGCTTTTCTTATTTTTGCTCCATGCTTTAGTTACTTATAAGATTTAACTATAAAAATGATTATAAGGTTGATTTTGATCCAAAAATACTTCTCTTATAAAAAAAAAATTTCAGTATCCCCTACTGAATTTAAAATCCACGGTGACGTGCAAATTGCAGGGCTTTATTTGAACTATGAGGTCAGCTTGAAAATCTACATGGGCCATGAATTTTAAATTTCATAGGAATGGACCTACTATTTTAATTTAAGAAAGAGATCATTTTTAAAAATCAGCTTTTAAATCATCTTCGTCTTGTTTTATTAAAACATGAATTTGTGTGATTGTGATGAAAATACAATCAATTTAAATGTGGAGCCGCGTTATAATAGTGGAGACCAAGGGATACACAAATTTTGAATAAAATCAGGAGGGTAAATAATGATTACAATTGAGGAGGAAAAAAGTCTGCTAATAGCTAGGATGTCTTAAAATTTGAAATTTTGAGGAACATGTCAAATCAATTATAAAAATCGAGGGTATATGCTTAAAATTGTGCATTATAATAATTTGAGTGCCCCCGATGTTGCAAGTTGCTCCCTTTCATGGATTAAAGTAACTAAAATACCTAAAATAATGAATGCTCCAATGATCGTAAAAATAGGGCAAGCAGTTGGTACAAAACTCACATGTATACAAAATTTCAAATTGTATTGTTTGAATGTTTTCTAAGGCCAGGTAGAGAACATGGCCTTCATTTATTATTTTTCCAAATTAATTTACAAAGTTGATTTTTTTTTTTAGATAAAAATAGGGCAAGCAGTTGCTGATGTAAGTTCTTGTTTTATGGTCGTCGGATATTCTTGGTAAGTAGTAAGTACAAATTCAATTATAGCAACTTGTATTTTGTTCAGATCATCCAAATGGTTACACAAGCAAATATTTTGAAAAAATTGTCAAGAGGGATCACTTAATTGTTTTTTTAGGCCTTGGCATGCCTTGGATATTTGCATTTATAGACTCAAGTTCTATTCTCTTTAGCATCAATTTAACTCGTAAAAATAAGTTTATCTTTCCTCTATTTTATGTTTCACCGACTTGGACACGGTGACCGACTCGGTGGAGTCCGAGTCAGTTTGAGTCAATGACAAGTAAAAAAATGTAAAACGAAAGGAAAAAAAACCAAGTCGATCGAGTCAAACCGACCAAGTATGAAGAGTCAAGGTCAAGTCGTCGAATTAGGCTTGAGTCAACGGTGAGCAAAAAAAATGTAAAAAAAGAACAAAATAAATAGACCCAAGTTAATTGAGTACTCCAATTTGTTGAGTTGAGCGAGTCAAGGCTGAGTCAATCGAGTCAGACGCAAGTTGCGCTGAATCCATATCATCTTCCTCGTATTTTATGGCCAACAAAATTTCTTGGCTTGCACGTCGGTCTTTTATGCCTAGCTAGCTACCCCTTTTTACTATATACAGTATGTACATGTCACAGCTAGCTAGCTTGGTTTGAATTATATTCAAGTGAAATTTGGCACTTGACATATACTGTACACTGTAGCATTAAGATTTTTGGTGGTATTTGTTTTTCGATTGATTCGAGGTTTAACTCATGTGAAGTCAAATTTTCGATTTGGCTGAATGAAGTTGGTTCACAAATAGAAGTATTCGATTAAAAAATTAAGTTGAATTTGAGATGAATGCCTGATTCGATGAACAATTTAAACGAAGGTGCTTAGAAGAATAAAAAAGAAAACACCTATCTGATAACATGTGACTTGCATTTCAACTGCCATACTTTTTGGGAGTTGGGGCAGTATTCTTGATTTAAAACCGTGGGATGATTTTGCTTTGATATTTTCCAATAGTCGATAAAAAAACGTAAACCCAACACAGCTTCGATATAATATACGTGACTTTCACACTATGCAGATACTTGGGTAGCACGAATCTTTGAAATAATCCTAACATAAGTAACCACAGTGTGGACTGCGGAACATGAATATAAGTCAGAGTAGGAGCGGGAGAGTTAGACTACCAGAGCATACTTAGTTCAAAGTAAGAACACCAGAGCGTGGTTTAGAGCAAAAATACAAAATTCCAGAGTCTGAGCATCACCACTTGACATTTCTTGGCCTCATTAGGTGGGCCCATGTACAAGATTTCAAACTGTAGTCTGTTGTACATTGTACCCAAGCAAAAGAGAACATTCTTATTGTACACTGCACTCCATCAAGCATGGTGTCACACTAAATGTAATAATGTACATTCTATGTTTAGTTTGTATTCTCATAGTAGGCAGTAGGTACTCCACCAATTTGGTCCCTTGCATTGTTAGGTCAATATATAGCTCCCAGATTTGATGAAATTTTGTTAACCACTACCAGTCAACAGTCAAAAGATCAAACGGTTAAAAGTTATCAACTGTTTTTGTTCTAGAATCTAGGGTTTTATTCAAGAGGTGGGGCCATCCTATCATATCATAAGCCAACAAAACATCTGATCAGAAACAATGATTGGATTGTTGAAAGCGATACCCACCCACCAACCTAGTACAGTGTTCATATGTTAGTGTTACCAGCGCTCTTACCTTTTCTTCTATTACCACACACTTATTATTACTATTACACCTTGTTTACACTCGCTGATAAGATTCATTTGAGGAATAGATAATTCTCACAAAAAATTAACCTTTGAATTATCAAACAGTTTTCGTATATTTTCAACTAATTCTACATTAGTACATATTCTATTCACTTTTTATCTTAAAAGTTTTTATATGTTACATTACATTTATTTTATTCTTACACTTTTGCTACACTTAAGTGTATAACATGTACGGAGACGATTTATTAATTGAATTTTTTAGAAAATGATATTTTCATCATGTAGATTAAAATAAACCTTTGGATTATCTCCATGTAACTTATACACCAGTGTAGAATGAAGTTCAAGAGTAAGTATATTGTTAGGCTGTGTTTGATTGCAAGGAAATATATTATATGAAAATATGTTAATTTTCTACCCGTTCTATAGAATTGTATTCTTGAAAAAGGCTAATTAAACTTATTCCATGGAGTTACGTTGAAAACCAATTATTTGTCATAGTAATGGCCCATAGTTCCGTGGAATTCAAATTGTAAATAAACAATGGAATCTGCATTGTTTTACGTAAAACTAACTCAATTTCATTTAAAATTAAGCTCAACCAAATGCAATCTTAATAGAAAGAACTCGGGTATTAAAGTTACTTATATAATATCGGTAATGCTTGAGTTACAGCAAATTCCTACAGAATTTGCTACCACTCAAGCATCCAACGGTCAAAGTGATTTGCATCTCCTCGTATTTCGCATCCCATCCTAAAGTGTTATGAATCTCACCGTGAAATGTGCCTGCTGTAGCAAATTCGGTAGGGATTTCGGTAGCCCTAGCACTACCGATATAATATATGCAGTTTTTTTATACAAACTCAGCATAAGAAACACATCTAGCAAGACGTGCCATCATCACAGGGGGCATATATAGTCCCCACTCCCACACAAGAACACTCCCACTCTACAGCTTACATATACTAGATTTTTTTTTTTTTCATTTAATTTTTTTTTTCATTTAATTTTTATTTTTTTTTGGTATTAAAAGAAGCCGAGAAGCTTAGCTTGTACGAAATAATCTTATGAACAAGAATGTGGGGCCCAACAGGTGTTACGAGTTACGACTCTTTGGAGTTTGGACAGCAATTGTGTACCTGATGACTAGAGAGAGAAAGTAGAGAGAGAAAGAGACATCTATCGATCTATCTTCTTCCAACCAGCAAGCCCCGAGCGGTTCCCACATGTGACAACTGAGAACCCCTCCTTTCTCTTCTGCTCTCTGTTTTTTTTTTTGTTCTTTTCTTTGTTTTCGAAGGAAAACAAAACAAAACATCGATCAAAGAATACAGACCACTTCTGCTCTTTTCTCTCAGAAAATCTTCTACCCATCCTTCAAACCTGTCTCTTCTTCTCCTTCTTCTTCTTCTCTCTCTCCTCTGTTTCTCTCTCCTCTCTCTTTGTTGATTTTTTTTGTTGAGATTTGAACTGAAGAGATAAATAAATAAGATTTTTCTAAATACATGGAACAGCTTGTCAATTTCATCATTCGCCCTCCCAGGTAAACGCAATAATTCATTTTTTTTTTTTTAGTTTTGATGCTTCTGATGAGATTCTTTTTGAGTTATCGTGTTTAGTTGTTTCTAGTGAATTTATTTGTAGATGTGTGTCCAGTTATTACTTATTTAAGGGTGCTGATTTTGGTTTGGTTTTTCTTCTTTAATTTTTTTTGGTGGTTATGTCGAGATCGGATCTTACTTGCTCTAAATTTACTTAATTGATTAAGTTGGATTTACATCCTTTTTTTTTTTTGGTCTTGTTCAAATTTCAGCGAGATTTATTTGTGGGTTCAGTTTTAATGTTGAATTTTGATTCTTTGACTGTCTTGAGTTCTGATTATACGCGTGTTTAAATTTTTGCAAAGATACCAGTTTCTAGATTTGGGGGGACTTGAATTTTCTGTTTGTTTTGACAATTTTAAGTGAATTTCTACCTGGGGATTTGATGTCCCAGTTGGATTTGTGGGCTTTGTTTGAATTTTGGATAATTTAGTTCTCTTGGTATTTTCTGGTCTACTGAACTGTTTTTTTTTGTGGGAGTTATAAGCTTGGTTGAAGATTACATGGATCTTGTGTGGTTTTTTGTCATTGTCTTGCCGATTCATTTGTAACACAATTCTTTAGTTGACTAAGAAACCCACTGAAACTCATGGACTTTACTCAGCAAACGTAGTTCTGGTTTTGTATACCGAGTTGTCAACTCTTTATATTTGCTAAAATATGTGTTTAACTTAACTGATTACCTGATGAATTATGGGCTGTAGGCATATTACTGTTTACTGGGTACAAAATCTTAAGTAGTTGAATGAATTATGGGCTCAAATTCTCAAATGTAATATGTGAATACGATAACCTCTTTCAGGGTTTGGTTATAGGAGTTTTGACAATCTTACCTGATGAGGGTTTTTGTAAATCTCGAATTGGTATTTCTCTTCTAAGGTGGACCCTGGCTTTATGACACCTGAATATCTGATATTTGACCACACCATATGCTGCTATTCACAGCCGTTTGATCATCTACTCAACAGTTGACTTTGCCATGTGATTGGCTCACTAAATATGGTTTGAGGCACGTAATTGGCACTTATGAGTTATGAGAATGCTGTCATGTCTCATTATTTTGTTCAAACTGCTACTTCTGCAGAAAACTAGAAATAGCCTTAGAAGAAAAGGTCACTGCTGCTGAGTTTGGTCCCTTATTGAAATGAAAATTTTCTGCTAGTTTTGTTTTGGGGTTGTGGGAAAATTAAGGCTTACTAGCTGGGAAACAAGTAAAATGGTTCCAACTTTCATTAGATTTCAGTGGCTGTCCAACGTGTTTCCTCTTACAATTATGGGAAGAAATCGATAAAGGAATATAAACCAATTCCTCATCAGCCTTTTATCCATCAGAAGTGGTTTGAGTCGTTTGACAGCTCATTTCTTGTTTAATGTTAGATAAAACGTATTTATCCAGGATGGAATTTTTTTTCTTAATTCTTTGTGTTCGTTAAGGAGCTCTTGTGTTATTTAATCAATCTTGCTGTAGAGGCTGCTGGTATTGTACTGTTTGGGTGCTGACAGTTTTTTGTTACTGTTGTATGGAACTGAGCTGTCTGTTTACATTCTAGCATCATATACAATCAATTTTCTTTAAGCACACACAGCAGTTATGTTACGATATGAGGATTATTGCATGTTGCTCATTGTTTTTTGCCCTTTCAGTTTTGTGGCTCTCTCTTTTTCTTTAGCACTTCCCTTAAAAGATGCAAAGAGATTATGACCTAATGCATTTGGTTTGCAGAGCTGAATATAACCCAAAAAATGACTTGTTGGATGAAGAGTTTATGCTAAAAGGACAATGGTTTCAAAGAAAAGACTTGGAGGTAAACATTAGTCTCTATAAGAAAGCTATGCATTTCTTTCGGTTTACTGTCTTAAAACATGCATTTCTCATAGAAAATAGAACTCACAGCCTTTGAGAGGTTAATTATTTTGTCTTCTTTATCATATATTATGTGTTTATGAACTAAAGCATGAATTAATTTTCCACTAGGCGATCCTTTTATTTTTTCTTTTTCAATTCACATGGTTGAGACCTAGTTCAGACCACCAATGGAGCTCTCCTAGTGGAAGTATCATGATGACTTGAATTCTTTTCTTAGTAACTGCGGCTCAATCTGGTTTAACTAGGCAGAGACTCAAGAGTATCTTGGCCTGAGGATTACCCAAGAAGCCCATAGGAAGTGAGGGATGTGGTGCTTCTTTCAACTGTCATGCATATCTCATATGATAGCTTTCCCCAAAAACCATACTGAGAACCCCTATCCATTGCCAAGGTTGATCTCCCAGAAATTTCAGTTTGCTATAACAAGCACCAAAAAAGAAATTGATTTCACAAATGACTTCTTTTCCTTTCTTACCTAGATTTGTCAATCGTGAACCTAGCGATTGTCGACAAGCTAGGTTATAGTGGTATCCTTGTACTAGCGCAAAAAATCAGAAGGCTGTTTTTGCGATAGGGAAGTAAAGAAAGATGGGAGGAGGTAGTGGCAACTCGCTTAGCGTTACTGTTACAGTTTATTATCAGACCACTGTATGTTAATTCCTTAGTTTTATTGTGAATATGATTAGTTTTCTCTGCCACATTGCTTGGATCTCCCCTTCCCCCTACATCTGTTAATATATTCTATCTTTCTTGCTTTAAACTATCTGTGCTTTTCAAATTCTTTCGTTCATTTTCCTTCTCCTAGAAGCATCCAATTACTTGTGATATTGCTTGTACGAAAAGTATCCATAGAGTATATTTCTATAATTCTACTGTAAAATTATATTTTTCGTTCTTTTAAAATGGTGGGGTCTTCAAATTATTATTCCTCTCTCCAGGCCTTGCTGATTTCCTTTTGTGCACCAGGAAACTTGAAATAGTTAATTTGTCAAAGGAACTTAAGCCTTACTATACGCAGACTTGAAACATTTTGCAGGTTACCAATAGTCGGGGAGATGTACTTCAATGTAGTCATTATATGCCTCTTGTTATTCCTGAAGGAACAACACTTCCCTGCGTAATATACTGTCATGGAAATAGGTAAGTCAAGATATACAGCTGATGAGAAAAAGTCTGACCAATTTTAAAGGCATGCGTAGAACTGCAGTTAATTTTTATCTGTATATTTGAAGAATTTTACACTGTAAACTTTGGTACATCATCTTCTAAGCCTTGTCTCAACTATTTGGGTTGGTTATATAATTCCTATTTTGCCATGCCTTTTTCTTGGGCAATGTTCTCTTTAATTTGTACACTCATCAACATGATGCTCATTCATCTCAACATTTTCCTCTTGTCTAGGTACGTAATGTTTCTAGAGTGGTCAGTTTTCTACGTCATGAAACATATCCAGTTATTTTCCTCAAGTCTGATCAATATAATTGTTTATCTAACATTTTTGGGAGTACTTTAGTGACTTAGAGACATGTGCAATAAATTTTTCCATGATATTCAATTAGTAAGTGACAGCAGCTTGCCTTGAAGATCTCCTTGGGTTTGAAAAGTTATTGGTTAAATACAGTCCTACCTACCTAGTTAGAAATGGTTACTGAAAACTGCATATCTTAATCTTGCATAGATTTCTAGCTGTTTTCTCTTTGTTCATGGTCCTATAAATTCTCTGGTACAAGCGGAGTAAGTTGATTTCTCGGCTTTCATGTTTTTTTTTTCACTGACAATTGATATTTCTTGATTATTTTCAGTGGGTGCAGAGCAGATGCCAGTGAGGCTGCAATTATTTTGCTGCCATCATACATTACAGTTTTCACCCTTGACTTTTCAGGATCTGGACTCTCTGGAGGAGAACATGTCACATTGGGTTGGAATGAAGTAAGTGATTTACTAATAAACATCCCCTTTGAATTTCCGAAAATAGTTTCTTGGTTGGTATACTTCAGTCTTGTTATAATAATTGTACAACATAAGCAGGTTTTTTCTGCTGTTGCTGCAGACGTCTAAGCTGCAGTTACACAGTTTTCACATGTGAGAACTGAGGTGGCAGGACTGAAGGGGTCCTCCTATTCCGCCACTTCATCCCTTCTTATGGAACTTAAACTGCATTCATTTCAACTGGTTTTTGGCTTAGGAGCTAATTTCCTTAATATTGTAGTTTTGCCTTGGGGAAGTTGAATTTGAGGGAATTGCTCTGGCCTTGGGATGTAAGTTGGTCACTTTCCATCCTCTTACCTTGGTTTACATGAGGATGAGTAACTGTTCACGCTCTATATGTGATCTTCTGGAGGAATGGTTTGAAAGAAGTCTTGCTTTTTTTTGAAGAAGAAGAAGAGTGCTTCTCAAATGAAGACAAGTAACTTAAACATCCTGCAACTGCAACTTTCCAAGTCCGTAGTGATTCCTCAAATTACGATTTACCTTAATAGATTATTAACAAATGGTTTATAGTTTTCTTTAGTTAAATACATATTTGGGCACCAAGTACTTGAAGATGGGGGACGTTTCAAAAAAAAAATAATAATAATTGAAGATAGGTTTTTTTTTTTTTTTTTTTTCTGTAATTATATTAGTTAAAGGATGCATATTATGGTTGAAGAAACTGGAGTGTTATACTGATTGGTCTCTATTTACCAGATCACAGTTCTTTCTGCATTGTAGTGGTCGCTGGCAATCTCAAATTTCTCTACTTCCAGTCTGATATGATTTGGTTGTTTTTCAGAAGGATGATCTGCAGGCTGTGGTCAATTATTTACGTTCAGATGGCAATGTGTCTTGCATTGGTTTGTGGGGCCGTTCTATGGGTGCTGTAACCAGGTTTTCTTCATTCACTAGCTTTTTATGTTATACTTGGATCCAAAGAATCTTTTTTTTTTTCGGATGGATGTACATAATCTAGATTGTTGGGTTCCATCCTGATTGCTGGTATCAAAAGGAGCAAAGATATTCTTTCATTTTTTTTGGAAAGACGTGAAGAATTTGTTAAAAAGAATAAGAATGGAGTACCACAGGAACAAAGATATAAATCCCTTAGAGGAACTATGGTTGATAGGTGTAGATCTTGCTTCTTTTGACCAACTCAATCCTGTATGAGTCTGCTATAGATCCAATGGTTTGACCGGATTACTGTTACTTGTTAACATTTTTACTTCAATAATTAGCAAACTTGGTTTGACTCAGGTGGACTCATCTGGTACTTACATGACTTCCTTGTCTGTGTACATTCTGGTTACGGGCCTATGGTTGAGCAGGGCACATTAACGATCAAGCTAAGATGTCATTATGATCATAAAATAGATCACTTTCAAGCTTAACTGCATGACTCCTGAAAGAACATCAAGAATATAGTAATGTGGAACTATAATTTCTATTGAGGATTTGTTGAGGGAGTGATATAGTTAGAGTGAGTTGGACCACTGATCTATATGTTTAAATATGACTGGATCCGTCTGTCTCCTGCATCATGAATCTTGGCACAATACATATCTCCAATGATAAAAACTAAAATCTGCTGTTTTCCACTTTACTGAACTGATAGACACTCTGCATTGTTCTGTAGGACATCATTAAGAAACTTAGTGATGCTTCCTTTTCCTACTGATATACCGAAATAAGTATGTGAAGAAGCTTCTCTGTGTAGCTAGACATTGCCAACTTCAATCCTGGAATCAGAACTAAGGCACTTTGCAAAAAGTGTAACTTGGATTGACTTATGAGGTTATTGATGACAAAAATACTGGTAGAGGGATATAATCTGCAAAGAAATTTACAAAGCTATTTCTGATATGATGGACAGGTGAAAGGTTTTGGAATGAGAAGTAGTAGAATCTTTTACGAAGGAGTAAAATCTTGAGTGCAATTTTGGAATATTTTTCCTGCTTTGAAACTGCCCTTTCAAGGTCATTTTCATTTCAAACTTTGCAAGGGGGTTTTTTTCGGGAAAACTAGAACTATCAGTTATCTGTGGTAGTAGAGGAAGAAGGGTTTTTTCATTGATAGCTAATTGTATATTCTACTCTCACAGCTTAATGTATGGAGCTGAAGATCCTTCAATCGCAGGAATGGTTCTTGACAGCCCGTTCTCTGACTTGGTGGACTTGATGATGGAGCTTGTGGATACTTACAAATTCCGTTTACCCAAGTTCACCGTAAGTGGATAGACCTCACGTGTGCTTTTGTACATGCTTTCTCCAACTTTGTGACACATTTTCCTGATTATTTTCTGTTGTAAAAAGGAGTTATTTTTTGTGTAAGAATGCCTACTCTACGCATGAGTTAAGAAAGACTATTGAGTACCAAAAATGTTTTATGGTGTTAAGGAAGAACTAAGAGAGGATTTGCGCAAATCACACCTTTTCTTCTTGATTGGTTAGAAGAAAACCACCTTCCATAAATAATGTTAAAAATGTCTCCGAAATTTTAAAAAATTTCTATTATAAAAAATTACTATTATAATAGTCACTTTATTATCTGTAAAGATTCCAGTGACACTGCAAACTGGGAATATCAAAGGAGCAAGGATCAATGTTAGTTTAAACATCCCAGCAGTCAAATTCCTTCCTCTATTGGCTCACCTTCCTCTGAAGCTGGACTGACTTCCACCTGAAGCACCAAAAAATTTGAAGTGGGATGTGTAATGTGATTAGCAATGGATGGTGGTTATGAAATCTTTTTTGGAGTTTTAGGATTCGCCTACCCTTTTGTACTTTCTCTTCAACCACTTTCGCAGCTTCTGAATTCATTTATTTGCTTATCTATTATGAAGCTGACTAATGCAATGTTCTGGGACCTTTCCTTATGTCAATGTCAAGTGTCAAGAACCTCTTTCCAACCCCCATCTATCTCCTAACCCTTTTTATCCACTTATAATGAAATGAGTAATCTAGGCCTGCTTTTGGACTTTTACCTTTTGACCGCAGAAAAAAGAGATCTAGCGAATATTCCAGATTCTCGTACAGTTTAGATTCTAACACAATCTCCATCGAGGTTGTCACTTTTACCTTCTATGAACATGCTTACTTTTTCCTGTGGGGGAAGAAAAGCATATTTGCTTGATATTGACCTCTGTTTTGTAAAAATATCCTTTACAATCTATAAAATACGAGCATCATTCTCATATCAACTGACAAATATTTGTTTGCTTCATCCAGGTGAAGTTCGCTATCCAATATATGCGGAAGGTTATTCAGAAAAAGGCGAAGTTTGACATAATGGATTTGAACACCATTAAGGTTTTATTCTGTCAATAGTTATGAATTTACATGTATTATATGTCTGTTGATTACTTGCAAAAACATTTATCCCTGGGTTCATACATCTATTTGTGAAGCAAGATATAGTCCTACAAGTTCCTTTATGTAGATGTAATTGAATCCATTTGAAAATTGTGGCTAAATTCCTACTTCATGATCTTTCTTGATTCCTACCACATTTTTTATACTACTTGACCTCTGAACTACACCTAGACGTAATATCTAGTTTCTTGGATATATATATGTAACCAACCACCAGGTTGACTAGATATTCAATACAGATTTGGAACTCCTTATTGGACTAGTTGGCCTCCTTGGATTTTGAAGTCAGAACTAATACCTGTGGAGTAGTTTTCGTTTAAACACCTATAGAAATGAGTACAGTTAATTTTAAGCATTCAAAATATAGAATATGAAAGTGTCAGTTCATATCATCAGATATGAGTGGAAAATGCGTGCTAGAGAAAATACAGACTCTCAATGAAAAGCTGAATGGAAGGTTTTGAATATTTGTTTATTATCTGTTTATATTTACTCTATTTTTATTTTCCTAAATCTCATTTCTTCCTTAACTTATAGGTAGCAAAATCATGCTTTGTTCCAGTTTTACTAGGGCATGCCGTTGATGATGATTTTATTCACCCCCACCATTCAGATCGCATATATGAAGCTTATGTGGTAAGCTTCTATTTTTGCTAAAATTTGGGAAATCTTTGCTTAGTAATTTCTTCTCTGTGTGTTTATCCTTCTCCTGCATCTTGCTTAACTGCTACTATTTCGTTAACATGAGGAATCCTGGTTTGACTGATTGAGTTGAATAATAAGAAACAATTCTTACCTGATCATAAAGAAAAGAATAGAAATAAACACATTCTTGCCCTCATTAGTTGGGGATGTTTTATAATTTTGCAACTTTGTTTAACACTTTAACTTCACTTAGACACATGTTAGAAAGTAGTGTTCCACTACACAAAATTCCTTTTAATATATATCTTTTTTCTTTTTCTTTTTTTTTTTTTAAGTAAGATCTGTTTTAGGCTTTTAGCTAGGAAAAGAAAACATCTCACTCAGATTTTCTATGAAACTCTATATGACAAGAATAAGCAAACACTAGTTGTTTTCCCCAAAGGAGCTTCCTAAAGCTTAGCCGTCCTAATGTGCCATTAGGGTGTTAATCACTTTTAGTATTTCATCCACATATTTGAACTGTTTCTATGAAATTGGTTCTTCTGTTGCCAATCTCTTTTTCAAACCCTGTATATTTTGCTCTCATGTCTTGCATTACTACATCTAAACATAGTTCCGGTAGCCTAGATATGGACAGGCTTGTTGATGTCAGTCAAGGACATGAGGTGCCGTGTCATACATGGGGGACCTTGAAGTCTTGAATGTCACAATTATACAAGTTCAGGTTCAAATATGTGGAACATGACATAAATTACATAAGAACCATGGATAATAGTTAATGAGAAACCTTAGGTTGGCACTAAACGAAACAATAACACATGCAGTATTGGTGCTCATAAAGTGGGGTTGGTTGGAGCTCCTCTAGCTTATTTTTCAGTTAGGAGAACAGATCCCTCAAATCTAATCTAAGTTGATGATCCTAGTCATTCGTTCTGTTGATGTGTTTGTGATAAGGAATATATCGTACATAATTTGCCTTCGGGTAGTTTCTCTAACACAATTCTTCTGGGTTTTCAAAATAAGAATAGAACAAAGAAGAATATGGTAAATGATTGAGAAAGAGTATATATTTTTACCAATAGCATTTGTTTTGAAGTACAAGTTACTGGAAATCTTTAATAGCTATTTTTGTTTGCACTGCACAGGGAGACAAGAATATCATCAAATTTGAGGGAGATCACAACTCTCCACGCCCTCAGTTCTACTTTGATTCTATAACCATTTTCTTTCACAATGTTTTGAACCCTCCCACGGAAGCGTTCGAGGGAAGTTATTTTGACACCATGCATGATTACTTTGGGAAGGTAAATGAAATGCTAATCACACAATTGTTGGTTTTCATCTTATTGAAACTTCCTTATGACGGGTTTCCATTCTTAATCCTAATGTGAAAATTCCATGTACAGGGTAGTTGCGATCCCATGCATAAATTTGGTCATACGAGCCACAGTTTTTTTAAAGCATCTGAAGGCATGACTCAGAAACTGTTCTGCTGTTGTTTCCACTGCTGGTATCTATTGTGCTCTTTATGTGAATCTCTCCATTATTCTGTTTACAGGAATGGGAGCAAGCAGTACTGAAGATGCTATTAATGAACTTCGATCCAAAAGGCCCATGAGTCGGACGGAGGTCAGTAACAAGTTTCTTTAGCTTATAAGACTGTGTGGCAGCAGTTGGTAGAATACATATTTTTTTACATGGATATTATTTGTTGCACTCAAGGTTGTGAAATGTAAAGGAGCTTGGAAGTGATGATAATTATAACAGGAAGGTCTTCTGCTCAAGCCAAAATGAGTGGGCTCAAGAAGTAAGATTGGCGAATGAGTTGGGTTGTTCGGATGCATTACAAGGAATTAGATTTTATATCTGATGGGTGATAAATTAAATGACTTATGCTACCAAAGAAAAAGAGAAAAATATTTGGATGACTTTTGATCTACATAACAACCTACTCCATGCAAGTCACTCCAAATAATGAACTTGTGGAAGCACACACTGGATGCATTAGTTATTTGTAGCTGCAAATGGGTTGACAGTTGACTTGACCTATGTAGCTGCAAAATGGGTTGACTGATCCTGGGACGGCTGCGTATGCTTTCCTGTCAATCTTTTGATCCTATTTGAGTATTCCTTTAGGTCATGTATTTGGACAAACTAGTTGGGAAATATTTCAATTCTTGTCTGCAATTCCACCGATTAACATTTTTTGAAGTTGCGCTCACATGTATTGTCTCTTAATTCTTTTCAGGTCCCTTCTGATAGTCCCACTAAAGAAAAGCAATCTGGGGCCGAGGTAACTTCTTTGCCCAACCTTTTGTTTAGTTACATAGTCTTAGCAATGCTTGGATGATTGCTTCTCCTGTCTCAGTATACTGAATATACTGTTCCCAATTGATCAGTTGGTGGGCGACTAATATGGTGGCAATGTGGCATAACCACCCTAAATTTTTTCTCAAAAGTCCGATAATTATTGGTTAGACACAAAAAAAGCACAAAAATGAGAAAGAAGAAAAGACAGAAGGTCTAAGAATGACTACAAAGTTGAAAAGCCTACTAATTCTCCATTATTTCTTCTCACAGGTAGGAGGTGAAAATGACCTAGTTTCTTCATCTTCTGGACTGATTAGCTTCGACCTCTCAAATGGTCATCTTTATGAATCGCCGGTTCCAAACACCACAGATGATGATGAATACATTGAGTACCCACTTGATAATTTATCAGATTTTCCGTGCAACATGGAAGAAGAAGAAAGGGTAATATTTCAAGTTTCCATGTTCAAATCGTAACCTCAGGATTTTGGATCAAGTATTTACCCACCCAAGAAGTACAATTGTGTTCCACCTGCTTTTTACGTGGGTGAACAAAACTCCACTGCGTATTGAGGGCTTAAAAACAGTCAACCCATGTTACAAGTGGTAAACAAAATTGGAGTCCTCACCTAAGGGATTTTCTTTCACAACTACCTAACGTGAAATCGACTGTTACTATTGCAGATGTTCATGGAAGCAGTGATTGAGTCTTTGAAAGATTTGGAGACCAGACATCCTCATGAAGAAGAGCACTCGTCTAATTTAGACACCAATTCACCTGAATCTTCACAAAAGGACGACTCGAAATCTTCTTCCATTGCAGGAAACTGTCGATCCTCAGAAATGGACGGCACCTCCACATCAGAAACCAAAAACACCACTGATTTAGCTTCTGAACACCCATCATCAACTATGGCATCCGCAGTTAGCACACCTCCATCACTCACTGAGTCAGGACCTCCATCAGTCACTGAGTCAAGAAGTGCTGCTGGGAATTCTGTCTATATCGATCCTCCAGCGAGTGTTCCTAACTCATCCGGCAGCAACATTCCAGCTCCAGCACAAGATGCTGACACGGCAGGTGGCACACGGGCAACCATAACGGTGCAAAAGAATCCGGCTAGCAATATTATGGACGGTTTGATGCATCGATGGGGTCTCAACTTCTTTAGGAACAGTTGATGATGAGATGAAAAAAAA
>MVGT01000148.1:383704-436952 GCA_002174775.1 Macleaya cordata | reverse complement strand
CAAGAAAGAAATAGCAGGGGATTTGTAATATTGTGAAAAATGTGTTTATGTAGGGGGGGATGATTGATTTGACTATGTATGTTGCTCATCAGAAAAAACAACTGACCATATTCTGATCATGACTTTTGTGCAAATTTTGGAACCGTTTTTGTTGGTTTTTGCATGTCACATTGCTTTCTGTTTTTTATCCAAAAACCTGAACTGCAAATTCCTTCATTATTGTTCTAAAAGATGAATAAAGAACTGGGATATTTGGGTTCTTGTGTACCTGACAATTGTATGTGAAGAACCAAAGGGAAAAAACAAACTATGAATGCAGACTAGTTTTGGATCCTATCAGTTCGATTCTGGCTCTAGTTAGATACCAAACTATCCAAGTCGCAACGTAAAAATACTAGTGGTACACATAAAATTCAAGTTCATAGGTCTGGTTCAATTGCAGAACTAAATCCATTTGAACTATTTGGGTACTAGACGGGTATCAGGTAATTCCCGAACACAAATTTGATGGGGACTAGCTCCGCATATGCTCCCTGGTGCATGACACCCGATGATCTTATCATGACTTCGCGTTTTGTTTGAGTAGATCATTGGACGGCATACAACTGGAATGAGTTGATCATTGGACGGCATACACCTGGGGCACAATGCAGCCAGTCGCCATCAAATCTGTACTCTAGTTGTAGGGTAAGTATGAACTATGAAATACAACATAGGGTACTAATATTTCAAGTTTTTAACCCAATTTTTACAAAATGGGTTGTCGGATTTGCAGATTCTAACAGCACAAATAGAAGGGATAGTGGAAAATATCCGGTTCTCCCTACAATAAACGTGTGAAATGTAAGTTAGCTTACAGACTCCCTCTCTCTAAAACCCAGAAAACCCCTCAAACCTCTCTGAATCTTCTCTTCTCTCTCTAGACGTGAGAAGCTTTGCTTACACAATTGCACTCTCATTTTAGGGTTCTTTTGAGCTTTGGAGGTTCTCTTTTTTCCATGGCTTTAATTGCTCTCAGAAACCTAAATTCTAAACATCTTCCTTCCTTCTCTTCTCCTATCAACTACTACTCGTGCTGTCGTGGAGCCATTTCGACTCCATTCTCTGTTTCGGAATCTCTTTTATCTGGAAATGATAGTGTCTCAGATGTTGGGCCATGGTGGAGATCAATGGCTACATTTACTCGAACGTGAGTTTATAAATGGATCAAATTGATTAATTCTGTGATTTTTTTCCCCTAGATTTTGTTGTTTGTTTTGTGCTTGTGTTTTGAATCATTTCATGTCTGTCTGTTGGTATTAATTTGTAGCAATTGATGAAAAAACATAGAAATTCAATTGATTTTGGGTCATTACTCTAGGATATACACTATAGATTTGTTTCCCTCAATTGTATGGATCCTAGGAATGAAATCATGTTCTTTGTTCACTTCATGGAGTTGGTTTTGATTCTTATTGTTACTTGAATCTGTCTAAAATAATTCAGTTGATTACTTGATTGTAATTGCACTATGCTTTGATTATTTCTTTGTTGACTTGGTTGTTGCTACAGGAAACCTCATGTAAATGTGGGTACGA
Source organism: Macleaya cordata (assembly GCA_002174775.1). Taxonomy (NCBI): domain Eukaryota; kingdom Viridiplantae; phylum Streptophyta; class Magnoliopsida; order Ranunculales; family Papaveraceae; genus Macleaya; species Macleaya cordata. Next base: position 435,375 of record MVGT01000148.1, on the reverse strand, counting down.
TTGGACATGTTGATCATGGGAAAACTACCCTCACTGCTGCAATTACAAAGGTGAGATTTTTTTTTTTTTTTGATCATTTCTGCAGATATTTTTTAGTTTCCATTCTCTTGTGGTTTTTGTTTTTCTTTAGTGACTCATGCATAATACAAAACTTCGAAGTTTCTGTTTCTTTTGCATCTATCTTTTTGTTTTTTTGTATACTATATGGGGTTTTTTTTTTGCCTCAGGTATTAGCAGAAGAAGGCAAAGCTAAGGCTGTTGCTTTTGATGAGATTGACAAGGCTCCTGAGGAGAGAAAGAGAGGAATTACCATTGCAACAGTTAGTAACTTGCTTACTTGAAATTTCCATATCATTATGCCCTTCAATGGTTAGATGTAGCTGAGATGGTTTTTGGTTTTCAGACAATTATTTATGAAGAATATGGTTGAGATGACTTTACATTTCGACATGATTTACAGGCACACGTGGAGTATGAGACTGCAAAGCGGCACTATGCACATGTTGATTGCCCAGGACATGCAGACTACGTTAAAGTAAGCTATGGAATATTTCAGCATTATTGTCTTATTGAAAAGAGAAGAGGAAAAGAGAGGTCTTGCTAAGTCCTGATAGCATATTTATAAGAAAAAACTCACTATGCATTTTGACCAATCATATTTGTTTGATAGGAAGGTTTTTACACGTTCCTGCTTTTGACGAGTTTGGTTGAATTGTAGAACATGATAACTGGAGCAGCCCAAATGGATGGGGGCATTCTGGTAGTTTCTGCCCCAGATGGGCCCATGCCACAGACAAAGGAGCATATTCTGCTTGCACGTCAGGTGGGTTACTTGTTGGCAGCATGTTAGGATATCTGGCTTGTCTCCAATGTTCCAAACTCCTTGAGTACAGTACTACGTCTTTGTGAATTTTTAGGGGAAATATCTTATTTGCTTTTGTTTCATGATTCAGGTTGGTGTTCCATCATTAGTATGCTTTCTAAATAAGGTTGACGCTGTCGATGATCCAGAGTTATTGGAACTTGTCGAAATGGAGCTTCGTGGTATGTTGATCTTTGGAGCTAATTGTTTTAGTATATATTCTTTTAGGTGATGATGGGACTTGAACTGAAGTGTTTCACATGGAAATCTATTTCTGGCAGAGCTGCTTAGCTTCTACAAGTTTCCTGGGGATGAAATTCCAATTATCAGGGGTTCAGCTTTGTCTGCATTACAGGGGACAAATGAAGAAATAGGGAAGAAGGCTATTCTCAAGTTAATGGAAGCTGTGGATGATTACATACCCGAGCCTGTACGCCAGCTTGACAAGCCTTTCCTTATGCCAATTGAAGATGTTTTCTCAATTCAGGTAACTGTAAGTTTATTTTTATTATATATATAAGGGAGGGATATTGCACCATGCTTTAATGCGCCACTATTGCACCACTTGTTTTTTTGGGACAAAGTGGTTTGCACATGGAGATGATACAAGGGCTAATTTTTTATGAGGATGTTTTCCTCACTATGTAAATCATCATATCCGAGAATTAGCCCATTCTAGAACTTCTAAACTCATGAAAAGCTCATCGAAAAATCAACGGTTAAGAAATATGCCTAAAATTTGCATCTTTTTTAAGAGATGGATTGTAAGGGGTTAGAAGTTCTAGAATGGGCTGATTTTCAGACATGTTGATATGCGTGGTAGAGAGAACACCCTTACCGAAAATTAGCCCTTAGATCATCTCCATGTGGGCCCCACAGAAACAAGTGGTGTAATTTCTTTCAAGATACGGAAGAGAAAATGGAAATGCATTTTGGACCTTTTGGTGACTGATGGTGGTTGGAAATTAATTTATTTGAAGAAATCCAGATTTATTTGGAGATGTGTCTTCATGTATCCAGCATGGGTGGACATCAGGGTCCCTTCATTACATAGATATCAAGCAATCTTTCAAATAACAAATTGCTCTACCCCTCAACCTTATGGAGAACGTATTATACCTTTTGCATTCTTAGTATTGCTACAGTGCTTTGGAAACCCAGGTCTGGAGGCATGACTTAAAGATTTATAATATAAGCATTTAATATTAACGCTTACTGCTGATGGAGAAAAGACACTAATTCTTACTCAAGAGTTTCTTAGATTCATACTATAAGTTATGTTGAAGTACTGCTGTTATGTTGCTTCTTTCAGTGTCTTTATCTTGCTGGAAAATCTATTTGATAGTTCTTTGTTTGATGTTCATGTCATGTCATGTCATCTTAATTTCATTGTCAGAAACTATGAATGTTGGAAATTGAGGCTGCCCTCTGCTTTTGCTCTGGAGTCTTTCACGTAATTAGCATAGGGTAGAACGTAATTATTAAATGATCTATCTCATCAATTGAGAAATTTGGGTAACACCCAGAAATTTGGTGGACATTTATTAGTCGAGTTTGATGATTTCTGCTTCTGTTTATAAAGGGGCGTGGAACTGTTGCCACTGGCCGTGTTGAGCAAGGGACTATCAAAGTTGGAGAGGATGTTGAAGTTTTGGGGCTAACACAGGTACTATTAAGATGTCTTCGGTAAAAATCGTGAAGCATATTGTGTAGTCTTGTTGGATAGTTGGACCCAATGATGCTAAATTAATGCTGGTGTAGCTTATGTTTTGTCCTAATTTTAGCCTCTTTTATCTGTAGGGTGGACCCATGAAGACTACTGTGACTGGTGTAGAGATGTTTAAGAAGATTTTGGATCATGGACAAGTAAAATGACTGGTTTTTTCCACATTTCAAGCTATTCATTTTTATGAATAGAAGGTCTCTAAATTGTTGATGGCTAACAATTGTAGGCTGGCGACAATGTGGGCCTTCTTCTACGTGGTTTGAAACGTGATGACATACAACGAGGACAAGTGAGTAGAACGTTCTTCTGGAAACTGCAAAAAGCTATGATTTGTGGAAGCCAACTTTTGAAGATTTTATAATAAGCATGTCATAGACAACTGGTGCAAAGTTCCAGACATTGAGCCCCCACAACTCCTAATTGATTGAATTCCCTTAATGAAACGAAATATCAAAATGAATTTGCATTTTCCATCGGCATATCAGCATGTGCCTGACATGTGGTACAAACTGTTCTGATAACGGCAAATTCTTATAAAACAATGTCCTTGGTACATGACGGAAAGTGTAATTTCCCATTGTTTATTCATGACGGATATTTCTGCAGAAGATTTTGAATTTCCTTCTTTTTCAGTTAATGGATCTCTTTTCTGCTCTTATTGTTGGACATTATTTAATGATTGCAGGTGATCGCCAAGCCTGGTTCTTTGAAAACATACAAGAGGTTTGAAGCGGAGATATACGTCCTCACGAAAGATGAAGGTGGTCGCCATACTGCTTTTTTCTCAAATTACAGACCTCAGTTTTACATGAGAACTGCTGATATTACTGGGAAGGTTGAATTACCTGAAAATGTTAAGATGGTGATGCCTGGTGATAATGTGACTGCAGTCTTTGAGTTGATATCAGCTGTTCCACTTGATGCAGGTATTGTTTCATTAATATCATTTTTTGGAAATATGAAAATTGGTGATATTTCATCACATAACTGGTATTTATTACATGCCTATCATCATTCACAGACATCATAAATCCCTTGTTTTATGATCTGTGATCTATACATTGGATTGTTTCTTGTCAATTGGTAAAAGTGGGAACTAAACATTAAGTAGGGAGAGAGGGAGAGTGAGAGACAGAAACATTATGTGAAAATTCAGCTCATGAGATCGTTTCGCTTTTAGGCTTTGGCTTTAGAATAGTATAGTATGTAAGTCTCTTGTTTGTTTTTTGTTATGATTTTGTTTCTTGAGATACATGTTCTTTCTATAGCAACTTTGTTGGCTTATGGACTTAGACATGGAATAGAACTGCATGGTATGGTGTGTTTATTTCATTTGTTGTGTCAGTGTTACAAGGAAACATGTAGTTATGGTCCTTATGGAGTTCTTCATGACAATACTTGGGGTATGTGGACAAATTTAAAACACTAACATCACCATTAGACATGCATGATAAAGTTGCAAGATAACATTGTGGTGAATGATTATGCTCCAATTAAGGTGCTTTTTTTCTTTTGGAAAATTGAATTTTATGCGAGAAGCAAATGAAAAGCTTTCATAAAAATCCTCATCGAGTCAAGAATGAAATGTACGCATAATGTAACAAATTAAGAATCTGAAAGTGGTATCTCAGACACATTTGAAAGGTTCTCTCTCTTTCATTGTTATATTTTCTATTATAGGCACAAACCCAGCATGAAATAATTTCATATCTTTGCTCTTTCTGTTTTTCTCTTTAATATTCTTGGGACCAAGTCTAGATATTGTGCTGCACACCTCTTCCAACTAAATCATTGTTCTAACTTCTTATCATTTCCTTACATTGTAGTTCTATTAAATTAGGTTGTTTATTGCATTGAAGCATTCCTATGTCAGACATTTCATATTTGGCTCCGAGTCCTGTGTTATTTTTTTTCATTTAGGTACTGTGCCTGTATTTTGTCTTATTCGATTGTTGATTATATTTAGGTAATTCTGTTATTGAGGGGAAAAAATATAATTTTTAGGTAACTTTATTCGGCTCGATAAGTTTGAGAGTATGGAAGTCTTGAACTTTTTGGTGGTGAATTATTTTGACAGGACAAAGATTTGCCTTGAGGGAGGGAGGCAGAACAGTTGGTGCCGGAGTAGTTTCTAAAGTAATCAGCTGAGTTTGCTGCGGTGGTGCCTGTCTTTTTCCCTTTCTATTCTTCTTCTGCAAATTACCGAAAACCTGAGAGGACTACAAGTGCATCTTCTTTGCAAAAAAAAAGTGCCTTGTGGTAATACTGTACATGTAGTCCATATTTTAGTTCAACATTCATAGGAATCAAAATAATTGACAGTATACAATTTTCAGTTAAAAGGTTAAAATTAGCTCATTTCTGCACGTTTAAGAGCTCAGAGTGCCTCAACATAGTAGTTTTCAAATCTCACCATTTCTTATACATTTTCCCTATCTGGATTATGAATGCTGGATAGAATTTCATGTTGCTATCAAGTCAGCTTTTGTACAAAAATATCAGCTTTGGTCTACTATATGATCTATGGATTCTTTAGGGCTACAATGTACAACAGCAGTACAAGGCAGCAGCTTATTTGAAACAAGATATTAGATCAATTGGAAGGTGACTACTTCCTTACTGCCAACTTTGTATGGATATTTTGTTCTTTTTTTTTTTGGGAGAAATATCATCACTCAATTGGAGTGACTAAAAATGGAGAAGACCTTCTCTACGGTTATTTCGTTGGTGGTCTGGCCTTTTATTGAAAAGCTAAAATTTACTTTTGCATTGATTGAAAAATAATTATTTTTTAGAAGTCTTGAATTTAGCCTAAGAGTGTATTATTGTCAATACAATGTATACTATCTTCACTTACCCACGAATTCAATTTTCTAAACTACTAAATGGATAGAGTTTTAGAAAGCAACTACCAATTGGTGCAAAAAATGCTACTACCAATAGGTTTTGAACTCAATGCCTTCCAAGTCATTGGAAGGATGCAAACTAAGGGGGAAAGTGGTTGTTTGCAAGTTTTAGTTTTTTAAACTACTCTACTTTTACTTTTAAATTGGGTTTTACTTTTATGCCCATTCAATTAAGAACAAATTTTATTAAACTAATATGATCAACATGTAAAAATATATTAATGGGGTATTATTGTATAGTTGTTTTATTGAGTTGTTGCAACTAATTTTGATATCCTAATAAGTCGTCCACATTCATAATTTCATATATAACAATGTAACTACCAGAATCCTAATAAAAAGGGATTCTTGATTACACAATCCAATAAAGATCATGCAAATACTTAGAATCCTAATAAGAAGGGATTATTAACTACATAACAGAATAAGCATCTTTTAAAAGGAAGCGGAAGATGGTGGTAGAACAGTCCATCAAATCGTCTCTCCCTTTTGGTGTTCAACTGAGTAAAAGTGGTAGGGAAAATAATGCCTAATCTGCAATATGGGCGCCAATCGTTTGAGTTGGATCATGCTTGGTATGTTTTTTTTTTTTTTTTTTTTTGTGCTTCTTTCAGTATTGCTGATATCTTATGAATTGTAGATTCATCATTTTTTTTTGTGCGCACAAACAGATCAGTTTGTATTATTTTACAATTAGCTTCACTCAATTTTTATTTTTACTAAGTTTGAACAAAATTTCTATTAGAGATATAGTTTAAAATTAAAAGTTTATGGAAGATCTAAGAATGTCGTTTGCTTTTTGTTTTGGTATTTAGGAGATTGAGATTACTTTGTGAAATGCATTATTGGAAACAATCAGTGCAAAAAAAGTAATGGGTTATGCACCCGCATCGTGCGGGCTCATTATGAGCTACTCTTTATCGATTATTTCGTTGGATGTCATGGCCTTTGTGTTTGTCAAACGTCTTGGCGGGCTATAAGATTGGGGAATCAACAACACCCATCATATAGTCTTACGATGGTTGATCCTCAGCACGCCGGGTGTTATACGTTATAACCCGTTGTATGACAATGTGGTGTTTGTTACCTACCTTCTAAGCAGATGTAGCCATTAAGTTTTATTTGAGATGAAGGTTTATTATGATACATAATTTAGATTAGTTTATTTTGAAATTTTAGTGCCCTAAAAAGCAATCACTACCTAACAAATCTATTGTATAATTGATGATGGAAAAAAAAAAAATGATGATGGGCTTGCTAATTAAGGTGCATTTGAGATACCATAACCATTGGATCGGTAAAAATAAATATATAATTCAATAATAAAAATAAAAATAAAAATATAATAATATTTGTCAAAAAATAATAATAATAATATAAGTTTTTTTAAGAGAATAGATGGCTCTAGAAAATCAATCTTGTCGTATGTGTGTGTCTCTTAGGAACATGTGTACGAGATCACGTATATAAGACGATTTAGTGTTTTGAATTATTCCAACGTTAATTTTTCTTGTCCTTTACGGCGACGTAAAATTTTTTGGTTTTTATTAACATAGTGACACGTATGAAAACACTATGGAATTTTATGGACACGTGGCAGAATCCTATTTGATGTTCTAACATAATAAGTGATTCGTGGGCCCTTTATAGGCTGACATGTGACTAGACGGTGTAGATTTGCTTCTCTAGTCTGGCGGTGCAAAAATAATTGTGTGTTCGAATTAAAGTCTTCTTCTTCGTCAAAATCTCACCTTTCCCCTTTTGTATTTAAATCCCCATCAACACCATCCTGACATCGTCTCTCTCTCTCTCTAACTGATCGGAACCCTAATTTTTGAATTCCTCAGTTTGAGTTGAAAATCCTTTTCCATTTTACAGAGAATTCAATTAATAAAGTACATCCAAATCAAAGTCCAATTCCTCCCAACCCAAACCCTAGATCTAACCCTAACCCTAACCCAATTCAAAAGCTTCCATTAAAAATTCGAAACCCTACCCAATTGAATCGAAACCATTAACCATCCAATTTTCAAGAAAGCCCTAGAAATATCAACAATTTCGATACTAATACGATTTTGATGGGCATGGGTAGGGTTTGCAGAGTAACATCAAAACCCTCTTCTTCTTCCTCTTCTCCTTCTCTTACCACCTCGACTTCTCTCACTGAAACCGTTAACGGATCTCATCAATTCAAGATCACCGGTTATTCTCTCTCTAAAGGTCTTGGGATCGGGAAATATATCGCTTCTGATACTTTTGTTGTTGGTGGGTACGCTTGGGCGATCTATTTCTATCCAGATGGGAAGAGTATTGAGGATAATGCAGCGTATGTTTCTCTATTCATCGCTCTTGCTAGTGAGGGTACCGATGTTAGGGCTCTTTTTGAATTGACTCTTTTGGATCAGAGTGGGAAGGAAAGGCACAAGGTGCATAGCCACTTTGGAAGGACGCTTGAAAGTGGTCCGTATACGCTCAAATATCGTGGAAGCATGTGGTAAGTTAGAGTTTGTTGGGGGTATCTGGGGATTTTGTGTTTTGGTAGTTCTTAAGGGTTTTATGATTGTAGAGTTTTTAGGGTTTTATTTCTGTTGTGTTTGCTTAGATTACTTGAATTTTTTTCTTCTGCATCTTGTGTTGCTGAATTTCTGGTGAATGAATTTATACTGTTTTGTTTGAATTTTTAGTATAATGTTCATCATTTGCGCCTTTTGCGTATTCACTTATACTATGATTGTCCCGGTATTTTTGAATTTTTAGTTTGTTTGACCAACTAACCTTCTGAGTGTTGAGTATGATGCTTTTGACGAGATTGAGCAGTTAATAGTTGGAAGTCTGTACCTTCTTAAGAATTTCTTTGATTGCTACCTGCAATTTTGCACAATTTCCTTTCGGTAGGTCCTTAAATCTAATGTATAAACATGGGCTAATGTGTTCTGTTTGGTTGGGTTAGTACCCTGATAAGCTGTCTACCTAGTATATGATATCTAGAATGCACTAGAAAAGAATTTAACAACAAGCAAGACCATAAAAAGAAGTGGTTACTGGCTTTGTGGTTCAAAACTTGATATTAAAATCTGATTGTAAGGATCATTACATAATTAAAGTGATTGATTTATAGAAATTAAGTTTTTTTTATTATTGTCATTAATCAACTAACTGTTGTGTTTTGTTTGATGTTTGTTCTTTGTTTTTTTGTTATTTGTTGTTTGTTAGTTTTGTTTTATCTGTTTTTTAGCAAATGTGGTTCAAAAGTAAAGAGAAATATAACTGTTGTGAAGAGAATTAGAATACATATTAAGAGTTTATATAGGATGCTAAATTGGATACTACTTGACAGTTAGTAGGCAATAGTGATGTAAATACACCTGACGTTCAAATGACAATCCATTAATGTCTTCCATATAAATATAACTCTTTCTCTAATCCACAGTTCTTGAGTGGCAACTGAATGACAGGTCACCGGTATTTCCAGTGTCAGTTTTAAAAGGAAAGTTCACTCATTATAAAATCTTTGTATGAATTCAGTCCTCCATTTCTTGGTTATCTAAGGAACTTATAGCATGGAAATATGGAATTAGCAATGATAGCATTGTATTTGTTAAGATTTGATTGGGAAGATCATTCTGTTGTAAGATGCTTCTTTCTGTTGTAAGAGGGTTCTGCTGGTTTTCATTTTGTAACTGTGGTTGTTGAATTACTCCAATTTTTACCTGGATTTGGCACCTTTAAATGCACACGTTTGTCAATAGAGAATACTACCAGAAGGACTAGGTCTACCTCATCAGAGTGTCCCTAAAGCTAGGGACACCTGCAGTGCTCTTAACAACAGGAACCTGAGGAATTATGGTGGATGGGGAATGAATTTATCCCAATATCAAATTCTCATTGAAGCCATCAAGAGTTAAAAAATACATATATTTTAAAAAGGGTAGAATGCTAGAAGAGCCCTTTCACTGGAATTATAACTTCTAAGATATCCAATGATTGGGTAGTTTTTTTTAATCTGACCATATTTGGTCTGTTGGCATTTTAGAATACTATATTATGGGGTGGTTCCATTTTGAATCTGAACACCATGACCCCTTATTAAGGTGTAATTTTTTTTTTTGCAAGTATGACATGGTTTATGTTGCAGTGACACTGTTACTGAAATTTCATTACGGAATTTTTTATTCAGTTGTAATGTATCTAACAATAAACAAAATGAAGCTGTATCGGACTTCTTTAGAATGTAATTCGGTTTTTGAGTGTGTATACTACTGCAGATCATAACAAAATGAAGCTGTATCGGGCTTCTTTAGAATAGAATTCCATTTTTGATTGTGTAACTACTGCAGATCATAATAAGTTTTTGTGATATCTTGAGATGTGAGTAGTTCTTAGGAAATCCTATGACTTTAATATGGGGAACTTCTCCATTTTGTATATTCTAGCTTTACGTGTAATTTGGCTACCATGTATCTTCTCTTCCGTGAGTCTCACGGGTGTGTTGTGGGCGATACAGAAATTCCTTGGCCAACTCAATTTGGTATCCACCACAAACCAAGTATTTAAAACCATCTTGGAGACCATTGAGAAGTTATTGAGTGTGTGTGTAGGCGAATATGTTATTTGCATACAACTAAAATAGGAATCACCTTTGTGTGGTGTACACCCTTTTTCTTCTTTCCTTTGATTTATTTGAAGAGAGCTTATCTGCATACATTGTTGTTCATACATTGTGTGTACATTGGCCTATTGGGTCCACATATATATGATTCTAGGGTTGATTTTAAGTAAGGGTATTCTCCTCATCATGTAGATCGACCTCACAAAAAATCAGCCTATTCTAAAACTTGTAACCCCATCATCCATTGAGTGAAATCAACGGTAAAATGAATAGCTCAATCGCCGTTGATTTTCTTTGATCTCCAATCACTAGATGATTGGGTTAGAAGTTTTAGAATGTGCTAATTTTTGGTAAGGATGATCAACATGGTGAGGAAAACATCCTCACCCAATAAATCCCATCCCTTGGATTAAATTCATGTGGAACCCCACGGGTAATGTATGAATAACAATGTATTTTTATCCTCTCTTATTTTGACATTTTCTATTTTTCTTGCATTTGATTTAGTAGTGAACGTACTGTCAAAGACGTAAGACATTGTTGGTTTGTGCAGGGGATATAAACGCTTTTTCAAAAGAACTGCGCTAGAGACATCAGATTACCTTAAAGATGATTGCCTTTCCGTTCATTGTAGCGTCGGTGTTGTCAAGTCTCATACAGAGGGGCCCAAAATTTACTCCATAGCAGTACCTCCTTCTAACATTGGCCAGCATTTTGGGAATCTCTTGGAAAGTGGAAAGGGAACTGATGTCAGTTTTGAAGTAGGTGAGGAGACCTTTGCTGCCCACAAATTGGTTCTTGCAGCCCGGTCACCGGTGTTCAGGGCACAACTTTTTGGTCCAATGAAGGATCAAAACACTCAGTTTATAAAGGTTGAAGACATGGAGGCTCCAGTTTTTAAGGTGCTTAAAGTTTTTTCATGCTTTTTACATTGCAATTACGAAAGATTTTCCATTTGTCGCACGTATTTCTTATGATGTTTTTAAGTTGTCAGATGCTTTGCTTGAATTGATAATTACGCAAGATTTTTCATTTGCACCTGCTACACAGAGACGAACATGTAACTGAATGTAGTCAAAATTACACCATTCAATTGACAAACTTATGTGACTCTTGGCAAATCATTTCAATTAAAAGATAGGGAAAAGCTTCATAAAAAAAAGATACGGAAAAGAACATTTTTAGATAACTCACTAATCAAAGTGTAAAAACATTTGATAACTATATCTGGTGGAGTTTTCCGATTTGTGCCACTAGGGCAATGAAGACAGTTTCTTTTCTTCCTTCTTTGCCTGTGTTTATAGTTTTTTCACATTTTTATGTGAGTACTGCATCAAGCAATTGGGCAAGTTAGGAAAAACATATATTGACTTGTAACTGTCTTCGTCGGTTGGTGATTCCTTTTTGTTAGGATAAGTTCTGTAGATAACTTATCATTAGGCAGTTAAGAACTTAAGATATCTATGTTTTTCTGCCTTTGTCTCATTGGTTTGGTCAAAATCCTGCATTTAAACCTTTCCCCTGTGTGACTAAAATGATATTATTGAAATTATCGTGGTTTAGTTTGGAGATGTTGATAATGGGATTTCTTTGACTTGCATTTAGATTTTAGTTCTTCCCCAGCATATATGGTATTGGATAGTAATGTAAAGTGAAAAAACCATTGAAAAAAACAAGCAAAGAAAGAGGGGGGGTTTTGTCAGAGTCAAATTGAGAGCACCTTGTGATTTGGGTGTAATATCACGGAGTTTTTCTTTCCGCTCCTTTCCTCCAATTTCTTTATCTTGTAAGTCCTTTATATAGATTTGTATATTTAGTGTTTAGAATATATTGTTAGCCCATTTGTTTCATTTTTCTTTCTGGTTTAGCAATCACAGGCTTTTTGCCAGAATCCTAGTACTCCTATAAAACTGTAAAGGCGTGCCGATTAAAAAAAAACCTTAAAGGCGTTTTTTGCATGCTTTTGATTTGTTTATATATATACAGAATTGACCGGGTGGTAGAGTCGTGGAAAGACTTGTTTCTTCCATATTTTTGACATTCTTTTTTTTTTGATAAAGTATTGTTGTGCATTCTTCAGGCGCTACTCCATTTCATATACTGGGATTCCCTACCTGACATGCAAGAGCTTACTGGTCTGAACTCAAAATGGGTTTCAACGCATATGGCACAGCATCTGCTTGCAGCAGCAGACCGTTATGGGCTTGAGAGACTTAGGTTACTCTGTGAAGCTAAGCTCTGTGAAGATGTAGCAATAAACACTGTCACCACCACATTGGCCTTGGCAGAGCAGCACCACTGCTTCCAACTGAAAGCAGTTTGTCTCAAATTCGCCGCAATGCCTGAAAATCTGAGAGGTAACTTTGCTTCTTACTTCTATAACTTTTCATTCTCATGTGTGTATGCAATGAATAAATCTCAGTGGTTAATGGAAAATTGGATTGACAACATATGAACACAAGTACCCATGGATATTATGGTTGGAAGTTTACAACAGAATTTTCTCCTTTTCTTCTGTATATTCTTTCTTTCTTAAAAAAAAAGTTTACAACAGAATATTGTTGCTAATGGATTTGCCAGTGTCATAAGAGGCTACCTATACATGTCAATGATGCCATAGATGATAATGGGACTCCCAAAAAGTAGCAAGATCTGAGGAGCGAGGACTTGTTATGTAAAACACAACCAGGTGTAGGAGTATCTTATGGCTGGTTTTTCCTTTGGTACTTTTCAGTTTGTTTTCTGTGTTAAGAATTGTTTTATTTAGTCTTACTTTCCATTTTTATCTGCAATCCATGTTAAGACGGCTTTTCTTGTCATATACATGCTGACTTGGCAAATTGGCACTGGATTGATTCTGTGGATAGAACCCCTCTCTACATCAGATCTTTCCTAAATGCACGATAGTTGAACTTTCTTTTACCTCTTTTCTCACACTTGTGGTGCAAAATGGAACTGATCCACAAGGTTTAAGAATACATTGCTACAATGTTTAGGAACTGATGCTGCCAAGTGTGAAAACTGAAAACCCTGTCTCAGGGTTCTAAATAACTTTTGACCTTAGAGAACCTTGGCTCACTGTTTAGGAATCAATTAGTTGTTCACAATGGTCCTACAGTTGCATTTTTTTTCTCTTTTTCTCGTGAACATATCATTAAACATGAGAAATTGTTGTTTTGCAGCTGTGATGCAAACAGATGGGTTTGAATACTTGAAAGAAAGTTGCCCTTCTGTCCTGACGGAGCTATTAGAGTACGTGGCAAGGGTTGGAGAACACTCTGTTGTTATTTGCCGGCATGGCAATGAAGCCATTCTCGATGGAAGTGATGTCAACGGGAGGCGGGTGAAGCAACGGATATGACAGCAACAGCTCTGGTATTCTCTGTAGTGTTCAACTAAAAAACTAAAACTAAAACTGAAGAAAAAGAAAAACAATTAGGGTCAGAAATATTTTTCTATTGATATCTCACCTTTTGCCATTTTGTATGAGATGTAAAATAGTGGGTTCCTCTGTTGTCCATGAATGTCTTTGTAATGTGAAGGTTTACTAGTAGTCTGATTTTTTTTTTTTTTCTTGAAGACTTGTCTTTCCTGTCTCATTTCGACCAACTCTTCTACATTTTTAGTACCCGAACAACTTAAATTTATTGAATCAATTTACATGTTATACATGCTTTGAATCTTCATTGGGCACGGATCGGTTTTGAATACATGCATTGTTGGGGTTGAGGGCGGTGCTGTATGATAAGTGTGTTTATAATTTTCCATCATGTGGTCTCGATCTTGAGATATGTTAGAATGGAAAACCGAGCTCTGATTTGTTTGTGATCCTCTCTTAGATCTTAAATGACAGGTCCTAAAAAAAATTAAATGAAACTTTTAGGAGGCAGATTTCGGTGTTGCTGGGGAAATCTGAGGATATTGTTTGGAAACTGCTTAGAGAGAAAACCACTTGATGATGCTGACCATCTTTTTCACTTGAGTAATGCCTTCCATACATTTGTTGTTTGTCATATAGATGTGCCGATCATCTACTGGCAGTGCGACTGCGCAAGTGATTTTCTTTGTGCTATCAGGCAATTTTGGCATTTGTCAAGGCGCTGGGGCACTATATAAACATTAGAAACATGAACTAATTTTTGAACTATATACACATATCTGGAGGTGCTCGGAAACTTAGTACATTTTTTAATTGGTTGTTCTGACGCTTCTGTTTCACGCTTTATTTCTCTCCCGTTCCATGCTAGTACATTTTTTAATTGGTTGTTTCTGCGGTCCTGCTAATGAAAATAGATTTTGTAAGAATGACATTACTTCTTTCAGAATCAAAACGGCCATTGTGAGCAGTGAACGGACTTGACTCCAGCATGCAGTGAAGGGGCAAGATTTGATCGTTGCTGTTCCTTTGGAAAAAAAAATAAAAAAAATAATAATAATAATAAAAATAAAAATTTGACCGTTGTTGCAGATCTCGTTGGTTGGCTTTTTTCTTTTTCATCCGTGAAACCCATTTTTCTGAACCAGGTTAATAAAGAGGTATTCAATTCAAGTTGGAAGTTTAGAAATAGAGAAACTCTTATTGAATACAGAATACAAATAGAAGACATTAATGTATACAACAATTAACAAGTCATGTCAACTAGAAATGAATCTCCCACTTACCCTAACATAAATTTTCCTCTGTTCCAAGTCTTCCGAATCCTCCTTTTAGTAATTAACAGGGTGAAGGAACTCCATTTATATCCCCATCTACTTTCGCATCTGCTTATATATATAACCAAACCAATCCTTCCCCCTGTCCAGCAGTGAAGGCATGAATATCTGCTGCTGATATAATACAAATGAAATACTGAAAAACGATCCTTCTTTGTGTAGTCAAATATCCATGGAGTTGGTGATGACCTGGTGTAGGTTATGGTTGGGTTACGAATTGTGGGTAAGGACCATCATCGTAGAGCTGGAAACAAATGTTTGACTAAGAACCCAGATACGAATTCAGTACCAGTGGCCACCGGGTCCACCTTGAGCTGCTGCTGCTGCAGCCACCTTCCTTGCAATGTACTGGGGTTTTGCCTGCACCCCATTGGATCCTTCTAGTCCTTCATCTTCTCCTCTCTCGCTTTTACAGCTAGGATTCCTTCTAGGATATGAACAGCCAGGAGCTGTATAGTGTGGTGGAAAAGTTGGATCTGAGACCATTCTTCTTTGTTGCAAACCTTCTGCTGCTGCTGCTGTTCCACAGTTGTTGTATCGCAATACTGAGCCAACAACTTTCCCAGGCTTTGCAGCACCACCTAAAATACAATAAAAGAAGACTGAATAAAAAAAAAAAATCATAAAAACTCTGCCTCAACAAAGTAAATTTGACTTTAAGATTAGTGAAAGCCATGACTCTAGCTAGGAATTAAAAGTTCATAAATTTATATTTAATGATTTTTAAGATGAACACTGATGTTAGTCATTTTTCTTTTGTAACTGAGCCATTTTTTACTCGGCAAACATGAAGTAAATTGAAGTTCCACTAAAACTCAGTGAAGTGATGAAATTTCACTTTTAAGCTTTGCACAGTTGGCCAAGAGGGATATTGGGAACCAAAAAGATAGGAATTCCTACTAATAAGAAGATAGGAATTTAATTTGGCAAAACACCGACTTTTGAGCTAAGGATGATGGCAATAACAGTAAAGGTGGTGATGCAGTGCTAGTATTGTAGTGCCGCTTGTCGGATGAAGGTGACGGAGATGGTAGTGCAATGATGGTCGTGAAGGTGGGGTACGTTGTGTTGCCTAAATATATGGTTGTTGTTACCTGGGTCAGATTTACGTAGATCTAGGAAAGAATTAAGCCATAATACCAAACATATCATACTAAAAGTTCCAGTTTCTGAATACCTAGAAAGGAAACCACCTTTCATTTGCCAAATCAATTACGATTTCCACTTACAATGGGAACAGCCTCACCTGGATTACCAAACCTATGAAAGATCCGTGGCTTTATTTCTTTGATCCTTCACCAAATGTATTTCTAGAAATAGGGGTCATCAAAATCATTCCAATATGTGTTGTAGATTTAGAAAATGGAATAACATTTTGGTAAAGTTCATTCCAAAGCAGAAGTCAGGGGTAATTTGCCCAAAATGCCAATATTTCCTGAGAAGATCATTGAGCAAAGACCGGCTTCCCACTCTCCAAAAACGAGAAACAAAATGAAAAGAAGAGAAGGAAAAGAAAAGAAAAAAAAACAGAGGAACACAAATAATACATGCTTTATTATCAGAAAGATATTGAGGCAATCAGAGCAAAGGATTTTACTTACCTTGGGCTCTTTGAGGAACTTGGAGAGGAACCCCTGTCATAGAGATGCCATAACTCCTATCCACTTGAGGTTTCTCGACTTCCTTGATGCAACACTTGGAGAAGTCATCAGTCACCTCAGCTGAATTCTGTGTTTTGTTGTCTGAATATAATACACATGGTCTGCGTGCACAAAATTTCCATGTGAAACTCCAAAGAAGAAAGAGGAAGAACAGTGTGTTGATAAAAAGTTGCATACCTAGGTAAAGATGTGTGTTGCCTCTCAGGTGGAGGTGGAGCAACTGTTGAACCATTCCCATAGTGCTCTTCGAGATAAGCAAACTGCTTCTTAAATTGGTCAACAGCACTGTAAAAATATAAAAAATTATTAAGAATAACAAACTGCCTTGTGTGAGGTTGAGGTTTGAAAGTTTTGACCAGAGGGTAAGAAAGGCTCATGAGAGTTCAAAACTTATTTGGAAAAAACTGTCGTCTGTGGTTTTAGAACTTTTTTTTCATGAAGACTGGTTTTAGAACTAAATTTTCCATCTTTCTGTTTATGGCCTCCGAAGAACAGAAAGAGGGCTCGATAAAGGTAGTCAAGAAGCAGAAGTTGCACTATAAAAAAATAAGATTTTTAGTTAGGATGTATCACATAGAAAACAAGGCCTGCTAAACACGCATTAAAACCCTCTCAACTCTAGACAGCTATTGGGTTAGACTTGATGCTAGAAAGACTGAAGTACCAAGAAAACTTTGCACTAACTACGTCGTGAGACTGCCAGCACCTTAATACAAAGCTTGTTTTACAGGGAACCAATAAATGCGGCAAATATATTTTGAAGTTACTTACAAAAGTCAACACCTGAAGGGTCAGGCTAATTAAATTCTTCCAGAAAAATTAGAAATTGTAATATATTGAATCAATACCTTGGATACATGAAACCCATTGCTTCCGTTCCGTCTAAGAACTCTTTCAACATCTTGGGATGGTACTCAAGAATTTCTCGATAAATGAGCTCTCGCACATCTTCCTTTGTTATCCTCCGTCTCTCAAATTCGAACTCCATTTTTGTTACAGGCTGAGCAGAAGGCTCCCTCTCAACTTTGGCCAAGCCCCTGAAATAGGGATCTGCCAAAGCCTGACACCTTGTGGCACAAATTTGCTCTGTTAGGGAGCTGGCACATCTTAATAATTGAAAGAGAAAAGAAGCATGTCCACCATACCTCCTCAGCAGTAGGACGATCCTTGGGTTCAAATGCGAGCATTTTTTCTAACAAACGAAGTGCCAAGGGATCTGCATTTGGAAATTTTTGGGAGAAAGGTACAGGTTTTTTCCTGCGCATACTGCTTAAATACCTCCGGGCCTTTTCATTACGTACCTGTAAGTAAAAGAAAAATGGTCAAATAAAACTGATTCACTCAGAACAGGAGGTATGTAACAATTAACAGATCAACTGGCAAGGACAACTACATTTACATTGAGACAACTATTTATGATAAGAAACAAACCCTGGCAACGGCTTCAACTGAAGGTGTTCCCAAGAGATCGGTCATCAGATCCAGTTGGTGAACCACATTCTTCCCAGGAAAGAGAGGTTTCCCAGTTAAAATCTCTGCAAAGATGCAACCAATGCTCCATATATCTATTGCTGGTGTGTACTGCAAGAAATATGCAAAAGAATTATAATGATATGTAAAAAAGTCCTCCCACCAGTTTCCCAGTCATAATTATGTGATGGGAAATAAAAGCATGGAGCACCACTTGTTTCATATAGTTATGGCATAAAGTAGAAACGGCAATAACTACAAGTTCGCATTTATTGGCTTCAAATAGCATTGTCAGCTAAGTGAAAACCAGGAATTTGCTCTCACTTACATGCCACAGTGCAGTATCTATGGTTGATGGCATGTAATGGATAGCAAACAATATTTCTAGTGTCAGATCGCATCATATCAATTCACAAGATAACGACCAAGACTGTATATGTAATAAGAATGAGACATAATCTGAAGCATGAAGCCTTTCAAATCTCAAAATAACAAGACGCGCAGATCAAAATACGTCCAAGTAAATGGTAAACTGGAATGGCTTATGCACCTTTGAGAAGAAGGATCCACACAATTCAGGTGCCCTGTACCATCTTGTCGCGACATAATCCTACAAACACCAAAAGTAGAATTTGCATGATAAAATGAACCATCAAGGTTTAGCATTAAAACAAGAATTTGGGGACAAAGATACTACAGTGATCACTTTAGTGATAAAAAACTTACTGTCCAAAATATGGCAGTGGGAGCATCACTAAAGGCTACTCTAGCAAGACCGAAGTCACATATCTTGAGTTTGCAATCAGCATTAGCTAAAATATTTTTTGGTTTCAAGTCCCGATGGAAAACATTTGCTGCAACACCGATGAATATGAATCCAATAACAAAGAAATTAGAATTGGAATAAGCCAAATCCATAAGAAACCGCTTAAGGGATAACATGCATCATAAAAATTAATTATATTTTTAATGAAGTAGTCTAGTATCAGGTAACTCATATAAAGGTAATGTATAAAGTTGCATCACTATGTCACCTGTGTGTATGTACTTCAAGCCACGAAGAAGCTGATAAAGAAAGAACTGATAATGTTCAGGTGTCAAATCATCATTCGCTTTTATGACCTGGTGCAGATCAGATTCCATGAGTTCAAAAACAACATAAATGTCCTTGAATTCCCTTCTCGAAGGGGGCAACAAGATGTGCTTGATTTCCACAATGTCAGGATGTCGAAGGAGTCTAAGAAGTTTAATCTCACGAAGAATGCGAGTGGCATCAGACACATGTTCAAAGATATCATTGATCTTTTTAATCGCGACTTTCTCCCCAGTATGTGTATCATATGCAGAGCAAACGACACCATAGCTTCCTTTACCTATTACTTCTTCTATTTTATACCTGTTCCCTTCACCATATTCAGTAAAGAAGTCTACTTCTCCGGATGCCTGCATCACAAGATATGACACAGCGTAATTGTATAAGTCTGAATATGATACGCTTGATTTATGTCAGATGAGGAAGTTGACATGACCATAACAGAATTACAAGAAACAAATAAAGTCTCCGGATAGTTCATGGGGACAAATAAACAAATACAGTTTCAAGATTCAAAAAAAAAACATCATAAGTAGGAAATTCCGACATTTATGGAATTCAATAGTTCAAGAATGAACTATCGACCAAAAAAATAGTTCAAGAATGAACTGTTATAAATTCTAATAATACTTACATGTGGATAAATATTAAGACACGAAGCACGACATATTGGGTAATATCGGCTATCGGGTTACTGTCTTTAACTGTGACAATAGTGTTCATAAGCAAGAAAGACTTCATATTTCACTAGTTGCAAAAGAATGTTTATATCCATAGTAGGTGGTTGAAAATGACTTTAAACCTAAAGATACATAATAGAGTGTCAATTTTAAACGGATTTGTGTATAGCTGGTTTTATCTAATCCTGGTATAGATGAAGGTAAATCCATAAGTCCCTAACATAGAGATACAAAGATCCACAATTAGAGAAGCGCCGAAACGCATCGTGCACCAGAAAAGGAAAAAAGAAAAGGAGATGCCCAATGAAAAACAAGGAAAAAAAAGGTCTCAATTGCAAAACCAGATGACACAAGCATTAAAATCCACATCAGAAATTGGTACTGTACAAAATTGAACCTTATATACTCAATTTAGCTAGCAACAATACTAAATGATTGATTTAAAGAAAAAAACGAATAGTTGAAAGAAAGAAAAAACCCACTAATTGGTTTAAAGATATGATTCAGGAAACACATAATTTTCAATAAAATTGATGAATCAACTACAGTATGAGGCACATATGAAAGAAAAATAAATGAATATAAAGAGTTTACCTTCTTACGTTGATCAGCTTGCATCTTACCAAGAAAGATTAAAAGCCACCGAAGCAGGAAATGGAGAAACACATCACACAAACTTGTGGAATCAAAAGAGAAGAAGCAAACCCTAGCTTGGCCACTAAAATCAGCAGAAAATATATAATTTTAGATCATAAGATAGCCAGATTCACTGATGTTGAAGCTGTAACTACGATCTTGGATTCAAATTTCAGCAGAAAACCTCAATATACGACTAAACAAACTGAAAAGCAGAGATCTCAGAAGAACAAAACAGGAATTACTAAATCAACATTGAATAACACATAAAATCTTAAGAAGAGAACTGTCACTACTTCTCTTTCAGCTAAATTGAAACACTTAGATCTGAAGAAAGTAGTAACCCTAATTGACGACAAAAGTGTTTTAAATCAATACTTTAGATCAAATCAAAGTGATACCCAGAAGTGTTCAAGCAAAAAAAAAAAAAAGTAGGCGGAAGTCCCTAAATTTGCCGTCTAAAAATGTAGCTGGAAAGAATAATTTTAGATCAAACTGATACCCTAGAACCCAAATTTCCTTGACTAATAGTAGCGGAAAAAACAAACTTCAGAAGATCTCGACAAGCGATAATCTCTAATGTAGCTATAAATGTAGCTGGAAATCAGTCTTTAATTTACAGTTCACAAAAAAAAAAAACCCTCAAATTTCTTTAAGATTTTAGATAGGATCAATGAAATTAAAGCAGATAAGAGTGAAGAGAGATTCGGAGTACTTTCGCTTAGATTTCAGACAGAAATAATAATTGAAAATGAATAGACGAAGCGTCTTTGAAGCTCCAGTGTCTGTGTTATGTTTTAGAGAGAGAAAGTAGAGAGAGGAGAGAGAAAGTAAAAGCGGTCGATAGTGGATTAATACTTTAATTGAAAAAAGTTATTTAAAAATTTAAATTTTTAAGTATTTTAATTCTATTTCCTCTTTTTTATTTTTTTGATGGAAAATAGTATTTGAATTAGGCTCGCAACACTCAACCGGTAGAAACCTGCATAGTATCTCACATGGGAGGACACAAGCATCACACGAGCAGCTAAAGAGAGAAGATAAGTTGCATAACAGTTTCATTAGATAAATCATGTAATGTTAAAGGTGATCAAGAACTCACGAAAATCGAAAGGAGTCTTTTTCGAAAGAGAAGTTAAATTTCATTTACTAAAAATTTTCACTTCCGATCGTCTATACTATATTGCGGTATACTTGACCAAGAACCTATACGTCATCCCTATTAAGACGATTTTCATTATTTGTGACCTACTTAAACCCCAAACAAATGTCATCAGTGAGAAAGTAGGTGGTCAATAGAACAACGGATCGACTAATTAAGTTCCCACCAATCACATAGTAAAGTCTATAAATTTACACTTACTGTTAAGACTTCGCTTTAGTCCAATTGTCAAATTACTTGAAATTTGAACTTATTAAATAACTCATTACTAGTTCTTGTTGATGAGAATAGTCTCACATGGGATATGAGAGCCTAGCAAATTTAATATATAATGATCTTGGGTCACACCACTCATTGCCAATTGGTTTTGAGTTGGAAGCCCACAAACTTAATATGGTATCAGAGCGCAGGCCCACACGTGATAGGCCCAACGGTTACACGTGCTCCCCGCCACCTAAAAAGAGTTCCACGTGTTAGGCGCAAAAAGAACCTCACACGTGAGGGGGCATGATGAGAATAGTCCCACATGGGATATGAGAGCCTAACAAATTTAATATATAATGATCTTGGGTCACACCACTCATTGCCAATTGGTTTTGAGTTGGAAGCCCACAAACTTAATACTTGTTTGCTTTGGTTTTGATATTCAAATGGGTGGAAATTGAATTGGGATAATCAACTGCAATATTTTTAAATTTTTGTTTGAAGGTAATTAGCAATGTAGGTGTAGCTGCCAAGTTACTTGCACCCCTTGCTTTACTAAAAAGAAAGCCAATATAAAGCCAATTCTGTCATGTCAACAAATTTTAATAAAATTTATATTTTATCTTAAATTGAGAGCTTAAATTAAAGTGAACAAATTTCAAAAGCCAATGTGATAAATGGTAGAAAGATAATTCAAGTTGATTTTTTTTTTTTTAGAAGATTGCTCGTCACATATTGATCATTTTCACGTAATTTTAAAACCTTTGGTTTCATTGAAAATTTATTAGAATGTTAAACTTTCGTAACCATTTATATTGGCATTGATTTCTAACAAAGTTTAGACGGATTTTGAATTCAAGTCGTAGATTCAATTTCTAACGATTAACTTTATTATTTCTACGGACACATTTAAACTTAAAAAAAATTAACTTTTAAATCGTCGACTCTATACGCAAATCTAATCATGTAATCATAGTTTATGTGTTAATAAAAAAGAGAAACGCAGGGTGCATGTAAAGTTTGTTAAAAACAAAAATATAAGGTAGGTAGGGACAAGTAGACAATCACAACAAATACCATGGCGTTTGTGAATGTCCCAAATCTATATATGCATTTTAATTCTCTCTCAATCTCTCTTTCACATCTCCTTTCCTTTGCTACTGTGCTGGTTTATGTAAGCTTTAGTTTTATATAATCTATGCTATTGCTATCATACTCAGCAGTGGGTTTTTTTATGTGTCCAACTTCTTATTTCAAATTCTTTATTCTTTAACTTTGTAGTTATGAGGAAAATTATATTATATTATTTAAAAATTTTAAAAGTTGGAAAAACATAAATTAGTGATTAATTAAATTGTGCTTTTTCAATAATGAGAACCAACAAAAAAAAATGAGGTTAGTGATAAATGCTGCAATTATACCGAAATACCATGAGGAAACCACATGCAAATGTCTAAATGGTGAGGAGTCTTGAATATAGCAATCACTCCAATTAAATGCGTTTAATAATTATATTTCTTCGTATTTCTGGAAATTATTTAATACTTCTATTCAAATGAAACCGAATTAATAATACATATTTTGTTTAGGTAAAATATTTTAAATACATTTTTATGGAATTGTTGAATAAAATGGATAAAAAATACTCTTAATCTATTTGGGACTCCATAAAGTATCTAGATTTGGCATGCGTTACTGAATTTTTACTGTCAAATTTTTACATGTAAAACATATTAAACGCGAAACTGAATATTTTTCTACATGCCGAATGTTAAGGCCGAATTTTGGACTATCTTACAAATCTTTGAAACCGAATAATACTCGTACTTTTGCCATCCTAGATTTTAAACGTATTCCGAATTGTTAACAAGGGCGAGAAGAACTTTTCACAAAAGATTAGCACAATTTTAATTTTTCATCCATCAAAAGTTGAATGGAAATTAATTTAAAATGGATGCTTCAACAAACTTAAAATTTTAAGATTTTTAGCCGACTGATTTATGAGAGTTAGAAAGTCTTGAAAAATGTGATTTTTATAAGAATCGTCTATATGATGAGAAAATCATCCTCACGTCTCACTTATTGACTATATATATTAACATCATTGACGTCGAAGGAAATATCTATATAACAAGGCTCCAACATGAGCTGACTATGTGTACACGTGTCACACATTTTAAGTTTTGTTCTTTTTCTTACACGATCCATATTTTTTTTGGAGTCGTGAAGAAATGATCTAAGTGCTAATTTTTATGCGGATGATTTTCACGCTATGGCCATCTTCACGTAGGTTAAAAAGAAGGTTAAATGGGATATAAAAATAAGTGTAATATTAATACTTTCCATCTTGCTCTTACACTTTACTACACATTTATAAGGGGCCTCGTAAAAATAACATCGGGCCTAATTTGTGAGGATCATTTATTCATCATGCAAATCAAAATCAACACTATAATCATTGCCATGTGAGCCTCGAAGCGCATGAGAATGGTGTGTAAGAAAAAAGAGTGTTGTAGAGATAAAGTGTGATTGAATCATTTGTGTTTCTCTCTATGACACGGGAGGTTGTAGGTCCAAACCTTGTAGGTCGTGGTCTTGCCACAAAGTTTAACCCATATAACTAATTATATATGTGGCATCTCTACGCCTATGATAGCGTCACTTCATGCATTCGTTGGTGGTGAGCTGTTTGTTTCTGGTGATTTTTTTTGCGCTTCTCCCCACCTTTTATGGTGTATCTCTTCTTGTTGTAAAGTGCACTTTATAAATCTAGCACGTATAACGCACATGCAAATGCTTCATAATAATAAATCGTCTTTTTTTTTTAAAAGAGACAATAATTTCTATTTTCTATTTTCTTTTATATTTCTTTTTTAGAAATGAAGGTATCAACTTGATGTAAGGGCCCCTCCCCTTAGAATTGAGTGGTTATATATGACCAAACGGTCCAAACCAAGAAGAGTAAGAGACTGAAACACCCCAATAGAGAGAAAGAGACAGAAGAGGGCAGAAACACCACAAAAAACATCACAAAATGTGTCGGTGGGAGTCCATTTGGCAAAACCGTAATAAACTCTTATTTTAGTTATGAAGTTCAGATTATTTGATGTTGGTTTTTGTAGGAAAACCTTAAGAGACAAGTTTTAGTTCCAAGATATCTCCATATGAGATGTTTCAATTTTCAAACTAGGGCATCAAAGAGACAACCATAAGACCATCAACCAAGTTTTTTTTTTTTTATAAAATATGAGCATGTTCATCATCATATGTCAGGCACCACCAAGTACACTGACAACCCAACTTAACTCATAGCTGACTTTTTCCAATATTTTAAGAACACAAAAAAAAGAAAAAAAAAGAAGCTAAACTAAAGTCCAACATAAACAAGTAGAAATGGGTTGTTTTCTTATAGGTTGAGTAATGAAATTGAGGGAATGAAACCTTATTAAATGGTAAAAGAAAATTGTACTAATTCATACTTTTATTATTTTTCACACCTATTTAAAAATTTTACACACCCTCAATTCTTTTTCACATATGATTATTATGGGATTCATGGGTTTTCTATAAGGGCCTCTACATTTTGGATGGAGTGGTCCCCCAAGTAAAAGAACTCCCTACAACATCTAAAGTGGTTAAGGGAGGCCCACCTTTACTAGGGGTGTGTAATAACTTCCTCTCTATTAACTCCATTCGAACTAGCCTAGCTCTCAAAACTCTGAACCCCTCAATATTTGACCAAAGTCTTTTGCTCTTATTTGTTTGCACTTCGTATTAGCTGTAGAGAAAGTTCAGTGAAGAAGGAGATCGTTAATGGTGAGGACGTGTTTTCAGCAAGACTGAGTTCCACACTCTTCCACAGTCGTAAAATCTATTTGCAATTTTAAAAATATATTAAAAAATAAATTTTAGAACACCTGTCATTGTTTTAAAAAATTAAAACTTTTAGCCAAGCGTGGAGGGAGGACCACGCCTGTTGCTGGGCGTGGTCCAAGCTCCAAGCCCAGTTACTTTTCAAAAAAAAAAAAAGCCCAGCTTAGGCGCGGAGCACGCACCGCGCTATAAAATATGCATATATTATGGAGGATGCATTTGGCCAAATTTAGCGTATGTGATTAGCTATAAAATGCATAACAATTTTCGCCCACTGTGTAACTTTTTAACGCTAAAATGCATAATATGAGCACCATTGTAGATGCTCTAATAACCTCCATCACAAAGAAAATGATTTGCTATTTGTGTGTTTATGGTGGGATTTGGACTTGTTTGTCTCTTAATATTTTGCAGTGAAAAACATAATAGGAAGATCATCCTCAGAAAAAATAAAAAATAAAAAAATAAAGAAATCAGCTATTGTTTCCAGAGGCCCAATGGGAGAGTGTAAGCGAGTGTAATAATAAATTGGGTGTAACAAGTAAAACGGTGGATGTAAATATCCGGCCCCTCAAACACAATTCTAGGGTTATTTGTTAACTTTTCGAAAATATATCAGGGTTCCCCTTCGATCTGTTTGGCTGATTTGGGGCGTAAAGAAAGAAAGAATGGTAATCTTTTTCCTTCCTTTTGCTTTCATTCTCAATATTTCTTCGATTTGTTCTTTTTATTCTATTCGATTCTTTCTTGACCTAGTTTCTGGTTGTAGTTTTCTGAAAATCTTCTTTTTATCTAATTTTCGTGTATAGTTTTTTATATTTTGTTTTTTTTTTCTTTCAAATTTTTCGTAATATATGGAATTTCTCAATGGGTTTTCTGTAATTGGTTTTTGGTTTTAAGTCTGAAATTTTTTTTCTTGAATTTTCTGCAGTTGTTCTTCTCTTATTTCAAGGATTTAGTGGGCAGGGAAGTGACAGTAGAGTTGAAGAATGATTTGGCAATAAGAGGGACTCTTCATTCAGTTGATCAGTACCTTAATATAAAGCTAGAGAACACCAGAGTGGTTGATCAAGACAAGTATCCTCACATGGTATCTTCTCTTTTTCACATCTGAATTATTTCTAGGGTTTTACGTTTGTTCTTGTTTTGGTTTTCAATTTCTTTGGTACTTAATGTGGATGATTATTTAGTTCTTATGTTGGGTATTATAAATTTTTATGAAACATGATAATGTGGGGAAAAATACGTACTTGGGTGGATGTAATTTGGAAATTTAGGGTTTAGGGGTGTAGTTTTTGGGAATAGTTGGGTTTAAGGTGTTAAGATAATTTGAAGAATAGAGATTGAAGTATGGAAGTGAGTACTTCAAATTATGAACATAGTGATTCAAAACAATTATGGGGGTCTAGGTTCCTGTTTTACGGTCTTTTCTGATAACTGAAGGATTAGAGTGTTAACTGTGAAGTATCCTATTTTTAGTGTTTTCGTGGTTTGAATTCTTCGCTAATGATTAGATGATGCTAAGAAATGGGTATTTTGGGTGATTACGGTTTCGGAACTTGGAATTTTATGCTTTTGGGCTCATGAAATTTTTGGGAATCGAGGGGTTATGGTTTTGGCATGTTTATTTGTGGTTAGAATTTTATTGGGAGTTGCAACAAAACATAATCAGTTAATGTTGATAGAAAAAATGTGAAATTTTAGGGTTTTTCTGTTTTCTTAATTTGTTGTTTGGTTGTTTTTTGTTAATTCATGGAAATAAGAGTTTAAAGTTTGAAATTCTTATACATCTCGATTCAAAACTTGAATGTGGAAGGATGCTGGTGAGTTAGAAATTACTGCATCTGGGAGAGCATTGGAGTCACTCTAGTAGGTGTTCTGAATTAATGGTAGTCATCTGAGATTGTTTGACAATGTGGTAAAAGGCCACTGAGGGTGTCGATAAGAAGGAATGCATCTATAAAAGTGACAAAACCAGTGAATCAAGGTAGCAACTAGCAAGAATATATATGAAGGAATATACATTAACAGACTTACGTAGGATCTTGTCTTGGATAGAGTGGACTCAGGTTTTGATAGAACATAACTCATTATTGTTAACTGTTAACACTCATATAAAAGTTCCCCTTAGCGTTACGTTGGATACTCGAACCCACGACCTGTGGAGATCTCTAGCTAACTGATACCATGTTAACAACCATTTACTCTGCAGGTGTCAGCTAGCTTATCTGGTAAAGTTTGTTGTTTTTGGTAGCACAACCTTGGGTTCAAATCCCGCACGCATTGAGTTACCGATCTCATTAACAACAACAAAAACAAACACAAAAAAGATAAAAGAAAAAAAAAAGACCATTTACCCAACAAGCGAGAGGAATAACAATGTATATAACAAGGAGTGGAGACACATCCAGCACCTAGCTAGGACTCGTAGCACCTAAAATTGGGCTGAGATTATGCTAGTACATAATTGGTATTATCTCTGTCATTTATGCCTCATAGCATTTTTCTTTCCTTGTGGTCTTCTTGCTCCCCCAGAGGTCACAAAAACAGTTGGGTTGTATGACCTATTTAGCAACCCTAAAGAATCTCCTATTTGAGCATTTCTGAGCTCTGAAAATACTCTTCAATCTAATCTAGACACGTCAACTTAACTTAAATCTCCTATTTGAGCATGCTGTACGGCATTCTTGATTTTACTCTGGTTGCGTCTTTGGTCTGCAATATCTGTGTCATTCATAGCATTTCTTCTTCACTGCTTGTCATGTTAGATGGATTTGATAATCTTTTCTCATATTCTATGGCAGCTTTCAGTTAGGAATTGCTTCATCAGGGGATCAGTTGTAAGATATGTGCAGCTACCACCAGAGGGAGTTGACGTTGAACTTCTTCACGACGCCACAAGGAGAGAAGCTCGGGGCGGCTGATTGTGACTGTTTCACCCCTGGAAGAGAAGTGAAGACCTGGTAATGTTATTTACCACTAGGTTGACATTAGATGCATCAATTGATAGATGACTCATATTGTAACTGTTACAACTGTGTTCAAATTTCAAACCAAAATATTCTGAGATAATATTTTTGTGCTCGGAGACTTACCTAATATTTTTGTACTATTATAATCGCGAATTGTCAGATTTTGATCTTCTTCTTCTTCTTCTTCTTCTTCTTCTTCTTCTTCTTCATTGGGTTCCATGTTGGGATGAGTTGATCAGGATACTTAATTTCAATAAAATTTATTGGAACCTGAACTGACAAAGTGATTCTGTTGGTTCCAAATCCATGTACTTTGGTACCAGAACCGGAACCAGTAAGATCCGTTGACAAAAAAAAGAAAAGAACCAACCTTTATTTTTTCATATAATTTGCTATAAATGTTTAATATCTAAGGGTTTTTCTTTTATAAAACTACAACCATTTAACTCAAATGCCGGATCAACTGATTTGAGAACCCAAATGTTCCGTTAACTGGTTCTGGTTTAGTTGGCAGGTCCGGCCTCGAAGGAGTTTGTATTTTGGGATTTCATCTACTATTTCAACCTTGGATCAATCAAGACATACTCTAATCGAATGGCTAGAATTACTTAATTTTTGGTACAATGTAGTTTGAACTTTGAAGTTTGAAGGACGTTTTAAAAAGCAAATAAAATACGTTTGTGGGTCGAACCTTCATAATCTGGTTATGCGAGCCTGGCTCAACGATTGTGCATCCCTTTCATTTCTAGGAGATTGGATTTTAGTCAATCCACGGATTAGCCTAGTGTTAGTCTATGCTAGCACAACTCCACCTTGAAGTGTACTGGCACTCAGGTCTAGTCGACATGGTTTGCTGACTCGGATCGGATTTGATCTATATACCAAGTGAGCTGATCGCATTTTGGTTTAGTTCGGTTTGACATGGACCTAATTCAGTCGACTTGGCCATGATTTGGTCGACTCGATTCCAACTCGTTTTTATTATTACTTTCTGTCTTCACAGAATCAGCCTTGTAGTTCGAGTCAATAAACCATGGTACTCGGGTTAAATTCTTGGTGCCGTCTAGTTGCAACCATGCCAACGCCATCTTTGATCTGGATCTCCCTAGTCGAACTATCGTCTCCGATATTAATTATTATGGCCAACAAGGTTGCTTATTGCCTTAAAAAACAGGCCTTGGATGCATTGCAGGCAGCGGTTCAGGGGCATAGTCCAGTTCGCACAAAAACTATGATTGAGCTCGAGGAAGACAACGAGGTCTACTAGAAATGAGAAGCCAGGCACCTATGAAGCATGGACATTTTATTTGGGGTCGTATGTCCGTATTGAACACGTATCTCATGCTTGGATACACTAACACACAGTGGACATTTCAAATACATATTTCGTGAGTTTTTTTATGTGAATATATTTCAAAAATGAAACGAAATATGACACATATTTTTTTGTGTTTCTCCGTCTTTCATTATTGTCAAAATCCCTTTGTGCAAGGAATTTTCTAAAGTTCTTTGAAAAGTTTCATCTATAGAATAAATTTTTTTAACCAAAATATATAGGAAAATGCTAGGGGGACATCAAATTTTAGACCTGGCAACGGGCTAGGGTTAGGGTTGGCGGGTTTTCGAGCTAGGAAGCCTCAACCCTAACCTTAACCCGTTTATTAAATGGATCAATTTTTTCAACCCTAACCCTAATCCTGGTAGCCCTAACCCTAACTCTAATAACCCTAGTTATATTAATCTTCTCTATTGTTTTGATTTTTATTAATTGAATTTTAATTAAGAGGGAGAAGAAATATGTTTTAATTAAGAGAGAACAAATGGAATTAAAATGAAGCTTTAATGAAGACTTAGAGAAGGTTTTATATAGAGAAAGAATGAGTGGAATCAAAATCCTAATTAATGCTTATTTAGGCAGGTTGGCTCGCGAGTTACACAAACCAACTCTATTTTTTAGCGGGTTGAAAAACCCCAACCCCGGCTCGGCTCATTTAATTGGCGGGTCGAGTTAGGGCCGGGTTATTAGGGTTGAGTTAGGGTCGAGTTGGGGAGTTAGGGTTGATTTTGCCAGGTGTATCAAATTTTGACCCCTAGGATTACATTTCAATAAATAAATAAATATGGGGTGGGACCCCTAGATAATAAAAAAATATTATTTTTAAATTCTGGGTTTTATTTGTAAAATAGATCAAATTTTTAACCCATTTCTCCTAACAAAACCTAAATCTAAAAATTAGATCTCGGAGAGGAGGAGGAGGAGAAGAAGAAGAAGAGTCTTCATCTTTCAGTTTTCTTTATAATTCTTCCTCTTGTTTATTCCTATTAACCCAGTTCTATTTAGATCTAGAAAAGGAGAAGGAAGCGGAAGAAGAAGGAGAAGGAAGGGGAGAACAAAAAGAAGAAGAAGAAGAATAGGAGGAAAAAGAAGAAGAAGAATAGATGAAGTAGAAGAAGAATAAAGGAGCGACGACACTGGGTCGCCGTGAACCCACTTTCGACTGACTTTTGTCACACTTTCAACCTACTTTTGACCACATTTTGACCTACTTTTGACCTAATTTTGACCGACTTTAGACCCAATGTTGCCATGCTATCGTCGTGACGTCGTCTTGAAGTCGTGTCGTAGTCTTCTTCTACTTCTACTTCTACTTCTCATTCTCTTCTTCTTTTTCCTGTTTTATTCTTCCATTAACCAAGATCTAATTTTTAGATCTGGGTCTTGTTTATAAAATGGGTTAAAAATTCAACCCATTTTCTAACTTAACCTGAATGAAATATAATATTTTTATTAAAAATAAGGTCCCACTCTAAATTGTTTAATCAGATGTATTATTTAATGTCAAATTTTGATGTCCCTGTAGTCTTGTCCAAATATATATTATTTAAATTTTATATCCTTGTCAATGCACACCCTTAAATCTCATACCCAATAAAATTTCAAGGCTAGTGGGCACCCTTAAACTCCAAATCCTTCACCTGGTCCGATAGTTTAATGGAGGCTTAAGAGGTTAAGGGTAGCCGCAGAAATGTTCTGCGACGCAGAATCGCAGATAAGTTCTGGCGATGGCATAATTAAAAAAATTAAAAAGAAGGGAGTCACACAAATTTTCTGCAACACATCTTTTTTTAATTAATAAAATAATAAAAAAGTGTTCTTAGTTAATAAAAAAATTAGTGTCACAGGTGCCATGGAGAGAGATGCTTTTATATCTCGCATTTAAAATCTTCCTTCTTAATTGTAATACATATATGATTAGATGCATATGTAATTAAGTAAACATCTACATAAATAAAATAATAAGTTATTATGATATATAGTTCCCCATAATAAGTTATTTTATTCTAATATTATAATTATATAATAATAAGTTATCATTATATTATATAGTAGTACAGTTATCCCTTATACAATTCAGGACGGGTAGATTTGTCCAATTTATAAATTTTGTGCTGCTTGATAAGCCTCTCTCTCCCTCTCTCTACCTCCCCTCTCCCCTTACTGTCTTTTTGTGGTTTCTCTTTGCCGTCGACCATTGCTGAAGCTGACGAAAATCTCAGGCAAAGCATCACATCTCTTTCTCTCTCTGCTACCTCTATTTCTTTCTCCTCTCTCTCTCTCTCTCTCTCGGTTTTGAGCCGTGCCCGAGGCACGGAGATATACCTAGTAAAGTTACA
This sequence comes from Macleaya cordata, assembly GCA_002174775.1. NCBI lineage: Eukaryota > Viridiplantae > Streptophyta > Magnoliopsida > Ranunculales > Papaveraceae > Macleaya > Macleaya cordata. Next base: position 403,133 of record MVGT01000148.1, on the reverse strand, counting down.
TTTGTTCATCTCCGTTTAGGATGTTCCCCAAGCATAAGGGGTGGATTTGAGGTAGCAGGCCCTGCCCTTATGCTTGGGGAACATCCTAAACTGAGAAGGGTAAAATGGGAAATGAAATTTAATGTTCAAATATGGTATGCTTCCTTCCTATATACGACTATACGAGTAGTACCGGAAAAACAAAGGGCCGGGGGGGACGTGCACATTTCAGAGAACTCAGAACCCCAGCTTCAGGCTTAGCTCGTCTCTCTCTGAAACCCTAGAAGAAGAAGAAAAAAATGAAATGGTACTGTAAAATCTTTCACTCAGACTTACGATCTTATTATATATTTTTATACATAATAATATCTCTTTAGGTTTTGTATTCACAATCTCTAATTCTCTTCAAATTCTTTTTTTTCTACTGTGGGTTTCAAAGTAATTTGTCTCCACCTGTGTGAATTAATGGATGCTATTGTATAATATCTGGGATATTGGTTTTGATCTGATTCAATTGGTGCGACGAAATATTAAGTTGCTGTTTCTTTCCATGTATGAGTTTTAGGGTTTTTTTTCGTGTTACTCTCTCAATCTATATTAAGTTTGGTCATGGTAGAAAGCATAATGAAGCCCGAAATTCGTTGGAATGCTAGGGAATTTGTGTAGTTCGTACCTCAAGTTATTGAAATTTTTGGAATTCAAGGTCCAGCAGAATTAAAATTTTCCATTACTGAAATGAAATTTTGATGTGTATACGAGATTTAGAACCTTGTATGCTGGTGTAGAAAATACATGTATAATGGAGTTACCAGTGTTGATCGTTAGAAAATAATGATTAGCTAGGGCACAAAACAGAAAATGCACTTGTTATTTAGCTTTTTGGAGGTTCTTGTTGACGTATTTACTTCTGTTACTACGGACGAGTATGTAAGTTCTTTGAGTATGTAAGTAGCCCTAAAATTCAAATCTATGCTTTTAGTTCTTTTAAGCTCACAAACACCCCCACATGAATTTTGGAGCTTAGCATGGTATAGGTTTTTCTATTCGACTTGTGAGTTGGGCTACAATGAAATTCCATCAGTTCCTGTGAACCATTTTAAGTTTATTTGGATCCATCTGGTTGGAGTTCCGTAGATTGGGATGATTTTTAGTTGTTACACCATCTCTAGACTGTTACATCACTTGTGTCATGGACATTCTCCATACAACATGTCAACAACAAGTATCTGATTGAGATTGCTTTCCTCCATTTACCAAGTTTCCATTGTTATTGAAGATAATTTGATCTCCAACTGAGTTACTTGTCTTACTGTTAATTCTTTCTTTCTGGACATAGGTGGTGATTGGCGATCATATCTAGTTATTGTGAAGATGGTGAAGCTGACAATGATTGCCCGTGTAACCGATGGTCTTCCCTTAGTAGAAGGATTGGATGATGGCCGTGATTTGAAAGATGCTGATTTCTACAAGCACCAGGCTAAAGCCTTATTTAAGAACTTATCGAATGGCCATAATGATGCGTCGAGAATGTCAATTGAAACTGGTCCTTATGTTTTCCAGTATCCTCTGACATATACTTTCTGATTGTTTCCATATAACTGCTTTCTTGAAATATTGCATTTACAGAGCTGATAGACACCTTTGCAGCCATACTCTCCTGTATTACTCATAGTCCATTTATAAAGCTTAGGAGATAAAATTATAGAACATAATGATATATGGAAGGTCCAAAAATAGAAGCACTTTTTTTTCCCCCTTCCTGTAGTTAGCATTGGCCCAGTTTCTTGCATAAAATGGTTTTGAAATTACTAAAAACCTAATTCCATTTTTTCATGTTACTAGAGCTTCAGTTTCATAACATGTGCAGAATTGTAACCGGCTGGTAGCTTGAGTTTGCAGACTTAGGCCGAGGTTTCTTAGAGAAGTTTATTACCCTATAACTCTGATGGTGATTCTATGTTGCAAGAATTACTATATACGTATTTCCTCACAAATAAAGGAAATAAAAAACTATATGCATTACAAAATCTGATTAGTACATATGTTTGTTTGATGTCTTATGCTATTAGCGCTTTTCTCACATCAAACCATATAAGTAGAACTAACTAGCCTACACTTGCATAGTAAATGGCGAAGTGCTACGGCTGGACATATCAGAACAACTTGTATTGGTATATTTGAGATATCTTATTCGAGTTCATGTGGTGGTTTATTGTGTTGATTTTTAATAGTTGAATCCATATTATTCCAATTTCATTGTTACCTTGACTTCATTTTAAAGCTATATCATTGAAGGCCGTGTGTGTTACTTAACGATGTGTGATCGTTCTTATCCAAAGAAACTTGCTTTCCAATACTTGGAAGACCTAAAAAATGAATTCGAAAAAGTCAACGGGAGTCAAATTGAAACTGCTGCCAGGCCCTATGCATTTATAAAATTTGGTTTGTCTTCCCTCAATGTAGATTTTCTGGTTTCTTTTCCCTAGTATTTTTTTTTTGTTTTTTGTTTTTGACTTTTTACCATTTTTGAAGATACGTTCATACAGAAGACCAAGAAATTGTACTTGGACACTCATACTCAGCGGAATCTTGCCAAGTTGAATGATGAACTTTATGAAGTCCACCAAATAATGACTCGCAATGTGCAAGAAGTTCTTGGTGTCGGTGAAAAATTGGACCGTAGGTTTCATTACTTTTTGAATAAACTCATTTATTTCTTGTAATTTCTACATTTGTGGAATGAAAGTTTACTTTTTTTTTTAATTAAGTTTGTTTAAATTTTAGGAAAGGATTGATATGCATCTTTTTCATGGATACTTGGCATTTTCATATCACCAAATGGAGCTCAGTGCATTTAATAATATTTATTGTTGCCATGAGGAAGAGAACAAGAAAATGCTATTTAGGAGTTTTTTTTTTAATTGAAATTACTTGACATTATGTTTGAACTCCTAAGGCACTGTCACTCTGTTGGCAAAATTGCTCCTTTGTGCCACCATTGTCATTCTTTTCCACTATGGTCCTCCAAAGGCCCAGAAGAACCTCTGCTAGATCTGTGTCCTGTTTTTTTTTTGTCCCGTTACCTCTACCTGCTTTTAACCATGACTAGATTCAAAATAAAGTAATAGTCTCAACTCTCACCCAACTGTTCTTTGATTGCTTTATATTTTGGGAAGATGCTAGTCGAGTCTGTAGGCATGAGTCATGACACTGTCAGTTTCCCTGATAATCTTCTAGGGGTTCAACAAATTCAGTCGACCCTTCTTCTTGTTGATTAAGTTAAAAGAATCCAGTCCACTCCAGCTTCATTTAGAAGATTCTGTATACTATTAAGCAGGAAATAGTTTCAGGTTATAGTTAGATTTTTGGAGAATTAGTATCCATTCTGTCAAAAAATGGTAGGAACTATAATCCTTCTGTCCCATTGGTTTAGTAGAACTGCAAATTATTGACTGAAAGTAAATCTCATTTGCCTAAATTGTTAAACACAGGTTCCAGAAATCTTGGCTGCTGATTCATGATTATGTCCATGCTGATTATTTACTTCTTAAAATAAAGTTGTGGGTTTGGAAAAGTTAAATTCCTAGAGTGAGTTAGTATAGTGGAGCTGTGGAAATGGTTGGAGCTTAGATCTAGCTTCTTAGTTATGAACACAAAATTCTATGATACGATCAATAACATATTCTGAGAGATGGTTGAACGGCGTGCTTTTTGGGATGGTACTATAATGCTTCATTCTAGACTTGGTGCTGAATAAATAGCTTGTACCTTTTAGTTCTCCTCCTTCCCCCTGCTAGCCTATTAAATTCTACCATGTCCAGCCTCTCCTTGTTTATTCAGTTCTCTGGCTTGTTGGATCTTGGTGCTTTAATTTTTGTGGATTTCGAGCATTTGTTATGCATTTATTCATACTAGGGCAGTGATAACATCTGTCTTGGTTTTCAATTTTGTAGAGGTCAGTGAAATGTCGAGTCGGTTGACCTCTGAATCTCGCATCTATGCAGACAAGGCGAGAGATTTAAATAGGCAGGTTAGTTTTATTTGATTTACGTGTTAATTTATTTATTTATTTTATTGGTACTCGTTTTAGTGCGAAAAGCTTTTTCTGGTACATAGCACTTTTTTTATAAGATTGGTACATAGCACTATAGCAGGGCCTATTCTCTACTGTTTTTTTTGAGAATGTCTATTCTCTACTTTCTTATTTTTTCCTTTTTAAGATACATTTGCATATCACACAAAGGATATCCCTGTCAGTTCCTTAAGAGCTACTGCATTTTGTGTGGTACAGTTTTCCATTTTTGTTAGATTGTTTTCTAAGAAGAATCTTTAAAGCATTTTACTTGAATTCTTTCTTGAAAATTGTATTCCATGTATCTCTCCTCTTACAAAATGATGGTTTTATCGTAAATAAATGAAATCCAGCACTAAGAATGCTTTCTACATAACCTGTTATCATTTCTTATTTCAATGTTTAGGTAATCAGATCTCACTTTTTGGCCATAAAACATTAATATATGCATCTCTCTTAGGCTTTTAGTTTGTTCGTACGACCGATTCTGGAATCTAATTCCCTCTCTCATATTCAGAATCAAAACACATATAGAAACATGGCTTGAATTTGCTTCTTATTTGGTTGTATGCCTTCCTGATTGCAGGCATTAATTCGGAAATGGGCACCTGTGGCCATTGTGATTGGAGTTGTTCTCCTTCTCTTTTGGGTCAGAAAGAAGATCTGGTGATTCCCATACTCACTTTGCGGGGTTCAGGTAGTTCATGCATCTTACTATCATTCACTATTGGTCGGCAATGTTTCTCATTTTGTTAACCAGAAAAGTTACTGTGGGTCCCTCACCCGCATTTGGACAATTTGCTTATACTCCCTGCATATTAAGTTTTTGATTGTGAGCTTCTGAAATGTATTCAAATCCATGAAATTGAGCTTCAAAGTATATAATAGATATTGGAAATGTGTTTTCCGAGTTCACTTAAAAACATTACGAGAAGGCAGTTGGTTAACTTGGTGAAAATTGTTCTACCAGACTTATTTAACATCTAATAATCTTAGAACTAGTACACAGCGTGGAACTAGTACAGGCACGCTGTGTTGCTGAGGTGAATCAGCTGCGATGATTCAATTTGCTATTTTCGAATTCATGAAATGGTACATATGGCATGATTATGTTGATTAATTGATGTGAGTTGGGACACACATTGCCAACAGGCTCAACAAGTTCGCCAAATTTACTTTTTTAAGTGTCCCATTGGAATTCTTTAATAGTGTGTTTGGATGTAGAATTCATGTTTCCCTAGGAAACATGAATCCCTAGAAACATGAATCCTTTGGTTTGTTTGGCAACCATAAAAGAATCCATAGATTCATGAATCCTTGGAAGCTTGAATCCTTTAGTTTGTTTGGCTACAATTTAAAATCCAAGAAAAATTTCTATTTTATTATTTTAATTTTGTGGGGTGTAATCTGCATTGAGTTGGGTGAGTACATAGTGAATCCTTAGTTTAGAATTCCAGCAAATTCTAAGGGAGGAGGTGGGATTCCTAAGTAGGGATTTGCTGGAAAACATGTTTCCCTGGGAAACAAGTTTCTAGGGATTCTTGGCAGCCAAACAGACTAGGAAAACATGAATCCCTGGTCCCCACTGAATCTCTACCTTGGAATCCCCCTTCCAAATAAACCATAAAATTTTTTGGGTCTTCACTTATCCTATTCTCAAAATTAGACAGGTAGAAGACCTGATTCATACCAATACTATCAGTATTTTTAGATTGCCTTCAAAATAAAATCAGAAAAAGGTTTTGTTTGGTGAATTAGAAGTCCGATTTGAACTAATAAATTTATGAATTCTAATATGTGAAAGTGATGTTTTTGATCGACATTATAAATTTTATCATTCACGGTACCTTCTCTTATTTCGTAAAAATGATTTTAAAAATGAAAGCAGAAAAAGTGAAAATAAGGTAATTGTTTATTTAATGTTAAAGTTATTTGATATTAACCAATTGCTAATAATACAAAACAATGGTACATATTTAGGAGATCTTCAAGTGCCAATTGAAATATAAATTCTCTTAATCAATTTGTTGCTTTCTTATTTCTTTCAAAATCTTATCTCTATAATAGGAGATCTTCAAGGTGAAGATATTTAGCTAGCTAGAAGGATGAATGTACTTATATTGGCACAGTATTATTTGTTAATTAAGAGAATTTATAATTTGTGAATAGACATATAAGTAACTGGAACAGTTGTATAGTGGCAATGCTCTCGCTTCGAAACCTAGTACTTCCGTTTCAAAACACGTTTTGGCGCTTCTGTTCTAAAAGCATTTTAGAACTTGAGACATTTTTTAATTAGTCGCTCCCGCCTTTGCTTTTGTTTTCGCTCCCCTTTCACGCTCTGATTACTTAGTTCTAAAATATAATCAGCTTTATTTGGAGGCGACGAACGTCCATAAACTAAATACACTAATTTGGGGTTTATATTTATTTTTTCCTTTCTTTAGAAAATACATGTCAAGAGGGGTCGAAACCTCGGAGCAAATGGATGTGCGGGACCTAGTTTCCTTGACCCACATGATTAAGGGGAGCAGTGAGCACCATGGCGAATACTTGATATTTTTGTCACGGGATTTTAGATAAACCGTGGCTATTGGAATTTTCAGCCACAGTGAACACCACACAGTGGTCAAAGCTCATTTTATGTACTAGTGCTTGTAACTCAAAAACACACTGAAAGCATGAATTTGACTTGGTGCAAAATTTATAGAGGGAGTGCTAGATATAGTCGCTAGCCTCCCTTGGTGCCACGTGGACAAGAGGATTAGGGGTGATTTTATAATTTTCACCCCTAGCTCCCTTAGTTATTTAGGTGGCACCATGCAAGTAGGCTCTTAGCCAAGGGGTGATTTTTCTTGTATCTTGTTGTTTCTTTTTTGCAGTGGTATTAGGCTAATTCTCTGCTGTTTTTTTTAAGAGGTGAGTCTATTTTTTTTTATATGAGAATTAGAGTTTAAGTTGTCAACAACGGAAGACACTATCGACGGTATTAGTTGGCACTTGCTTGTTTCTTTTTGTTCCATCTAATTTCGCAATTATTTGGACACCATCTTGTTGAATCTATACACAAAAAATCAGGCTCAATTGGAATTTTTTCTTATCATTAAGTCCCTGCTTGGTACACCGTGAATATTCGCTAATGCGAAAATTCACGGTTTATCATGTATTTGTAGATGATTGATGAGAACATCTAATAATAAATATTTGGTGCGATTTGCAATGAGTTTACAAAATAAACAATCTAATTTTTTTTTCTCTAATTTATAGAATTTTAATTAGCGCCTACAAGAACCGTGAATTTTTGCATTTGCGAATATTCACGGTGTACCAAGCACGGCCTAAATGTCAAAACATTTTTCATGGGCGATTCTTAACCATTAGATTTAACACTTCTTGATGGCTGAATCCATTAGATAAAAATTACCAATTCAGTCAAACATAGATTAGAGCGTCTCCAATGTTGTAGCAAATGTGGTAAAAAGTGATTGTCACGTAGGATAAATAAATATTTGCTGCAAAAAATTTTCTCCAATACTAATGTGAAGAGAAACTTAAAAACTGATGTGGTGGTGGTGGTTAGAGTAAATATTGTGAAGTGCCACGTAGGATAAATAGTTATTGGGCTTAACAATGTCTTCCCTATCCTAGTTTGTAATTTTTTTTTTCTCCTCTAAAATTTTTAGTTACTTTTTAAACAAAATAAGTAGAGCCCAATCAAAAATTAAGTTCCACATAAGTTAAAAAAGCATCTCAAAAAATTTGCAATGGAAATACTTTTTTTTTTCTACAATGTTTATTGTGAATATTTTTTTACCACGTAGACAAGACATTGTCTAATAAAACACTCCACATAGGAAATAATAAACATTTGCATTAGAGATGCTCTTAATATATATAAAGTAGTTATTGAATTTAATTTAAGTAGCAGAATAATGCTCACCTGCCAAAAAGAGAATCGAGTTCTATTTTGTCAACCTTCTATTCAAGGTGGTGTATGTAGTGGCCAAATTTGTAGTACATCTCAAAAGCCCGCAGGCCAAAGCTTTGGTCCCTTCGACCAAGCCCAGAGGCCCATTGGGCCATGCCCCGCCTCTCTGGCCAAATCGCCAAAAGCGGCCAGTGTTGGACCAGTTCAGATAAGAGGACTTAGTCTACGCATTGTAGTGGCCAGATTCCGCTATCAGGCCCAGTGGCCCGTTGACTGAAAGGATTGTACATTTTACCAGGCCCGGAAGCCCATTAGCCCAAGATCAATCTCTATAGTGCACACGCTAAGGGCAGATAAGGATTGACTAATTCAAACTGGGAGTTTAGTCCACGCGGGACTCCCCAACCGTCATCATATCTTCCTGAAGAGGAGCTCAGTCTTCACGAGACCCCTGAACCGCCAAAATATCTTCCTGAGATAGGGAAAATTATCCCGAAGATCTGGGCAACTGAATTGGATTCCCTTCCTATAAGAAGAACAGGGGGAAAGATGGGAAAGAAAAAGACTTCTACAGACTCTAAAAAGAAAACTCTCTGCAACTCGAAGAGCACTCACGATCTGTCGCACAACCAATCTCCTCTGGAGGGATTACATCATCAAGTAAGAGACTCAACGACTAAGGTCTCATCTCCTACCACCCTCAGCCACGATCTACCAGAATAGGTGATACAGTTCCGTTCTTTTCTTTGAATTTTCTGATTAATTTATTTTTCCAAACAAACTGACTTGACCGTCGGAGACTTTTAGGCCGGCACCACCCCGGCGCCAAGGAATCTTCACGATCATTCTACTTTTCTTCCTGTGCAGATTGTCGGTGCACTGATCTAAAATCATTTGTAGAATTTACGGTCTACAGTGTACATTCCCTCCCTTATCTAACCTTAAGGCTCTGTTTGGCCACACTGAAATATCCTGGATTGAATTTTCTCTGACCCATCCTGAGAAAACCCTGAAGCTGGTTAACCAAGAAGTTGTTTGTCTGACACTGTATCTTTGCTGGGTTAACTTTGAATGTTGTTTGTCTTACACTGTATCTTTGTTGGATTAACTTTGCAGGTTGTTTGTCTGATACTCTACCTATTCTAGGTTTACATTTGTATGTTGTATTCTAGGATTTGTCTATAAGTTTAGTATTAAAAGTATTAACTTAAAATTTTAACTACTTTAACTTCAATATTCAGATATAGAAAATAGAATATTTATGCTTATATATCTTAATAAATAATGAAAAATTCTAACTCACATTGTACATCTTTAATAAGCCCTCATACAAGACTCAAATTCCACAGAATTTCCTTTGTAAACTAAGCTTAAGCACACCTCACAAACATATAAAATTCATATGGAAGACAAGTGGAATTCAAACAACTGAATTGATATATATCCGATTAAGTAATAANACTACTAAGGAAATAACAACTACTGAATTAAAAAGGATTCCTACATAATAGCAATTACTAAAATAGAAACTCCATGTTAGACTTCTCCTCCAAGTTGAGTACTAGCATCCCCTGTCTCCATGTGAACCCCACCATCATAGATTAGGTTAGGTTCTATCAGATTTTCTCTGACCCATCCTGAGAAAACCCTGAAGCTAGTTAACCAAGAAGTTGTTTGTCTGACACTGTATCTTTGCTGGGTTAACTGTATGTTGTTTGTCTTACACTGTATCTTTGTTGGATTAACTTTGCATGTTGTTTGTCTGATAGTCTACCTATTCTAGGTTTATTTTTGTATGTTGTATTCTAGGATTTATCTATAAGTTTAGTATTAAAAGTATTAACTTAAAATTTTAACTACTTTAACTTTAATATTCGAATATAGAAAATAGAATATTTATGCTTATATATCTTAATAAATAATGCAAAATTCTAACTCACATTGTACACCTTTAATAAGCCCTCATACAATACTCAAATTCGACAGAATTTCTTTTGTAAACTAAGCTTAAGCATACCTCACAAACATATAAAATTCATATGGAAGACAAGTGGATTCAAACAACTGAATTGATATATACGAGTCCCCCTACGCCCGAAACGCGTGTGAGTTGGCTGTCCATCACGCGCTACGCGTGTGATGTCCAAACGCGCAACGCGCGTTCATTAAACTCGTGCGTGCTTCGCGCGTGACAAATTATGCGGTACGTTATTATTGAAAAAAATAAGATGCAGGTGAGCCCACTGATGACAGTGTATATGTTGATGTCATCTAGACGTTGAGTAGATCATCGTCAAAAGTCTGCCCTTGGATCAATTCAATATGACCACATTGGCAAGTGTAACCCAAGTATAAACAAATAAATAATACGACGGGATATATTCGGTATTTCTTAAAAAGAAGTTAAAAAAAACAAAACAAAACAAAACGACAAACACACAACTTCATACACGGCTTCACTTAGCCGTGTATGGAGCCGCACTATATATAGAGATAAAACATGAGAAGACTCCCTCGACTTGAAAAAAAAAAACAGACATAGATAAATTTCAATTTAAAGAGAAAGGCACTTACCCCTCAAGTTGCAAAGGTTTGATATTGTAATTGGAGAAGATGAGGGTTGAGGTGCATCTATGAATTAAATGGGTTGTAATGTTTTTAACAGGGTTTTAAAGACAATTTGAATTTTGATCCGTTTCTTGTTCTTTCCTTTTTATCTCAAACGGTGTTTCGAAAGGATTAATTGCTGATGTGGTGCAAGTACCCAACACATACGATTTTTGAAAAGTGTTGTTCTATTTTGCTGTTAGAATGTAGAGAGAGTGAGAGAGTGTGTGTGACGTGGCTTAACCATAGTGCTTAGATTTGTAAGAGTTTTTATGAGATCGCCACATGGCGTAATTGACTTCATGTATAATAATGGGGTTTTGTAAAAAAAGTCCCTAAAAAAAAAGTCATTGTAATTTTAGTCCTTATTTTATAAATTTAGTCCATACTTTTATTACTTTTATGTCCAAAACTAAGGACTAAATTTATAAAAAAAAAAGGATTAAAATCTCAATAACTTATTTTTTAGGAACTTTTTTTATATTTTTCAATATAATAATAAAGATATCTGATTAAGTAACACATCTCTTCCAATGAAAATGGCAAGAGCAACAATAAAACCAAAACTGTGAAGAGACTTTTTTTTTTTAAAGCTTATTTACATTGTAGTAACCAATTACATAGTCTTGTCGTTCTATTACTTGTCCCCGTAAATAGATATCCATTGCAAAACACCCAAAATGATTCTAATTTCATAAATTCAATATTATAATTTCTCTGTGTTGTTTTTTCTTCTTAAATTGTTTCTATTTCGTCGAAGATCAAGTTTTTTTGTTGTTATGCTGCCCTTAACAAAGTCACTACTGTTGACAAGTTGATGAAGAGAGGCTATGCAATGGCTAGTAGATGTAAATTCTGTAAATGCATCAGCTCTAGCCCCCATCAACTGATGCATTGCCTATGAACTAAGCAAATCCAATGGACATACTAAAAGAGCCCCAACATTCACCAATTTATAAATATAAGTGGCTGATTCAACCTTAATTACTAAAATACTCGAACCATGAATACAGATGGAACTCAAATCATCAAACAAAATATACAAAACCAAAATTTGCAAAAACCATAGATGAAATTAACATGAATTCTGAAATTTGATAGGAAACTTCTAATCGACAAATAAAATTCATGGAGTAGTTCATATCAAATCTAGAGGTGAAAGATGGAATATATATTCCATAAAAAAAATCAATATGAACCATACAAAGCTCACCTTGATCAAGTTTCACAGAATTTGTTCTTCCACTCAAGCTTTAGCTCCTTCCCCTAATAAAAAATCCAAACATATCAAGTTGTAAAAAAGTAAATGCAAAAAAAAAAAAAATAGATTAAGTAAACTATAATTGATTGTTGTAGAAAAATGTAACAAGAACAAATATTATAAAATTGCAAAACCTTAAGAACAAAACCCTAGAAAATTTCACAGTTAAAAATGAAATTATAAGAACAAAATGAACAGATCAAGTTGCAAAATAGAATTTCTAAGTTGCAGAAAAATTAGGAAAAAAAAATAAGAACAAAACCCTAGAAAATTTCACAGTTAAAGTTAAGAAAAAATTTAGGACAATTTTTTTTCTTCCCTTTCTAGGTAAAAAATTGCAGATAATTTTTTTTTCTACCCTAGAAATTCAAAACTCAATCAAGTTGTTTTTATCTTCTACGCCATAGATCCAAAGATCAACCAAGTTGAAAAGACGAAGAAATTGAACAAAAATTTCCAGAAATAATGAAGGAGAGAGAAAAAGTGTGATTGGAAGATATTGGAGAGAAGACGTTGAAGAGGAAGATGGAAGGGGATCAGACAAAGAGAAAGAGAAGATGGAGAGATGAAGACGAAGTAGAAAATGAGAGAAGGAGAGATGAAGACGAAGGAGACAGTGGAGAGATGAAGACGAAGGAGAGAATGAGAGAAGGAAACGAAGGACAGAAGAGAAGGATAAGAGAAAGAGAGTATACCTTCTGTTTAGAACGAATAGGAGAGGAAACACGAGCTTCAGCAGCGGATTTGGGGAAAACACCTATTTGGTGGTTTTCCACTTTCCCATTATTTTAGGTACGGAGACCCAAGGCGGGTTTCAAAAATCACGCATTTTTGTGAAAAACATCTATTTTAGGACAAACACAAAGGGGGTGGGTGACCGTTACCCCCACCCTAAAAAACAAAAATTTGATGGTGGGTCAACATAAACCAACACCCTAAATGACCAAAATAACCTTATATTTTTTACAAAATACCGGATGTGTTCCGTGGGCGTAGTAAATGATCAAAATAACCTTTTGTTCATTTACCAAATATCGGATGTGTCCCTTGGCCATAGTTATTTATTTACACTTGATTTACACTTGACGGTGGAGTCGCGTGGAGTGGATCCAAAGGCGCGTTTGTGGGTGCGCGCGAAGCGCGTTTGTGGGTGCGCGCGAAGCACGTATGGGGCCAACGCGCGTAGCTCGTTTAGACATTCAACCCACGCGCGCGAAAAGCATATGGAGAGAATGGACAATTAATTCCTACGAGCTAAATGACTGAAATACCTTTTTTACAGGTAATTTTGCCTTTGCTAGTCTATATAACAAAGGAGAACGATACATAAGATGAGTAGGACAAATACAAAGGAGGTGGGTGACCGTTACCCCCACCCTAAAAAACAAAAATTTGATGGTGGGTCAACATAACCCCACACTCTAAATGACCAAAATATATTTTTTATGAAATACCGGATGTGTTCCGTGGGCGTAGTAAATGATCAAAATAACCTTATATTCATTTACGAAATACCGAATGTGTCCATTGGCCATAGTTATTTATTTACATCTGATTTACACTTGACGGTGGAGTCGCCTGGAGTGGATCCAAGGGTGCATCTGTAGGTGCGCGCAAAGCGCGTGCGGAAAGAATGGGCAGTTAATTTCTACGAGCTAAATGACTGAAATACCTTTTTTTACGAGCAATTGAGCAGTGTCGGAGGCACGACGATATTGCTAGTGTTAAACAAACAACATTTTTGGGTTTTCTCTATCCGGATTGGGGATTTCTCGGTAGCCAAACAACACCTACATCATGACACGAGTGGGATCCTTTGAGTGCAGACGATGGACCAATTTTAACACAGGTCTTCTTGACCCACACGTTACACATGGGGTCAACACTTTATACATGGGGTCAACAAAATCGAACAAAATCGAACACGGCATGAATACACTGTAATACAAAAGCCATCCCACCATGTGGGTCCCAACTTCAAATATATCCGTTTTGGCTGTAGGAAATGGGTATACGATATTTCAGCCCAATATTTTAATAGATTGGCCCCATTATCCGCCACCCACCCGGTACAGAAAACTACCAAGTCACTTTTTGATTGTGCTGTCAGCTCTACATAATTGAAAAATAATTTTATATTTTTTGCTATATGGAATCAACAATTGTTTAGTTGAATTAGTAAAAAGTTAGGTAGAAATATCAATTCCGAAAAGGAATCTCATATTTCATTGAGCCTTGCAGGCTTCTCACAAGATAAACCTAAGTCTGTTAATGAGAATTGAACTCGAGTCTAAATCGTAAACGACTGTAAATACTACTAACTATGCTAGCTGACACATGCTAAATTGGGAGTGAGTGACATCGTTTTTATATTGTCAATACAATTTAGTGATAATATAATTGCAATAGATGAAGTAGCAGAATTCCCATAGATATTGAAACAAGAGTCAGCTTATTCTTATTCAACCATATATATATTCAAGATCTCCGCACGATAATGGAAGTATTTTATGATCATTATTTTTGTCTGTTCAACTTAAAAACAATTCTAGAATACAAAGCTTGAAGACCTCATGTCACATGTGTCAAAGACTCAGATGGGTATCCAGCTAAGTAACTCGAGCGCATAGTGAGAATGAGAACGAGAGCAGGAGCGTGATTCGAAGCAAGAGCATGAAGTTCCAAAAACATTAAAGAGTCATTAGCTGATGCATGTTTTTTACACATGACAGTACGTATACCTGTGCCAGACATGCAAAATTTAGTTTTACCAAACACTCCTTGATCAACTTATGTTTTAGGGTACAAGTATAAAACATTTTTACAAATAATGAGCGCGATTTAGTTCTCATCTCTACTATTACGCTACATCAGTTAAGTTGATCGATGAGACATCAATATGTCTGTCACCTGTTCGTCCCTCCATTTCGGTTTCCCAAACATTTACAAAGAAGAAAACTATTGTATTAAACTAGAGGCATTGTGTGTGGTCAGCTTAAGTAGCGTTCATGAAGGATAATCTGATGCTTGTTCGTTCTGCTCCTTTAACCAACTCATTATATGACATGAAGATTGCACTCGGCAGCATATCTTCATTATTCTGATTCTGCCTTTGAGCAGATGATGATATGTGGACTCTATGGAGCTTGCAGTGTCGGGCTATAGCTAGCAGTCTTGGGCTAAAATAGGAAATAATGAATGAGCTCTATGTTTTCAGAAAGACCAGCTCTAACAGAGTTTGGCAACCAACACAAATAAAAAACTTACTAATTTAGGAGCATTAGCTTAGGGTTTGATCCTCGCAGAAAGCCTGGGAAATTTCTTGGTCTTGATGACCGGGAAGTACAAAATCAGGTACCTCCTCTATATCCTTTGAGGGCTGATAGAAAATGCAAAGACTGTTTACCAAAAAGAAGAAAGCTTTGCCAAAAGACAACAAGACCAGATGAATGAAAAGTGAAACTAATGAAGATGAGAGGAAAAGAAAAGTCATTACCTGCCATAGTTGTAAGAGATGCCATAACAAGAAATCAATAATCATGACCAAAGAAAAGATTTTGCCTGCCCAAGCACCACATGCAAGGTACCTACAGAAAATATGTCAATTCATCAACCACAGTTGCAAAATTCCATCTATCTCAGATTTGAACAGGTAGTTTTACTTTTAATGATCAAAAACTGTGCCATTCCGAGCAGAACCAATTAAGCACTAGTACAAAAGGGGAAAGAGGATTCTCCCTGGTTTATACAGAACTTGTCTTACAACCCTTCCGAGTGTGTCTCCCATGGGACTTCCTGATCTAGGTCAGTCACTCTATGGTCATATTCTGAAATATAGCATATTTATCCAGCCATGCAAATGAAAACAATATAAAAGATAAATAATAGTTAAACACTTGTACTAAGTATGACCTATCGCTTCAGATTCCCACCAGCTTGACTGCAGAACACGAACAACCTTCTGGCTAAATAGTTATGAGGTACGCCTCTCGTCGAGGAGGTTGTGAATTCAATGCAACCCATGAGAGCAAGTATTGGTAGAGTATAGTATGTCTAATGTTACACGGAGAAGGAATTATGTGCATTCACAAGGTTGTCCATGTAGCACATCAAATGCCGACTTGAATGGGTTGCTAGTAGGTTTATTCGTTCTTGACTTCTTGCGGCACGCGTCAATACAGGCCATTAACATAGAACACACATCTACAAGAGCATACCGTGAGAGGCGCTGTAGAAGATTCTCATCAGAACATGTCAATGCACGATCATATACAACCTCCGTCCTTCTGGCCACATCATGCCAACTATATAGTTGTTTCATCTGGCAGCAAATGGAAGAAACATAATTAAGAATGGAGCAGATATGAAACTACTATTCCCCGTGATTATGTCAACTCACTCACACGAAGGTGCATCACTTGGGGGTCAATCTTCGGAAGTATGTCTATTGCCTTCTTTATTGCCTGCACCATATCACTAGGCACTGGTTCCGCAAGTACAACCATGTCATCGGGTAGAACCTGACTAATAGAAAGAGAAGAAATTTTTTTAGTGAAATGTGTTATTTTAAGAATGAGATAGACCTTTCACAACTACTATCAAAATGAATTTCATCTATAATTAGCTTAAGAACTTGGGAGATATGAACAATAAAATAATCAAAAAGTAAGATAGTGCGAGAAGGTGTATGCCTCTGGGACACCTCCTACTCGTGTGCTGACAGTTAACAATCCACAACTAGCGGCCTCCAAAATAGCTATACAGAACGCTTCTGTCAGAGAACTGCAAAAACATTTCACGCATTTATGTTTAGATAGCATAGTAGCAGCGTCCCAACGTGAATTCCAAGTGGAAATTGATAACAAATCTGATAGGCCATTGCCCGAAAATGACAAAAATGAGTAACGTGAATAGCAAAGATTCTATTAGAGTACCTGTTCAAGAATATATGACCAGTAATTAGGACAGACCGTACTTGAGAATGTGGAACTGCCCCCAACATTTCAACTCGATCCTGAAGAGAATGTTTTTCCCTCATCTCCTCCAGACGGACTCGTTTTGGACCATCTCCTCCAACAACGAAACGAACCTTCAGACAGATGTTTTTAAGTAAGATAATTGAACTCAGAACGTCAGAGGAACCAACTAATGATAGCCTTTTCCATATTCATCCACTAAGTTGTTAAAAATGTGAATTCCAATCACTCCCCAACCCCAACCCCAAGATATATTAGTATATTTGTAGAAGGGAAATATTCATAAAGAAAGAAACTGCTACCAGGACAAGATGTGCTCCTCATCCAATGGCACAGTGCCACCACTTAAACCAATCCAGTCAAGTAAACCACCTCATAGGCCAAGTATTGAATGGCACCAAATATTCTATTCATCCATCAAAGTTTTGTATTTAACAGTCCAAGATTTTTTTCATTCATAATTAAAAATCTGGCTTATAGGAATGTGAAGCAGCAATTTTCTTGGCTGCTACTCATCCACAAGATGCTGCACTGAGTAGAATCAAATGGATGGGAGTGTTCATTTACAGATTTAGAAATGATAGTCATGGTCAACTCAGGATATATCTTCTAAGCCCATCATACAAAAAGTAAACAAACTATTCATGACAGGCGTACTAATTTTTAGTTCTTATCAGTCTATCACAGTTCACAAACTAGCCCCCATTCCATGCAATAACATCAAAGCATTCACTAAAAACTTTAAAAGAGAAAAGCATTCAGAAATCTATATACTTACATTTGGGTACAAACGGCAGACTTCAGGAATGACTTCTACAAGCAAATCAGCACCCTTCCGGTAAACCAATCTACTTATTACAACAATAACAATTTCATCACGACTTAGTTGCTCTGGTGCAGGTTTGAACATAGCGGTGTCCACAGCATTTGGTATTACAAAGACCTTTTCTGGGGGTAATCCTGACCGCAGGACTGTATTTTCCTTGCTTGTATGAGAAACACATATTGCCTGATTGACATCTGCCAAAGTAAATTGCAGTACCTTATTCATGTGAATACTTCCCACATCAGCAAACCCATAGAGTGAATGATCGGTAAATACAACTTTGTAACCCATAGTCCGTGCATGCATCAAAGCTTCGTGACAAAGAGTTGAAAAGGCTTGATGTCCGTGCACCAAGGATATTTTTTCCCGAACAAGAATTGTCCTTAAAATTGGAAGTGTTCCATAAAAGGTTGGCAATGTATTCTGCATGAGAAATGGCCTCCATGGTATGTAATAGACTTTCAGACCACCCGTCATATATCGCACCCCAGAACGATTTCCATAAGCATGAGTCATAACAACCACCTGAGCTACTCATAATCAGAATCCAGCAGAAACCAAGAAAACTAAAAGTAAAGTATTTCAATGCCATACACCAACACATGCTAAATGGTGGACACACCAGTGGAGGGCCCCAGCTAGGAGATCTCTCATTCCCAGATGCATCTTAACCAGGTGGAAACCAATTTTAACAGTCTAGGTAAATGATCAGATCAAGAAAAAAGTATAGGGAAAGAGGTGTAAGATCATCCAATGAGGTAAACTTATTAAATAAGATCTCCTAGGCAGGAGAACGGAGTGGTAGGTCTCACCCTTCTCCGTGTATATCATGTGTAGTTTGCTGCCAGTAACCCAACCTTGTGGACTACAGAAGTAGCATTTTAGATTTGGAATTCCAAGATCAGAGAAAGACAACATATCTGTAGCATATAGAAAGAACAATGAATTCGACATAGATGAATACAAAGATGAATGATTTAAGTAATTGGTTTTCTGACCTTGTGACCAAGCTTAAGAAGACATTGAGAGAGCAAATAAATGTGATTCTCCACACCACCAAAGTTGGGGTAGAAAAAATCTGACACCATCAATATTCTCTGCCTTTTCTTTTCAATCATTGTGGTTGTGGACATCAAACACCTGTAGCAAACGAAAAAAAAAAAGCGTTTAAACCTATGTAGTTAATCTCGCGCGATATCGCCGAGATATCGGCGAGATACCGTGTATCGGACCTCTACCGATTTTTCTGAAAAATCTCGCTCAGAATATCGGTCCGATAATATCGGGCGATACGGCCGATATATCGGCCGATATTTGGCCGATATTTTCAAAGAAAAATGGTGTGGTTTTGGACAATATCGGTCCCTCCCCCAAAAAGTTTAAAATTTCTAACTTAACTCCCCTTCTTGTTTTTTAAAACAAAACCCCCCCTCTTTTAAAGTTTAGAAACAAAAAACCCCCTCTTTCTATTAAAATCAGATTAGGTTACAATTTTTTTTACCCAAATCGATCTATAGAGAAGAGAAGAGAAGAGAAGAGAAAAGAAAAGAAAAGAAAAGAAAAGAAAAAAGAAGAGATGAGAGGAGTAGAGAAGAGAAGAAGGCCTCCATCTCCGTCACCGTAGCTGTCGCCGTCGCCACAATCAGGTAAGTTTTTTTTTTTCACTTCAGCCCTTTTTTTTTTCGTTTTCTTCTTCTCTTCTTCATCTTCCTCTATCTTCTTCCATCTTCCATCCTCCATCTTCCATCTTCCAACGTCCTTTTTTTTTTTTTTTTTTTTT
>MVGT01000148.1:356226-380322 GCA_002174775.1 Macleaya cordata | reverse complement strand
TTAGAACAATAATCACTATCTGAGCTACATGTCGATCTAAATACTCAAATTGGGAGTGTATTTCAAGATCTACAACAGAAACAGAAATAGAGAAATCAAAATGAAAACTGAAAAAAAAAAATCATAACCATAAATTTCGAGGCCTTTAACTCACCTGACAACTGAAATCCAGTAAAAACCTCAACGGACGATCAGAAGTGAAATTGGGTTTTATCAGAAGTGGGAAAACCCTAGTCAACCGGAAGACATGACTCGAGGAGAAAAAGAACTGAAAAAAATTTTAAAACGGTAATATATATTACCTTTTATAGGACTGAAGAAAAGATGAGACAACCGGGACGTCCGGTTTCTAACGGACCTGAATTTACGCCACCGACTTTCAACGGTTAGTTTTCTCCGAAGACAGTACGGCTCTGTTTGGCCGCACTTAAATATCCTGAATTGGATTTTCTCCGACCCATCGTGAGAAAACCCCGAAGCTGGTTAACCAAGAAGTTATTTGTCTCCAACTCAAAACCAATTGGCAATGAGTGGTGTGACACATGATCATTATATATTGAGTTTGCTAGCCTCTCATATCCCATGTGGGACTATTCTCATTACGCCCCCTCACGTGTGGCGTTCTTTTGCGCCTAACACGTGGAACTCTTTTTGGGTGACGTGGAGCACGTGTGGCCGTTGGGCCTATCACGTGTGGGCCTAGCTCTGATACCATATTACGTTTGTGGGTTTCCAACTCAAAACCAATTGGCAATGAGTGGTGTACATTGTATCTTTGCTGGGTTAACTTTGAATGTTGTTCGTCTTACATTGTATCTTTGTTGGATTAACTTTGCATGTTGTTTGTCTGATACTCTACCTATTCTATGTTTACTTTTGTATGTTGTATTCTAGGATTTGTCTATAAATTTAGTATTAAAAGTATTAACTTAAAATTTTAACTACTTTAACTTCAATATTCAAATATAGAAAATAGAATATTTATGCTTATATATCTTAATAAATAATGCAAAATTCTAACTCACATTGTACATCTTTAATAAGTCCTCATACAAGACTCAAATTCGACAGAATTTCCTTTGTAAACTAAGCTTAAGCATACCTCACAAACATATAAAATTCATATGGAAGACATGTGGAATTCAAATAACTGAATTGATATATATATATCCGATTTAGTAACACATCTCTTCCAATGAAAATGGCAAGAGCAACAATAAAACCAAAAGTGTGAAGAGACTTATTTTCTTTTTCTTTTTTTTTTAGCAAAAGCTTATTTACATTGTAGTAACCAATTACATAGTCTTTTCGTTCTATTCATTGTTTTAAAAACTGGACCGGACCGGCCGGTTGAACCGGAAAACCCGTGAACCGGACAATAGACCGGGTTGGGTTAATACTGACCCAACCATTTTTTGAAAAACCGCTTTCCTTTGTGTGAATCGGCCAACTCGGCCGGTCGAACCGGCAAACCAGGTGACCCGTCCGAGTTTCATGCTGGTTAACTCGGTTGATCGGTCTTTTTTTTTCAAAAATTTTAGAGTAAAGAGTTTTGAACTCTGGTCAATTAAGTCTGGAGTAAGGCCTTAGACCATTTGAGCTATATCAAACTTCTGTCTTTATGGTGTTATTTAATATATTTGTTGTGATAATAAAGATGTAAATTTTTTCAAAAATTCTTTTATCACGGAGTTTTGAACATTGGACCTACAGGTTGTTCATAACAACCTTTACCATTTGTGCCGTTTAGGAACTTACATTTATATTGTATTGTAATTTTACTACTCGTATATTAGTTTATTGAATCAACCCACTGGTCAACCCATTGGTCAACCCACTGGTTAACCCGGGTTGACCCAACCCAGTAGCATCTCCAGTTCGATTACTGGTCCAGTTTTTAAAACATTGGTTCTATTACTTGTCCCTGTAAATAGATATCCATTGCAAAACACCCAAAAGGATTCTAATTTCATAAATTCAATATTATAATTTCTCTGTGTTGTTTTTTCTGCTTAAATTGTTTCTATTTCGTCGAAGGTCAAATTTTGTTGTTGTTGTGCTGCCCTTAACAAAGTCACTACTGTTGACAAGTTGATGAAGAAAGATTATGCAATGGCTAGTAGATGTGAATTCTGTAAATGCATCACCTCTAGTCCCTATCAACTGATGCGTTGCCTATGAACTAAGCAAATCCAATGGACATACTAAAAGAGCCCCAACATTCACCAATTTATAAATATAAGTGGTCAATTCAACCTCAATTACTAAAACACTCGAACCATGAACATAGATGGAACTCAAATCATCAAACAAAATATACAAAACCAAAATTTGTAAAAACAATAGATGAAATTAACCTGAATTCTGAAATTTGATAGGAAACTTCTAATCAACAAATAAAATTCATGGAGTAGTTCATATCAAATCTAAAGGTGAAAGATGGAATATATATTCCATAAAAAATCAATATGAACCATACAAAGCTCACATTGATCAAGTTTCACAGAATTTGTTCATCCACTCAAGCTTTTGCTCTTTCCTTTAATAAAAAATCCAAACATATCAAGTTGTAAAAAAATAAATGCAAAAAAAAAATAGATTAAGTAAACTATAATCGATTGATGTAGAAAAATATAACAAGAATAAATATTAAAATATTACAAAACCTTAAGAACAAAACCCTAGAAAATTTCACAGTTAAAAATGAAATTAAAAGAACAAAATGAACAGATCAAGTTGCAAAATAGAATTTCTAAGTTGCAGAAAAATTAGGAAAAAAAAAGAACAAAATCCTAGAAAATTTCACAGTTAAAGTTAAGAAAAAATTTAGGACAATTTTTTTTCTTCCTTTTCTCAGTAAAAAATTGCAGATAATTTTTTTTTCTTCTACGCCATAAATCCAAAGATCAACCAAGTTGAAAATGAAGAAATTGAACAAAAATTTCCAGAGATAATGAAGGAGAGAGAGAAAGTGTGATTGGAAGATATTGGAGAGAAGACGCTAGAGAGGAAGATGGAAGGGGATCAGACAAAGAGAAAGATGAGATGGAGAGATGAAGACGAAGAAGAAAAGGAGAGAAGGAGAGATAAAGACGAAGGAGAGAAGGAGACGGTGGAGAGATGGATACGAAGGAGAGAAGGAGAGAAGGAGACGAAGGACAAAAGAGAAGGAGAAGAGAAAGAGAGCATACCTTCTATTTAGAATGAACATGAGAGGAAACACGAGCTCCAACAACGGATTTGGGGAAAACACCTATTTGGTGGTTTTCCACTTTCCCATTATTTTAGGTACGGAGACCCAAGCTGGGTTTAAAAAATCACGTGTTTTTGTGGAAAATATGTTAAACAAACTAACATTTTTGGGTTTTCTCCGTCCGGGTTGGGGATTTCTCGGTAGCCAAACAGCACCTCAGGTGCACTTTATAACAGATTATAGTCAAAAGACTCAAAACCTCAACGACCAACAATACCCACTGATGATGTGGGTATTGTACACCTACTTGTAAAGCGGGTTTGTATTGAATGTGGGACCTATTTTTACGTCTTTCTAAAGACTAAAGTGCGCTGAGTAGGTGACAATGTTAACGTGAGCCGAGTAAATGTCACGCTCACAGAANTGTCCGATATATCCCGATATTTATTCCGATATTCCGATATATCGTGTATCGCTCCTTGGCCGATACGGGACCGATACCGAGATTAACTACATAGGTTTAAACATACTAGAAGTCTTCCTAGCATTTTCCAATGATATTAGGAAATTCGTGAATCAATTAGCAACCAATGCCTGTATTCATTATCTATTTTGGACACGAACAATCAACTAAATTTTCAGCAAAGTTTACATGATAAACCAAGAGAAGTCTAATTACAGGGGAATCAAAAAAAAATAATATAGAAACAATTCCATGAATTAATACAACATTTAGATAAGAAATTCTGCAAATAATTCCATAAACCCATCTTTTCAACTCGCACAAGATTGAAGAACCAAGACAGATTTTCCAAATCTTTCAAAGGAGAAAGAATACATGAAGATAACAGACAGTAATGAAGAAAACTAAATTGTAAATAACACATTTTTTGACATAAAAAGTCCAAATATTTAGGCCAGACGCTCGTAGATATCTCATTAAACACAAAAACTTGAAGGCATTTGCTCCCCATAATCCCACCCGGGATCATTTGATTTTGCGGGTTTGTTACGACCAGTTGAAGTGGAGGAAGACATTGATCAAATCCAAAGCTATTACCTATGACATTCATCTAAAATCAGTAGAAAATTTAAAAAAGCATTCAAACATGACATCTAAAATCAGTTGAAATTTTTTTAAAAAAAAAAAAATCACATTATTACACATTACATGATTATCCAAAATCAGTTGGGAATTGTTTAAAAAAATCAACATACATGATACATCACAGTTGTCGTACATACATGATATATCACATTATTAAAAATAAATATATAAATCAGTTGAAAATTAGAAATAAAAGGAAGGACTAAGGAGAAAGAAAGAAGAATGAAGAACTGAAGAAAAAAAAAAGTTGAAATTTAAAACCGGCATGCTAGCTGAGACGAGAAGAAGAAGAAGATGAAGCAGCAGCAGGCCAGTAGGTAGCAGAGAAGATCAGGAAAAAAAAAAAAGAAGAAGATGAAGCAGCAGCAGCAGACCAGTAGCAGAGAAGAAGAAGAAGATGAAGCAGCAGCAGCAGGCCGGCAGCAGAGAAGAAGAAGAAGAAGAAGGAAAGAAGAAGAAGAACTCACCGTCGACGGCAATCGGCAATGACGACTCGGCAACCCTAGCTCCCCTTCCTCATTTTCCCCCTTTCCTCAAATGCAATTTTTTTCCCAAAATATCGACCCCAATAGACTCCCTAAAAAACTAAAACTTATTTTTAAACCCCCTAAAAGACTTTAAAACGAAAAAACAACCACCAAAATTTATATTTTACAAAAAACACCCAACTGATTTGGGCCACCACGCTTAAGTTATGGGGCGACCGCCTCCTAAGCACTCTGGGCGATCGCCTAGGCGCGCCCAGGCGCAGAAAGCGATAACCTGTGGAATTTGGAGGGGGGCGCTGCGATACTTCAGAATTCGACTCGCCTAGGCGCACCTAGGCGTCGCCTTTAACAGCATAGCTTGTGATCTTGCAGACGTGGATAATTTGGGAACAATTTTTGGTGTGAGTAGCATTTTCCTTTGGGAAAAGCATTTTGGAACTGAGTGTAAGATAAGTGTAAAATAAAGTAAAGAGACCCTTATCACAATACAAAATTAGCCTTTAAATAATCTTTGCAGAATTGCGGGATTAATAGGAGGTGTAAGAGAAGTGTAAGAATGAAGTGGGTAGAATACAAAAATTTTATAAATAAATGTTTTGAAAAATTGAAAAGGGGCACATGAAATTGAGGGCATTTTTTTTAAATGTAGAAAAGCATTAAAATATTTCCATTTTTATTTGGCATAGGTTGAAAATGAGTTGTGTTAAATGTAAGATATAATGGTGCCAATGGATTGCAATATTGGTGATTCAATCTTAATCTTAGACTCATTTAATCTCTACCTACCTTAACTCATAACTAAACAAGTCAGGATTAGGCTTGAGCATTGATGACCTGCCAACCCTAGTAGGATTAGGGTGGACTTTGACTCACTACCTTGTCAATATATAAAAAGAGGATTGTTAAAATCAAGGTTAAAACTAATATGAGATTATGGTTGGGAAAACTAACCCGTTTTAAAAAAAACAAGCCAAGCTTATAGTTGAACAATTCTTACCTATCACTCATAGCAAGATCAACCTTAACCCAGACTCGTTGCTATGTCTATAAAAATATTTGTGCTTGGTAGGCGGTAAAATTTTAAATAATGGAAACTTTCACATACATAAAATATTTGCATTAACAGCGTTCTACAAAAATCTCTACTATTTTTACTTTTTTAAAGGGACTCGCCCCATCAAGAGTAACGGCTCGAGCGAGCCCCCTAAGCCGTTGAGAACGAGAAAGAGAAAAAGAAAGAGAGAGGAATGGAGAGAGATGGCAACGTTAAAAATGGGTGGGCATTTGCTACAACTATAAGCTGTAGTAACGTCCTCACCCAATTTTTTTTTCACTCTATTCTTAAAAAACCGGATATATCTTATAACACTATTTATATATTTACACTTGATTTACATTTACCAGTGAGGTCGCATGGAGTTGATCCAAGGGCTTATTTTTTGTTTAACCTTCTTCATTAATTCAAAAGAAAAATACAAAGTTCCAACTTGGTTATAGAATCATTGATGCAATCTTTAAACCAGAAACCCACAAAAAAGAAGAGCAATGTTAAGAGGGCTGCTTTAAAAAACTTGACTTTTTTTACACAAAACCCTAAATCAAACTTCAATACTTCATAAGCACATATGAAACATAAAAAGAAATTCAAGATGAACATCAACAATTCCTATCTGAGCTATATGTGGATCTAAGTACTCAAATTGGGAGTGTATTTCAAGATCTACAACAGAAACAGAAATAGAGAAATCAAAATGAAAACTGAAAAAAAAAAATCATAACCATAAATTTCGAGGCCTTTAACTCACCTGACAACTGAAATCCAGTAAAAACCTCAACGGACGATCAGAAGTGAAATTGGGTTTTATCAGAAGTGGAAAAATTAGGGATTTTTTGCTCCTCCCACTTTCCCCTTCAGAACAAGGAAGATCTTCTGCGACCGCTCCTTCGAAAACCCTAGTCAACCGGAAGACATGACTCAAGGAGAAAAAGAACAGAAAAAAAGTTAAAAACGCTTATATATTACCTTTTATAGGACTGAAGAAGATGAGACAACTGGGACGTCCGGTTTTTAACGGAGCTGACTTTACGCCACCGACTTTCAACGGTTAGTTTTATCCGAAGACAGTAGAGTTGCATTTTTTAACGGATTATAGTCAAAAGACTCCAAACCTCAACGACCAACAATACCCACTGATGATGTGGGTATTGTACACCTACTTGTAAAGCGGGTTTGTATAAAATAGCAGTCAAAGTTTGATGATGCTTCTGAATTTCTGATGGACCATAAGAGTAGGAATGTGGGACCTATTTTTACGTCTTTCTAAAGACTAAAGTGCGCTGAGTAGGTGACAATGTTAACGTGAGCCGAGTAAATGTCACGCTCACAGAAGCCCACGTCAGTTACGTTTTTGATGCATTTAAGAAAATAGGGACTGAATTGGAATTTAATAATTGAAAAAAATACGAGTGCAGGCCTTTGGACCTGTGTCACGTCCTTCTCTCCTTTCTTTCTTCTTCTTCTTCTTCAACCAATCAATTATTTGTCAGTACTTGAATTGGGAAGGGTTTTAGTAGGGTTTTGGACGCACAAGGGGAAGAGAGAGAAACAGAGAGAAATGGGTTCTTTGAGAGATGAAAATCGAACAGATAGAGAAGAAGAAAAAGAAGAGCCTATTTTGATGGAACAGTCTCAGAGATTTTGTATGTTCCCTGTAAGATACAAGCAGCTTTGGGAAATGTACAAGAAGGCCCAAGCCAGTTTTTGGACTGGTAAGTCATTACCCTCTCTCTCTCTCTATCTTTCTCACGAAAACCCACAATCCCTGAATTCTTTACGTGCTGCAAAATTTATACTGAACTCTGTCGTACTTGGTTAAGTTATAAAAGTAAAATAAATTTAGTTTAAGATTTTGGGTATTTTCTATTTCGTCTAGATTTCTTATTACCCTGAAACAAACAAAAGGGGAAGAAAAGGAATTTTGGGGGATTGGGTTTTATACTCTTGAATTTGTAATTCTCAAGAATTTGCAATTAAAAGGTGATGTTTTACATACCCAAGTTTTTTAATCCTAAAATTATGCTTCTTTTTGGTTGGATTATCATATGCAGTCATATTTCTCTTTGGAATTTCATGTTTCTTTTGATTCAATCTTAATTTTAATATGTTCTCTGTACATCTCTACGACAATTAACATATTAGAATTTTGGTGGGACTACAGATATAATAATAACTCTCCTCAGATGTCAAACCACAACACTTGTTTCAGCAGCAATTTTTTTTTCCGGAAAAAAAAAAATGGGAGAATGAAACATATATATAGTTGAGGGTTGGATCACTCAACTGATCAAAAGTCTGCATTTGGGTTCTGTTCTTGAAACATAACTTTGGCGCCGTTTGTTAAACAATGTTTTTATAGTTAAAAGTGTTTTTCTAGTAGTAAATGGTGTTTGCTAAAGTATTTGATATCTGGAAAGTCGATCCTGGGACCTATGGGTTAGGGCCCACCACACTTCCGCTGCGCCACTCTGATACCATAAATATGACACCCTGTTCACTTTCCCATACGAGACATCACCGGCAGTTTACAGACTTTCCCAGATTTGAGTCTTGACTATAGACTTCGGTGATGTCTCATACGAGAAATGGGATGTCACCGTTATATAAGTGAGGATTTCTACTTTGTGTTTGAGTACTTAATGTGTTGAGGAGAAGTAAGCGAGAAACCCTTTTGGACAGTTTTAACCTCGATGAAAAAATAAGTAAAATGTATTTATATGAAAAGTACTCATTTTGGGACATTAATTCTTTGATTAGTCAGATTAACAAAGTTAACAGACATATTTTGTGAAATGTAGATTGAGTCTCCACACTAGTTTCAATTTTCAGTTAAGTACATAAGTCTTCAGTTTCAGTGTGTTTGACAAATGATGCTATGTCTGGTCCGATTTCGTCCTGGTACCTTGTTAATGGTCTTGCAGCTGAGGAGGTTGATCTCTCCAGAGATGTAACACACTGGGAGACACTATCAGATTCTGAAAAGCACTTCATAAGCCATGTACTGGCCTTTTTTGCTGCATCTGATGGCATCGTGCTGGAGAACTTGGCTGCGAGGTTTCTAAAAGATGTTCAAATTCCAGAGGTCATTCCCTTAAACATGTACCATTTCTAGCAAACTCTGTATAGATACCTTTTCTGAACTTTCTAGGTTCTTCTTAACTAACTAATTTTTACTTTGAATGTTGTTGCGTTTGTTCTGTTTCAAACTCTTTAAATTTGTGAATTTAGAGCAATCAGCATCGTTCGTTACTATGCTTGACTAGTTTGCAGTTTACCATACACATGATGCCCACAATTAATGGGGTGGTATTGATCTCTAATTAGTTGGGGATTGAGTCATTTGCAAATATGTTGGTACTTGGTATACAACATGATTTATCAAGGACCGGAGAATTTCATGTTTATTACGGCCATTGATATATATCAGGTTTTATACCGTTTATAAGCCTGGAGGAATGTATATGTCCGAATTGAGAGAAGTTATTTTTATCATTCTTTTTCCTTGCTTAACGAATTTTCATCCTTCCAGGCTCGGGCATTTTACGGATTTCAAATCGCCATGGAAAATATTCATTCTGGTAAAGCTCCATGCCTCCATATATGAAGAGTGGATTTTTTTATTTTTTTTTGCTACCAGGGGTTTTACGGCAGCCTGAATGTGAAACTTTTTTCTTTTCCCTCTTCTCAGAGATGTACAGTTTACTTTTGGAGACATACATCAAGGACTCAAAGGAGAAGCATAGGTTGTTCAATGCTATTGAAAACATTCCCTGTGTTGCGAGGAAGGCCAAGTGGGCCTTGGATTGGATTCAAAGGTATTGATACATTTTCTTACTCATTTTAGTCAACATTTATTATTGCTGATTCAATTAGAATAAGACTTTAATAGCCTTGGCAATGAGAAGGCATCATAATTTGAGTACTTTTGTCTATTGACCCTAGATACTTCAAGTGAATAGAACATATTGAGAAGGATCTTGTCTATGTTGTTAGGTGTCATTCAGGTCAGCATCCTCTTGTTCTGTTGCTTATGCTGCTCGACTCTCTCATAGTATTGCTTATGTTCTGAGGTTACTATGGTAGAGGGACTAAGTTATAGGAAGCTTAGATCTCCACACCAAAGTGTATAAAGAAGTCTAAAGCAAGGGTTCCTTAAACTCTTATTGG
Source organism: Macleaya cordata (assembly GCA_002174775.1). Lineage (NCBI taxonomy): Eukaryota > Viridiplantae > Streptophyta > Magnoliopsida > Ranunculales > Papaveraceae > Macleaya > Macleaya cordata. The sequence goes on along the minus strand of MVGT01000148.1, from coordinate 370,309 downwards.
AATCTTAGTTTCCTGTTCAAAATGGGTAAGACTTGGAATAAGTTCTTGCTCTTATTTCCTATGCTTTTGAGTATCTGAATTAGAAGCCCCCACTAACTCCTAACTGCGGCATGTGAACGTATTTATGTTCATGTGATGCCATTAGGATGTGGTGGAAAAACACTTTTTGAGTAGCATGGTTCTAATAATTTCTCCGTTGCAGATGGCTACTCTTGGAAAGCTTTTACTGGCACCCTTTTTTTATATGTAGTTTACTTACATTAAAATTTATTAAAATTTAAAAAGCGTTTCTAGTTTATAGCAAACTTTCTACTTGGAATACATCTTGCCAATGGAATGGGTTAATCTTTGGTGCACATTTTTTTTTCCACCAAGAACGTTTTATGAAACTCTTTGACCCCCGAATTAGGAGTATCCTACTTTCACGCGATTCACAGGGTTCGACAAGCAATATTAGGAAAAAACATCAAGCCATTTATAGGTACCATAGAATTTTCATCCTTCCGTTGATTTCTCATTGCACTCACTTGAATTCAATATGCAGTGGCAGTTCATTTGCAGAGAGACTTGTTGCTTTCTCATGTGTTGAAGGAATTTTCTTCTCAGGAAGGTTAGTCTCTGTCTTTTGACCGTGCTCTGTCTTAGTTTCTTCATATTTGTACATTCTCACGCTTCCCTGCTTTCCTCTCAGCTTCTGTGCCATTTTCTGGTTGAAGAAGAGGGGACTAATGCCTGGTTTAACCTTCTCTAATGAACTTATTTCAAGAGATGAGGGCCTCCACTGCGACTTTGCTTGTCTTCTATACAGGTTTAGTTGTTTACTATTTTATGATTGATGCGTTGGGTTGAGTTTATTTCTCAATACGACATGTGTATTTGGTAATCTGGTCATTGGTCTAGTTCCTGCTTAACGTCTTAAAACAGTTTGACAGAGCTTTTATGTCCCAACTTTGTTAGCAAATCACTGAATTTTATGTTTATTGAGAAATCATATTAAACACCCGTATTCCTCAAGCTGCAGTAACATTCCCGAACTATGCGGATGTATTGTATTATTTGCATATTATACACAAATTAAAAAGTAAATTTAAAATACAAATAATATATATTACATATTTATACTTATATAATCTTATTTCATATATTATATATTTATTATTTAATCCTTGCCGAATTTTTTAGCTCCAATTCAATTCTCGATAACACAATTGTATATGCTAACAGCTTGTTACAGAAGCCACTAGACTTGCAAAAGGTGCATCAGATTGTGCACGAAGCTGTTGAAATTGAAACGGAATTTGTTTGTGATGCCCTCCCTTGTGCATTGATCGGCATGAACTCAGATCTCATGAGCCAATACATTATGTTCGTCGCAGACCGACTTCTGGTATCTTTTTTTGTTGGTTGTGCTTTTGAATTGGGATTTTTTCTTGTTGAACTACTAGCTTATACAGCTTATAATCTTTCAGGTTTCATTAGGGTACCAGAGGAAGTATAATGTGGAAAACCCTTTTGATTGGATGGAGTTCATTTCCTTGCAGTGAGTATTGAGCAAACATCTACAATTTTTTTTTTTGAAGAGGAAAATATTATATTAAGTAGAGAAGAAAGGAGCTACAAGAATATAGAAGGTGGGATCAAGCATCAGTCCATTAAATCCCACCGGAAAACAAACTCCTCAAAATGAAAGCTTTTCACCACCCTTCCGACACTACCCCACATAAACATGCACATTTCTTCCTGTTTTAGTATTTTGACCTTAAAACCAAATGAAAAACCTATAGAACAATGTTACAGTCATCTGATTTGGTCATGTTTTGATGTGGGATATATCTTGTGTATATATGGATTAGGATTGGTCTACACTGGCCTGTGTGGCCCGCATGGAGATGATCCAAGCCCGCATGGAGATGATCCAAGGGCTGACCATGTAGCTCATCCTCACAAAAGATCATCCCTTGGATCATCTACATGTGGCTCCACAGGCTGGTGTAACGTGGTTTAAACGGGTATCCACCCACATATATCGCTTTTAATTATTCTTAGGCCGTTCTAGTTTCAGCAACTTCGTATCAGAATGAGAAATCTCTCAACTGTTGGTCCCTTTCAAGAACTTTGCTGATAGGCCTCATGTAGATGTTAGGGATATTTTCAGTAAAATTTGTCACTTTATTTTTGTTTGAACTGTGCAGAGGAAAAGCAAATTTTTTTGAGAGAAGGGTGGGTGATTATCAGAAGGCTTCTGTAATGTCTAGCCTACAAGTTGGAGGAGGAGGAGGAGCAAATTATGTTTTCAAACTGGATGAGGACTTCTAGTCTCCTCAACTGCAGGATTCTACCCATCAACCATAACAATTTTTGTACTATTATTCTTTGTATTAAATTTTTTGGTTCCAATTTCCATTAACCAATTGAAGCGTATCGATAAGTGTCCTGTGATATAGTAGTCAGACGATCATTGTGAATTGTCAGATTTTGATCTTCTCCTTTTCTTATTAGGTTATTTTTTGATGAACTCAGGATAAATTTCACTAAAATTGTCATCTAATCGTCTAAAGTGAGGAGAGGATAAAATTGTGTATAATTATGTGTTAGCTTTTACTAACTTTGGCCTGTAAACGTGGTTGGTAAATCATGTATTTAGTTCCTAGCAATTCATGTTAAGGCCCTCATAAATGAGTTGCAAGATAGCTCCACTTAAGTAACCAGAGTGTGGAGCGCCCAATTAAATAATGTTCCAAGATCCAGAGCGTGTGTACATGTACCACCCCTAAGATGTACCACCCCTAAGATGGGGTTCTGGTTACTAAGTTTGGGAGCCGTAATGCTAGACGCCTAGACCTACAAAACAAGTACCTACATGTTTAATAAACTCGACCAGTTTTGTGATTGTGTTATCAGCTCTATAGGACTAACAAAATATATTGTACTGTCGTACTAGTAGTTTATCAGCTAGCAGTACTTTGCAGTTTCAATTTATTTTGGGATTCAGTTGTTTTCCCCAAAAATATGAAAAATTTGCAACCCATAATCTTACGATACTTTGCACAATTGTAGTCCAAATTTGATGTCTATGGGTTATTCGTTCATGTAGAATTAAATTTGAAGAGAGAATGAGTGTGACTCTTACTTCTCTAAATTTAATTGATTCCATATCAACATATAAAATTGACTGGTGAAAAACATTGGGTGAGTGTAGAAGTGCTCAGCTAGTTTAGCTCAATCTAGTGGGGATACGATACGATTTTTTTGAAATAGAAACTCATTTCTATTGTACATCAAATCGTACCTTCATTTTAAATTCAAATTAATTTTTTACCAGACTACTCATTTTGAAAATCTAATTATACCTTACAAGCATTCTTTCAAACAAATTATATTCCAACAAAATTAATTTGAAACAAGTCAAATTTAGATACCTTAAACAAAAACAATCACCACCTTAGTGAAATTAAAACAAACTGGGATACACTCGTACAAATGAAGTTTTAATGGAAAATGTGTCTTAATACAAAAAACAATTAATACTCATTTTGCCCTTTTACTACAATACAAATCATTTGTTAAAAGAGCATTGCTTTTTGGACGGATGTTCTTACAAAATAAATACCCGACGCTTATGTGACATGGTGGGTTCAACTGCCACATAAGTTAGAAACCCCTTCATAACATTTTTGGAAGGGAAAAGTGGTACGTTCCACCCTGCCACATAAGCATCTGACACTAGTTTTGTAAACAATAAAGCTTTTTGGGCCACCCATCTTATAAAACAAATGCCAGATACTTATGTGGCAGGGTAGGACCTACCACTTTTCCCCTCCCAAAAGTGTTTTAAAAGGGTTTCCAACTTATGTGGCAGTAGGACCCACCATGCCACATAAGCATCTGACATTTGTTTTGTAATATGATCAGGCTAAACAGCAGCACGGTTTTGTAAAATAGTCGGTCCAAAAAGCTTTATTGTTGTTAAAAACACTTTATAGGTTCACAATTAAAAAAAAATTAAATAATTGAGGGTTTTAGCTTTTATTTATTAAAAGCAAATTGAAACCTCAGTAAAGTACCAATTGTTAAACCCTAGCTCAGTGGTCCTCCTTTAAATAACTACTATTACTTTAGAATCTTAGTTACACTAATTTTTTTTTTTTTTATTCCCCTGAATTTCGTTCCTGTAAAAGGTTGCAGAGATGGTTCATCTCGTGGAGCTTGATGCTGATACTCCCAAAACTATAACAATAAGGTTGCATTTCTTCTCAAATTCTTTCCGTCAACTAATTCTTCTCTCTTGCTCTTAATTTCTGCGTCATTTCCTGTTATGGAGTTTGATGTGAATTTCAATTCTAAGGTTTTCAACCTAGATACCCAACCATGCATGTCTAAATGTAGATGATTCGGAGAATTTCCAACATGGGTATTGAGATTCTCATTGATTACGTTCTTCTTGAAGCATCTTAATTTCAGCATCATTTCTGTAAGAGTTTCGTGTGAATATCAATCCTAAGGTTTTAACCTAGATACCCAACCATGCATGCTAACTGTAGATCGTTTTCAGAGAATTTCCAACATGGGTATTGGAATTCTCGTTGATTACTTTCTATTTGAACCATCTTTTAGTTCCTCATTTTCAGTTCTTAAGCTTAATTTCAAGTTTTTTCGAAACTTTCTCTTCTTTCTTACTTTTTTTTTTCCCGTAAAAATCCAGTTCATTTTACTTTGCATACAATACATTTTTGTTTATTAATGGGTCGAAAGGAACAGATCTTTGTGTGATAGAAGAACCGTTGCGAAATCTAAATTTTTATTTCATGTTTCAGGTTGAAATTCGTTCTTTTGAAGCTTAATTCAAGGGTGTGTTTATAGGATTCAAATTATTTTTGTTATATATTGGTGAATAGTAGTTGACCTTAAGTTTTATCTTTGTATGCTAAGATAGACTTGCATCATTTTCTTTGTTCCATTGTCTAACCCATTCAATTCGTATCCTTCTCAATCAATAGTGGCTGCAGTTGAAGATAAATATTTGCTGTCTTAATTTTTTAACTGATTTGGGTTGGGCCTTTTATCAAACAAAGTAGTGCAACTCATGATAACTACAAGTTGGTTCTGGAATTGAATCAGGGAACAAATATCAAATTTATTGACTCTAGTTATTTATTGACTTGTGGTTTATGGTTTTGTTTGTCTGATAAGAAAAACTTTTTTGAGGAGGTAAACCATTTTCTGAGGATTAGGGTTTTAATCCCCTTTAATTCATGTTTTCTCAAAGTACACGTGGCTGTCCTATCAACCCTGTTCACAATGTAGAATTTTGGTATCTCCAATTCCACTTTAGTCTTTGGCGTATACCTTCTTAACTCAATTATAACATACGACCTTAATTTCTTAAAGGCATGAAAAGGCTAAATTGGTCTTTTTTTTTTGTTTGGTAAATCTAAATTAGTCTTTTGATTTTTCAGTAAATTTCCTAAAAACTGTAGGTGTGAATGTACACGTGCAGTATGCATGTCTCGCCCAGTGCCCACTAGTATTTACTATTCAAGGTGACCGTGATTCATGTAATAGACTGTGAAGAGAACGAGGTTAACTCCTATAGGGAGAATTTATTCACAGCTTTTCCTTCTTTCTCTTTTTGATTTGTTTTGCGGGCTTCAGTGAGACACTGTTACATCATTAAACAACCTTCTTACTTTATTACTTTGTGGATTGACAATTTGTCAACCACATACATTTATTTTTTGATCTGTATTAGGTTCCACATGTGGGGGCTGATGGGTGAAAGTGTGGGATTTCCTCTTACAGGGTCCTCAAGGAAATAAAATTGACATCGCAATGCAACACCAAGGGTGGTACACAACATTCAGGAATTGCTATACGTTGAGGGTGGTGGTCTTGTCAAATTTTTTGGCGCCCACCTTATGCATAGCTTGCAGTTCCTGAAAGCTGTGATATCTGAAATTTATTGGCGCCTTGACATTTTTTGGAGTGGAAAATGTGATCTCTCTTGGATATGACTTTCTGAAGAGAAAGTGCCTTTATTGTGGAGTGTATACTGGATGAACCTTCCCTTGTTTGTGTTTCTTTCCTGATTAGTCAGTTATTGGTTTAGATTTTAGAACGTGTGTCTCATTCCATCTCTTTGATCAGGCACAAATGCTCAGCATGCTTCAAGCAGTACAAGAAGAAGGAGCATCTTCTTGAGCATATGAAGCTATCATATCATTCAGTTCATCAACCAAAGTGTGATGTGTGTAAGAAGCATTGCAAATCGTTTGAATCACTAAGGGAACATATCACTGGTAAGATTGATTATATATTCAGTCTAATTCATTTTTTTTTACGTATTATTATTATTGTTGTCTTATTTCCTATGCAATTGCTCAATGTGCATCATCGCAACGCATTGCTCTTAATTGCTTATCTTGATCTTAATCTGTTGGTTAATAATTTTGTGAAGGTCCATTGCCGAAAAGTAATTGTGCGAAGATCTTTAACGCCCAAGGTTGTCACCTTTGCATGAAAATCTTTGATAGCTCCGATGCTCTCAGTGCTCATAAAGAAATGTGTTACTTATCCCCTGCTCCTCCCATTGTAAGTTAACTAAGAAAAAAATTAATGAGTAGTGGTTCTGCAAATCGAAAAACATGTCTGTGGAAAATCGGTCTTCTTTTGAATGAAAACCATGTTTATTAAAAGAAAAGGAAATACATAGGTGATTCGAGATCTAACAACATGAGTACACAATTAGTATAGAATTACAGAGCAAAGCTGGGGCTTTGTAAACTAAATTGATATTCCTTCATATAGTAATTCTAAACTGGCTGACTGGAAACCTTTATTCAGTTTCACTATGTTTTTTATGATAAATGAGTTACATCAAAGTTAAAATGGAATCCATTTTAGGAATTCATCAAAATGCCTTCCGTGGAACTTGAAATGGAAGCTTCAAGCTTGACCGAGGGGAATTACACTAGCCGAGGTCCTGAAGTGGTTGCTATAGATTGCGAAATGGTTGGTGGTGGAAGTGATGGGTCTCTTGATCTTTGTGGAAGGGTGTGCCTCATTGATGAAGACGAGAATGTTATCTTCCACACGTACGTGGAACCTCAAATTCCGGTCACTGATTACAGGTACTTTTCTGGGTTCTTTTGTGTTTTGTTCTGTAGGAGATGATGTTTCGTGTTGGCCCTCATGTGGTTCTCATATGAAATTATTACTCTGTAAACACCGTCAGGTATGAAATAACTGGTATAACAGAGGAGCATTTGAGAGATGCAATGCCGCTCAAGCAAGTGCAGGAGAAAATTGAGAAGATATTGTACAATGGAGAATCCATATGGAGAACACGGTTGGAAGGCGGAAATGCTAGGCTTCTCGTTGGTCATGATCTAGATCATGATCTAGATTGCTTGAGAATGAATTACCCCGACCACTTGTTGAGGTAAAGTCCTTCCAAAACTTAGGTGGTCAAGTAAGCGAACTGAAATAATGATGTATGAGTGTATCTGATCTTAAGAAAATACCTGATGGATATGAGGTTATCATCGTAGGTGAATCCTTACCCTGAACTAGACTTGTAATCCACTGGATCATCTATTGGAAAATTAACTTGTGGTGCAAAGAAATGAGTATAGTTTATCATACATGGAAGCAAAACAAATAGTAATACCGAATAAAACAATTATGTATGTGTTTACCTAGGAATTTTGTCCTCGTTTGTGTGACCTATGATTCAAATACGGGGTTTTCAATTTTGACTGATCTAGAGGTAGCTTTACTAAATAATCTCGGTTCCGGAGAGTATCATGAATGACTGATAATTTGAGCAGCTCGTCGAGTCAATGTTAATGTAGCAATTAGTCTAGGCTGCTCTGTTTGGCTGAGTTAATAACAAAATTAGTCTACACTCTCAACTGTGTGGTTTTATACTTCGACGTGGCAGCTGTAACTATTTATTTATTTTTCGCTTCTTCAAAGAATTATTGTCTTTGTTATGTAGGATAAATGCATGTCTTTGTGTCTTACTGTTGATGTCTTTATGTGTACACAGGGATACTGCCAAGTACCGTCCTTTGATGAAAACAAATCTATGTAGCCACCCTCTCAAGTACCTCTCAAGAACATATTTAGGGCAAGTTACTCTTTATCTGATATTATTCTGAATTTAATTGTTGTGATTAAGTATTTTCTCTATTTCAGATTATCTCTGGATGCAGTAACGTAATTGTCAATCTTTTGCACTCTTGTGTTTCTATTTGTCATTTCTGTTACTTTAATAGTTTCACTTAATATACCTTCTGTATTTTCTCTTTGAAAAAGATAGATAGGTGGATAGGTAAGAATTTTGTTCCAAAACAAAAAATAGAATGTAAATATATACTACAATTGCAACTAATTTACACCCAAGTCTTAGAAACAGCATGAAGTATGTATATATATATATATTCTTTATTATAATTGAGTAGGAGAAAAAAGGACTGCAGAAAGTACTCATTTTCGAGTTTTCTCATTTACAAATTCCTTGTGATCCTTGTCACGTTCCGTGGATTAAACAGAAAATCATACCTAGAAAGATAGTAATTAGATACGGAACTTTTATTTTTTAAACAGACTGCACTTTCATGGAGCTTTTGTGTTACAGGTACGAGATTCAATCCGGAACACATGACCCATATGAGGATTGTGTTGCTGCCATGAGACTTTATAAGAGAATGCGTGCGCAGGTTCATCCATTGGAAGGGATCACGACATCTAGTGCCACTCATTTCTATACAAACAGCTTCGATTCCCGGACATCAAAGGAACTTGATAATATGTCACCAGATGCCCTTTTCGAGATTTCACGATCAAATTATCGATGTTGGTGTTTGGATTCAAGGCCAAAATTACAATCTTGACTTCCCATTTTCATTAAACATGGATAGTTTTCTTCTGGGTAAATAGGGGAGTCCAACTCCTTAAAAGGTTGAAATAGATGAGATTGTAACTAAGGTTAGAGTGCTCGGTTACTAAACTGCAAAATATATGGGTCTTCAGTTAGTATTTTGTTGGATCAAACATCAATATGAAAGAGAATCCCTGAAAAGTTCAATTGTAGGTTGACTTTTTGGGTGTTAACAAGATGCCTCCTTTCCCACTTGTATTGTTTCTTATTTTATGGTTTTGCATTTGCTACCACTTGTTTGGAATTCTGCTGCAGATGAAGACCCTCCTCTCAAGCAAGAGGAGGAATGGTTCTATGGTTTATTGCACAGCTGAGCTTCATACTCATGCTCATCTATGCCCTTGATCTGCAGATACTTGAACGTGCGTTCTTCGATCGGTCTGCCTAATAGGTCATATATTTACTCTCTGGACTGTTTATTGCTTGTTCATCTATCTAGCCTATGTAAACGATGGATGGATGGATGGATTGTAGTTTAATCATAGATACAATGAGATGATGCAGATCATTAGATGAACAGACTCTTTTGTATATCATTAACCATCCAAACCAAGATGCTTGATCAGAGCGGAGGAACATTTGGGTTGGTAAGGTTTTTTGGGTCATGATGCCTCATTGAGGAAGTACACTGACATGTCCTCATGTGTGGGCATGTATGAGCACTTTTCAAGCTTGATGGTGTTGTCCACCATGAATCACTCTTTTAAGCAAGGATATACTTTGCTTTCTTAATAAACTCAATCATGATTCCAAATTTGAAATCTTATCGTTTAGGCTTCTGTAGCTATCAAAACTAAATCGTGCCAGTTACTATCAGTTTGTTTCGGTACTGTTCATGCATTGTTTTTACAATGTATCCAAAATTTTTTTTGGAACGTTTAGATCAAAATGTTTCATGTTGCAGGTACCAACTAGCTTAGTTAGATTGTAGGCACAGTGCAAATAATATATGCAGCTTTAACATCTCCCGGGCAACGCAATTTGTTAGATAATTAGAAAGTTTAGTTGTTTTAGAATTTGAATTTATATTTATAATGTAGGTTTTTTAACCCACACTTAAGAGAGAGGGTTTTGTTAACCCAATAATAGATAATAGATTGAGTCATATGCTTATAACTAGCTCCCGTATCCCATGCAAGGCACGGGGGCTTCTTTTAAAAAAAAAATTGAATTTTTTTATTAGATAATTAGAAAATTTAATTATTTTAGATTGAACCATATGTTTATAATATAAGTTTTTTTAACACACACTTAAGAGAGAGGATTTTGTTAACCCAATAATAGATAATAGATTGGGACATATGTTTATAATGTAGGTTTTTTAACCCACACCTAAGAGAGAGGGTTTTGTTAACCCAAGGCTTCTCCTATAGTATGTTATAATAGATAATAGATGTAGGTTTTTTTAACCCACACCTAAGAGATAGGATTTTGTTAACCCAAAGCTTCTCCTATAGTATATTATAATAGATATCTCGAATGATAAGAAAAAAGTATCGCATGATCGTTTGAAGAAATAAAACTTTTATATCGGTACAACTCAATTCTAAGACTAGTAATTCTATTATTTTTTCCTTTTAGGTTCTACATGCTGTCTTTCCATATTATGGAGTCCCATCCTTGTAGCTAGGTCAAGAAAGAACCTTTGGCTGTAATACAACAATGGTTGCATCTGAAGTCTGGTGTTGTTGATAGTACAAATAGCATATATTGAGCTATTGGCCTCATTCAAATTAGGTTCACCTTCCAAAAAAAAATTTTGTTTTGCATTTCAAATTTATCAATCAAAACAAGATTTTAAACCTTGATCTGAACCATTAAATTGATAACTTTTTATATTCACCCTAAGCAATAGTTCCAAACAACAGGTGGACCTATTTCTTTGTTGGAAAGGAAGATCTTTTTTTTTTTTTCCAAATCTTCTGTAATCATGTTGCTAAATGGACTTGATGGTTGCTTATGAAACAAAAGATAAAGTGAACTCGATGGGGTGCACGATGGTCCCGCAGTGCCATTATTCTTGTGGCAATGTAACCTCTACTCAGATAACCATGGAGCCATCACTACTAAAGAATATATTTTATGAATTGAAGGGTTAACACATGCCATCAATTGAAACCAATGAAAGTCCCTCCTACCTACTACCATCTCAGTACTTTAACCAAATCTGTTAAGGGTGGTTCCACCACCACTTCTACCTACCTAATAAAGACATTTATTGATTAGTGAGGTTATATAGCCTCTTCTATAGCCCACTAATAATCCCTTCTCTTTATAGGACCTACATAAAATGCATCTAGGAGCTAATTTTTGGAGAGGATGATCTACATGGTAAGGAGAACATACTCACCTAAACTCAGTCTATTCTAAAACTTCTAACCTCATAAATCAGCCTTTGTAAATCAACGGTCAAAATAAAAGTTAAAAACTTATCAATTTTTTAAGGGCTAATTTGAAGGGTTATAAGTTTTAGAACGAGCTGATTTTTTAATATGATGTTATACATAATGAGAAGAATATCTTCACCAAAAATCAACCTCTGGATGCATTGTATGTGGGTCCCACAGAAGGTTATATAAAAGGGGCTATATAACCTCAACCTTTATTGATAATGACTCAATTCAAAACCGTAACCCTAATTTGCTTAGAAATGGTTTTTGTGCAAATGACTTACATTTGAAAATTCAATACATGCAGTTATCCAATTTTTTTAACTGATGTTGGTCAGTTGTTGGACTCCATTAAATGACCATGGAAGATTCTAAATGATGGGAGAAAAATCAGTTAAGAAATTCGATTGCGTGTTATATTTATGAGTATATTTAAGTGTTTGAAATAAGAGGGAGGTTATTGCACCCCCTCTTAGAACACCCCTTATAACGCCCCCTCTTGTGGGGCCCACATATGATTCATCTAGGGGCTAATTTTTTTAGATCAGCCAATTCTAAAACTTTTAACCCCCTCAAATTATTTCTTAAAAATTGGTAACTATTTGACCCTCAAATAGTTACCAAATAATTACTAATTTTTAAAGCGTTAATTTGAAGGGGTTAGAAGTTTTAGAACGAAGTGATTTTTTAATATGATGATATACATAGTGAGGAGAACATCCTCTAAAATAATCAGCCTCGGAATGCATCGTATGTGGGCCCCACAAGGGGGGGCGTTATAAGGGGGTGTTCTAAGAGGGGGTGCAATAACCTCCCTCTTGAAATAAATATGCACCTCATTAGTCTATGTACATAATTTCATTTAATGAGCTACAAGAGCTACCAGATTGAGGATATATAGCCCCTAAAAAATCCCGTTGTGGGGCTCACATGCAATACATCCTGGGGCTAATTTTTAGAAAGAATGATCTGCATAGTGAGGAGAATATAGTCATCTGAAATCAGTCCGCTCTAAAACTTCTAACTTCAAATCTCTCCGTTCTAAATCAACAGTCAAAATAAAAGTTTAAAACTTGCAAATTTTTTAAGAGATAATTTGAGGGGGTTAAAAGTTTTAGAACGAACTAATTTTTGAATATGGTGATATACATAGTGAGGAGAACATCCTCTCAAAAAATCAGCTTCTAGATGCATTGGATGTGGCCCCACAAGCAGGGGGTTATATAAAGGGGGCTATATAACCTCGCTCATAAACATGGCTATGTTTTATTTATGATTATTTTTGTTCTCACCCCCAAAATTCTACTACTCACCATTTTTTTTTGGAGATTTCATTTTTGGTTCAAAATTCTACTATTCACCCCCAATTTTTGGGAGCTTATTTTTGGTTCAAAATTCTACTTTTCACCCCCAAGTAATTTCTGTTTTTGTTCGGTTTCTATTTTCTATTTCTTTTCTTTTTTTTTTTTCTAAAACTGAAATATTATCTTCCCTCTTTTCTCTCTATTTCTATAGTTGTGTAGTCATTCAATGGATCAAAACACCATTTTTAAAGGGATTGGAAGAAAATCAAAACTTATTATCATCTTCTTAATAACATATAAGTATCTTCTCTTCTTCACTTCTTCTTTTCTTCTCTTATTTTATTTTTTAAATGTATATTTACTGATGAGAGTAGAAAGAATATTGATTTGTTTTAAAAAGTAAAAAATAAAAACAACTCTGAGAAACTAGAGAAAAGAGAAACAAGTCAGAAAAAAAAAGAAAAAGAATGAGAAGGAAATGAAAGAATTAGAAAGATAGATAGAAAGATAATGGTGTTTTGATTTAATGAATTGACTACAAAAAATATAGAAATAAAGAGAAAAAGAATAAAAGATATTATTTCACTTTAAAAAAAATATAGAAATTTTTGTGAATTACTTGCGGGTGGAAAGTAGAATTTTGAACAAAAAATAAACCCTAAAAAATTAGGGGTGTGAGTAGTATAGTTTTGAACCAAAAGTGAAATCTCCAAATAAAAAAAAGGTAAATAGTAGAATTTTAGGGATGAGAACAAAAGTACTCTTTATTTATTTATGTTTGAGGAGGGATACTTTGCCCAATGTGTGTAGATATATTGTATGGTCCACAAAAAAATGATCTAAGAGTTGGATTTTAGGTGAGAATGACCCATTAAACACGTATATCATTTTCATTGAAAATCATATCATTTCAATTTTTACTTTTTTTTTTTGGGTAAGATAACTCAATTAAAATTTAATAGTTAGTAGGATAATGCTATGCATTCTATTCGCCCATTGGTAACGAGTTCTTTTGCGTTAATTTACACCATAATAAAAAGTACAGGGTTTTGGGCTAAGGCCCCTCCATGTGAAAAACGTTAGGATGCAGGACATCCAACGTTTTGTTTTTGTTTAAGGCCCCTTGGGTTAAAAACCAAACATGTGACATGTAAAATGACCAAAAAAGTCCATTCAAACAAAAAAAACAGCACACGCTCTTTCTTTCTCTCTCTCTCTCTCTCTATCTCTCTCTCTCTCTCTCTCTCTCTCCATTTGAAGATCTCGTACCCAAACAAAAAAACAGCACCGTCGCCGTCGACGGTGCCATCACCATTACTGTTCTACAGTAACATACTCTCTCTCTCTCGATCTGAAGATCTCGAACTAAAAACCCTACTTTCAGCAACTTCTCGCATTTATCTTCATCGTTTTTCAAGATCTTGTCGTCGTTGATCATGAGCAAATAT
>MVGT01000148.1:279738-356189 GCA_002174775.1 Macleaya cordata | reverse complement strand
TTTTTAGGTTCAATTAAAAAAAATGAACTAGAGGGCAAAAGTGGAAAAAAGAAAATAAAGAAACTAATTTTTGTCCTTAAAACAAACTAAAAGGGTTAAAAACATAAAACTTACATATGTGAAGGGTTTGAGTCCAACCTAAAAAGGTTGCTGGGTTAAAAACAAAAGATAACAGAGAATTGGGCCTTCGGCCTAATTCCCTGTAAAAAGTAACAATTTTTTTTTTTGGACCAATTTAGCTAAGTGACAGTTTTACCCTCATGGTCTCCAACAAGGATACCTAATATCTAGGTATATGCCTGAAGTAGTCAGGTAAAAAAAGAGTAAATTTAACTCCAAGGGCCCCATCTAATTATTGGGAAACACAGAAACCAAATTAACCCTAATCACACCTATACTGTCACACACTAAACCAATCATCCAATTTAAGATTAGACCACAATCAGTAATGAATCCCACATCTCGGACCACCCCACACTTGCCAAACATATATTTGTACTTGAAAGTTTTAAAGAGTCTCAATCTCAAATCAGAAATTCGGACCCAAAAGTCTTATAAAAACAGGGGATTCTGCGCCCCATCTATTGAAAAGTCTCTGCTTAGCAGACAGAAAATTTCTCTAGTGGCTCTTCTTCCTTCACGATCTCTCTTAATTTTGATTACAGTTCAAACTTCATAATCTTTGATCAATGATCTCAATTTCTCAGTAATTGAACATGTGATCTAAACTTTTTCTCTCTCTCTAGAAAATGGCGGTCATTGGACAAACATCGGGTATCTGGGACAGTGTTCTAGAGCTAATTAAGGTTGCGCAAAATAAGGGTTGTGATCCTCTACACTGGGCTATTCAACTGACATCGAATTTGAGTTCTGCAGGTGTTTCCCTGCCTTCAACAGAACTTGCACATCTACTGGTTTCTCACATTTGTTGGGCCAATAACGTTCCGATCGCATGGAAGTTTTTAGAACGGGCGTTGACTGGGAAAATGGTGCATCCCATGCTAGTTCTTGCCCTGCTTTCTTGCAGGTTTGGTTCTCTCTTGTTTTCGTTAAGTGGGTGTGACGGTTTTCTTGATGTTGTTGAAAATTTTGATACTTTTTTGGTGTATGTGATCTGGGTTGATTTGTGATGGAAAAGTGGTTTTATTGGTTGTTGTTCTTGATATTTTTGATGATTTGGTCATTTGGGTATTGCAAATTCTTGAGTTTATTTTTGTTTCTAATCTAAACCCTTTTGATGTACAAGTTATTCAGCCATTTCACATTCACTTCCTTAAAGATATTTGGGTTTTTGATTGGAGATTCCATTTGACTTTTCTTTGGATTTGCAATTTTCTTTTAGCTTCTCTTTATGGTTCTTTGACTTTTTTCTATGAGGAGAACTGCTAGCAAGTCACTCTTTTGGAGTTGCAATCCTAAGACAAGAAAATTGTCTTAAAATCATCAATTTAATATGAATTTTGTTCAAAGTTTCCTCAAAATTCTCATATCATCAATTACATGTCTATTGTTCTTCTATTTTTTTCTACTTTAGGAGTTGTTTGCTAGTATTAATTCCTCTGTGGTGATTTTTTTTAGTTTATGGGGTTATGTTCTCGGTGGGCATTATGTGAGTTTTATTTATTTTCTTTCCAATAATCAATTGGAAATTCTTTTGGGATTTATGATGATGATGGTTGCGTATTGATGTAATTGGAGCTTTGAGGGTCATGTAAATTTTTCTTTGAATTTGTAGCAGTTTTTTGTTTTGTGTTTTTTTCCAGCTAATTCATGGACACTTAGAATTATGTGCTGTTTTTGTTGACTTAATTTTTGCTTTATATTTTTTGGCTTCTGTTTTGTGTTTTTTACCAGTGGCCTTTTGTTCAGCTTATGTGTTCATTATAGTTAATTTTCTATATATGAGGTGTTGTAATGCATGCTCTTCAGCTCATGCTTTCACATTTGAAGCTACAACACTTTGTTCTCTAAAGTACTCCGAATTTTCCTTATTGATCCTCATTAACATTTAGCTCAGTTGATCTATTGAGCTATTGAAAAGAGTTTCCTTACTGATCTATTCGACTTCAAGAGGATCTTCCTTGAGAACATTATTGTTTCTTATTATGTCACTATCTTTCTTTGTTATTATTACTCATATTTTGGACTTCTTTTTTTTTTTTCCTACAGGGTGATTCCCAATCGACGGTCTCGACCAGCTGCATATAGGCTCTATATGGAACTCACTAAGCGGCATGCTTTTTCATTTGCATCTCAAATAAATGGTTCGGATAATCAAAAGTGAGTTTTTGTTTTATCTCATTTCTCTTGTCAGGACCTTCATTGATGGCCTGTTTGATATACTACTCAATTTGGTGTAGGCTGTGATGGAATAAATTTATCACTGTAATCAAGATGGACTGGTTTTGGAGAACTGATGTTATAACTTATCCTGCTTCATCTGCTAGAAGCCTGGAACTTGGGATTCTTGATCGGATAGAAAACCAAAACAAGATAGACTTCTTTGTTTTGTGTTTTTATCACTATACAAGGATCCCAGAAGAGTGACAATGCAGATCATTTTTAATTGCAAGCTTAACTAATATGAAAATCAATCTCGCAAATGATACTATGTAATACAGCTAAGCTTACTCCGTTACTTACCATGTTCACCAAATTCTTTGCAATTTACAGCTCATGTATGGTAGTTGTTCAAATAGTTCTTTCCTTCAAATTACTGTTACTGTGAGAGGCAGACACTGTGATAATTTCTTAGACAAATCTGTTATGCAGGAGCATGAAAGCTATAGATGACGTTCTTCATCTTTCACAGCAATTTGGTCTTGAAGCATCTGAACCAGGCATCCTTGTGGTTGAATTTGTCTTTTCCATTGTGTGGCAGTTACTTGATGCAACATTAGATGATGAAGGGTTGCTGGAACTGACCCCAGAAAAGAAGTCCAGATGGGCAACTAGGCTGCAAGATATGGAAATAGACGGCGATGATAGCTTCAATGAGAAGTTAACAGAACATCACGAGAGACTGCAGAAAGCAAATACAGTGATGGCTGTTGAGCTAATTGGTCAGTTTCTGCAGCGTAAACTAACTTCCAGGCTTCTTTACTTGGCACGCGAAAACATGTGAGATTTTAACCCCTTTAACATGTTCTTTATGCAGTTATCTGCAATCAATTGATATGTAGTGAAAAAATTACAAATTGCAATTGGCTTTTCATTCAATTAATGTGTTTTAGTTGACTTGAGTGGGGTTCATTAGGTGTTGGATGATTGAATAGAAAGTTCGATTCATTATACCCTCTGACATCTTCTTAGGCAGACACAGTGGGGAGGTTTCATTCAGCGTATACGACTGCTTGGGGCGCACTCTTCTGCATTAAGGAGTTCAAAAACAATATCTCCAGAAACCCTGCTGCAATTGTCATCAGAAACACGTAAAGTTTTGTCTCGAGAAAGAAAAACCAGTCTACAGAAAGAACTCCACGCAGTTATGGCTTCTGGGTCTTTGACTTCTTCTGCTGGTCAGTGTCACGGGGCTAGTTGTTCTGCAATTTGGCTTCCTCTTGACCTGTTTCTTGAAGATACCAATGATGGATCACAAGTTGCAGCAACAAGTGCCATTGAAGTTCTTACTGGTAGGAGGCAGCATTTATTGTATTGCACAATTTGAAATTTACATTCTCTTTTCCAAAAGAACTCAGATGTTTTGTGCCTATGATCATGATTTTAATGGATTTTAGTTTATACAGGTCTCATAAAATCTCTTCAAGCAGTTAATGGCACTAGCTGGCATGATACCTTCTTAGGTCTTTGGTTTGCAGCCATTCGGCATGTTCAAAGGGTAATTATTTGTTCCAATGGGATCAAAAGAATTTGGCCATCAAAAAATTAGTTTTGTTTAACTTTGATTTTCAAGAAGATAAATGATGCTCCCTTGGAACATTCTTGGTGATGCTGATGCCAGTATCTGGTTGGGTGAGGGGTATCTGATGGTGCAATCTCAAAAGTCAGGCAAATTGGATACCAGTCCAGAGCTTTAATGAGATGGTTACAAATGTACCAAATTCATTGTCACTGGTCAGGAAGAATTTTCATTTGGTTGAATGCGACTTTACCCTGATATTTGGGCTACCCTGATGCTAGTGGTGACTAACATATGACAGTCTGGATCAGTGGGAGACCAGATGTACAGTTTAGAATCAGGACCACAGGAAGCACCACCTTGAATGCTCCTGGGATGCATCACATATTTTCTCTTCCAGTGATTATATTCTTACGGTCTTACCTTCTTTGACTACTTCTCCCCCTTCCTTTCAGGAAAGGGATCCGATTGAGGGCCCTGTACCTCGCCTTGATACCCGCTTATGCTTGTTGTTGTCGATAACAACACTTGCAATTGCCGATATTATCGAGGAGGAGGAAGTTGTGGTAATCGATGAAAAGGAGCGCAACAGCACTAATCAGTGGAATGACAAACAGGCTGGGGGAAAGCGTCGTGATGATTTGATTTCCAGCTTAAAGACACTGGGGGATTACGAGAGCTTGCTGACTCCACCTCAATCTGTTATTTCTGCAGCCAATCAGGCTGCAGCAAAAGCAATGATGTTTGTTTCGGGCCTCGCAGTTGGGAGCGGGTACTTTGATTGCATTAGCATGAATGACATGCCAATGAACTGTTGTAAGAAATACTTCTCTTTTGAAATTAGAGAATTGATTCCTTTTAGGTTTCAGCTTGGAGAAAGAATGACACTAAAGTTTATGTACCCTATGTGCATGGAAGATGAGCCAACCATATGAAGGGTCTCAATTAGAAATACTTAACGTGAGAAATCAACCTGACCATTGCATAGCAAGTATCCCATAGCTGCTACACTGCTTTCTTTAGCAGTAACCATATTTTTCTGGAATGTGGACTGCCCTAGTCCATAATACTGCAATAGTACATTGCATGGTTGCTGACCGTCTCATCAGGTTTATTTTTGGTTGGAGGTGATATATTTGGTGGGACCCATTGAATGGTACTCACTCCCATGCTTATGTGTGAGGCATCCTGCTAGTGCTTCACCATAGGGCGTTCTAGATGAGTAGTTCTTTGATTAATTCTTTCTTTTTGTTGTCATAGTTTTTTTCACTTGGGTCTGCTTCCCTTTTTCCGAAGTGTAATTTTCGTAGAAAGCCTATGTTTTGGTTTCTTTGGGGGTTTATGTGTTGTCTTTTTGGTATGTCTGTGAAGTTTTGTAATCTCATGCATCTGCTTGCAGCTGGAAACATGCGGCATTTGATAGTTGAGGCTTGTATTGCTAGAAATCTACTGGACACGTCAGCATATTTCTGGCCTGGCTACGTAAATGGGCGCATCAGCCAATTACCTCATATTGCACCTGGCCAAGTGCTTGGTTGGTCATCATTAATGAAAGGGGCCCCATTAACCTCGACAATGGTGACTGCTTTGGTTTCAGTACCTGCGTCAAGGTACGCTGACACTTCTGTCTTTGAAAGTTTATGTAATTACTAATCCTAGATGTGTCATTGGAACTTTACATCCTGAAAGTGTCTACCATTTGTGTGCACCCATTAGAACTTTGATTCCACTCTTCTCCCTTCAGGCTTTCAATTCCAGCCACAGTTACCAACTTTCCATGAGATCCATGACCCTTTTCAACATACTTTTGCTCCATCAATTTTCTTGTTTATGATAGTTTGGTTTGTTTTTGGGTTCTGTATGTAGTTAATGTTCTAAGCTTATATAGTATAAGGTGATTAGTTGGATCCGGATACTCATCAAAGGTTGGGTTGCGAGCTCTCTGCGCGCACAGCATGACAGTTGGGTCTAGACATAAGTGACACACACAAACATGCTGTTCTTAAAAATCAGTACTCAACTCAAAAAAAAAAAAATTCTGAGTTATGCCGATTAGTGATGATATTGATTAAGGAAAAGGTTTTTGCGAGGATGGCTAAATCTTCAACTATTAATGGGTTAGTGTCTCCTATCAATGGTTCAATGCATCAATGTCAAATTTTGTCTGTTTATAGTTGGATTATCTTTTAGATTTCTTTCTATTCCCTAGAATGGAAGTAAATGAGACCCTTCCCCTTCATTCATGTCCTTCTTCTTTTTCTTGATAAAGGCAAGACTTTATTAAGATGACGCACTAGCAGCAAAAGAATACAGAGAGAAACCCAAAATCAAACAAAATACTCCACACTAGCGGAGCAAAAAAACTCAAACTCCAACGGTTATAGAACTAATTATCGAAGGAGTGAGTCCCAAAAAAAAATACAAACTCTTGAAACCTAGAATTACAAAAAAGTTTGTCCGTTTTAGCCCATTGGAATACCAGCACTTTGACATCCAAAATGACTTCCTCGATACATTTTTCCCTGTCCTCGAACACTCTTCTATTCCGTTCTTTCCAAATGCCCCAGGTTATCGCAAAAAACAAGAGTTCCCAAATCAGTTTACCCCTTGGGGACTTCAATGGATAAATCCATGAAGCAAAACAGTCTTGGACATTACCAGGGAAACTCCAAAAGATGTTAGCTTATTGTAGAAAATAGTCCCATATCTCCGTCGTAAAACTACACATGAAAATAGTCCTTCACTTTATTTACTCTGGCAAGAAACTGAATTAAGCTCATGGATTTGATGGAAGCTTACCGGAGCTTGAAAAAATATTTGAGATTGCAACGAATGGATCAGACGATGAGAAGATATCCGCTGCTACCATTCTCTGTGGGGCATCTCTAGTTCGAGGCTGGAATATACAGGTAATGAGCAGATTTTCTTTTTATCCAATAAAGCACTACATAGTTGTTAAAAAGAACGAAAAAACAAAATGAAGGGTTACATACAAAAATAGATTATTTGATTGCATCTATTCTCTGGGTACTTTGGTATCTGGTTGGTTATTGCACTTGACAATTTCATTGTATGTCCCTAATCCTTAAAGGAATACATGATTCTATGTTAATAAATATTAATAAGGACGCTCTTTTCCCATGAGAAGGCGATGTTTCTTTTATAATTTTAGGTAAACCATTTTTCCTTCTACTGGTGTATAATTTATTTCCTTTAATACTCATTTAGAAAAGTGTGCTCGTGAGGTATAGACCTCCACTCTTAGACCATTCAAATGTGTCGTCTCATGCCTCTGTATCTAAAACCCTTGCCATGTTTTTTTAAAAGTTAATGCATTTGATTTCAGTTTTTGTATCTTTTCTTTCTCTTTAAAAAATATCTTTTTACTAGTAAAAGGAGTATGGGAATTTATCAATGTATATATAGTTTGTTTTTATCCATTTTTCATACAAAAGAATCTCCTGATATAAGTATAACTAGAACATTACTTTACTATTCCTTGGTATGCATATGCCTGCACTTGGATGTCTTGAAGCATTGCGTCAGACACTGTATTCGCATTGGACAATAACAGATGTTTTGCTACTGTTATAGGTTTTATAGCTTCACTAATCTGACATATCTTTTGACTTTATCATACTATGTAGATTTATTCTATTTTGGCAATTTGGTTTACAATGATCCTTGTACATGCTTTGTGCAGGAGTACACAGTCCGTTTTGTTACAGAACTGCTATCTCCTCCAGTTCCTGCAGATTATTCTGGGAGTGACAGCCATTTGATAGGTTGTGCTCCTTTACTGAACACTGTACTTGTCGGCATAGCAGCTATTGACTTGATCCAAGTTTTATCATTACATGGCTTGGTAGGTTTAGCCTATTTAACACAAACACCACGAATGTTAGACTTCATGTTAATTGAGGAATCCCGTAACTATAACTTTGTTTTCTACCTGTTTACTGGTACAAAGTTCATAAAAATGCAAGATTAGTTTGTCAATTCACAAGGAAGGGATAAAAAATGGAGAATCTTGGGAAGATGATGTTCATTTTCTCATGATTTGTTTCACTATGTTAGCTATGATGTAATGTTTTCCAATTTTTCCAGGTTCCGCAACTTGCTGGTGCATTGATGGCAATCTGTGAGGTATTTGGTTCATGTGTGCCCAATGTTTCATGGACGCTCCCAACCGGAGAAGAATTTAATGCTCACACAGTGTTCTCGAATGCCTTTACTCTTCTATTGAGGCTGTGGAGATTTAATCATCCACCTTTCGAACATGTCATGGGAGACGTGCCCCCAGTTTGGTCCCAGTTAACACCTGAATATCTTTTATTGGTGCGCAATTCCCAATTAGTAGCTTCTGGCGACACACCAACAGATCAAAATAGAAGCAGGAGAAATTCAAGAGTCACAAGTTCACCATCTGTGCAACCCATCTTTGTGGACTCGTTTCCAAAATTGAAAGTCTGGTATCGGCAGCATCAAGCATGTATAGCTTCAACCCTCTCTGGTCTTGTACATGGGACCCCGGTTCATCAGATTGTTGATAGCCTTCTAAACATGATGTTCAGAAAGATGAATAAAGGAGGAAGTCAGCCTTTAACTTCTGGAAGTAGTAGTTCGTCGGGTCCTGGAAGTGAAGATGTCTCTCTAAGACCCAAAATACCTGCATGGGAAATCCTGGAAGCTGTTCCTTTCGTGGTTGATGCGGCTCTTACAGCCTGTTCGCATGGGAGGCTCTCACCTCGTGAACTGGCTACAGGTTAGTCTTGATTAACACAAGAAAATTTAAATAGTTTCTTGCTGTTCTTACTGTCTCCCAAGTGGGTACCTTAGAATTCCTTGTTAAATGATAACCTATTTAACTAGGGAACTCAAGGCAACTGGGGAAACACATAAACTAAGTCAAAGCTAGGCCTTGTGAAATTTGCTGTGATACCCAACTATTGACAGGAAGCTGTGACTGCACTTCTCCTTACCTCATCTTTGATGAAGCTTTATTATTATATATTGGCACTGGTTAAACTTTCTGAACTGGTGCTTCAGGTCTCAAAGATTTAGCTGACTTTCTTCCTGCATCTTTGGCAACTATTGTGAGTTACTTCTCGGCCGAGGTAACTCGTGGTGTTTGGAATCCCGCGTTTATGAATGGAACAGATTGGCCAAGCCCTGCAGCAAATCTGTCGACTGCTGAGGAACAGATCAAGAGAATTTTAGCTGCCACCGGTGTTGATGTCCCGAGCCTTGTTGCAGGTATTTTCTTGTTAGCATCAAAACACCTTAATTTTTTTTTTCAAGAAAACCCTTTTCAGTAATAATATGCCATCCAACCTGCATTTGAAGCACACAAGGATTTTGGGACCCACCAGCAAATTGTTCCTCCCATGCAGTTGCCTGAGCAAAAGTTTATCCTGATTATTCATTCTATATTCTTTTGAATGGTTAAGAAATAAATCCAATGGTAAAGAGCTAATGGTTGGATAGTTTCATTCCAGAAGATTTCCAGCAAAAAATTTGAAAACCCAAGTAACCATATTGTCAAAGTCTGACAATTCTTTTGCTGACAGGAGGAAGCTCTCCAGCAACACTTCCACTGCCTCTGGCAGCCTTTGTAAGCCTAACCATAACCTATAAACTTGATAGAGACTCAGAACGCTTCCTCAACCTGGCTGGCCCAGCATTGGAGAGCCTAGCAGCAGGTTGCCCATGGCCATGCATGCCGATCGTAGCTTCCCTGTGGGCCCAGAAGGTGAAGCGCTGGAGTGACTTCCTCATTTTTTCTGCATCTCGCACTGTCTTCCACCATAACAGTGATGCGGTGGTTCAGCTCCTCAAGAGCTGCTTCACAGCTACACTTGGCCTTAGTGGTTCACCTATTACTAGTAATGGTGGTGTTGGCGCTCTTCTTGGCCATGGATTTGGTTCTCATTTCTATGGTGGGTTCTCCCCTGTTGCCCCCGGGATTCTATACTTGCGAGTATATCGATGTATCAGAGACATCATGTTCATGACGGAAGTGATTCTCTCTCTTCTGATGTTCTCGGTGAGAGAAATAGCGGCTAGTGAGTTGCAAAGAGAGAGAATGGAGAAGCTGAAGAAGACCAAGTATGGGATGAGATATGGGCAGGTTTCTCTCGCTGAAGCAATGAAACGGGTGAAGCTCGCAGCATCATTGGGAGCTTCATTAGTTTGGTTATCTGGTGGGTCAGCTCTTGTTCAGTGCTTGATCCAAGCGACTTTACCCTCTTGGTTTTTATCTGTTCATGGGCCAGAGCAGGAAGGAGGATGTGGAGGGATGGGTGCAATGTTGGGGGGATACGCACTTGCATATTTTGCAGTGATGTGTGGGACGTTTGCCTGGGGTGTCGAGTCAGTATCAACAGCTTCAAAGAGACGGCCAAAGGTCATTGGGGCGCACTTCGAGTTCCTTGCAGGTGTGCTTGACGGGAAGATCTCACTTGGTTGTGATTGGGCCACTTGGCATGCTTATGTATCAGGGTTTTTGAGCTTGATGGTGGGGTGTACACCGGAGTGGCTGTTGGAAGTGGATGTAGATGTCTTGAAGAGGCTAAGCAAGGGACTGAGGCAGTGGAATGAGGAGGAGCTTGCTCTGGCTTTGTTAGGAAGAGGTGGAAGTGGGACAATGGGTGCAGCTGCTGAACTGATTATCCTAAATAGTAGTGAATGATGCACCTTTTCATCAAACACTTGTTCTTTTCTTTGATTTTGCCTCAACAAGATGGTTGTACAATATTTTTAGAGGGGTTAGGAAGTTCTATTTTGTATCTTAGAAATCTAACATCTCCCACTGGTTGGCCTAATGGTCTCTGTAAATTGTCATGTATGTAAAGTTGCAGAAAATAATTTTTGGATGGTTTTGCAGGAGTAATCTTAAGTTAAGATTCTTAACTGTCTAGTGGCTTTAGATTTTTTTGTTGAACAGATTACGTTGATGGTTGAGTTCTTTCAAAGTGAAAAATGATCTTCATTTGATTTGTGTTTTGCATCTAAAGTCTCACTAAGGGGGTGTGTTTTGTTTTTTGTTTTCTTGGCTGAATGGGCAGAAATGGGGTTTCAGCTATAAGCTTTTTCTGTAAGCCCATCTATAGACTGAGTCAGATGGATGGTTGTTGTTGAGGATGATCTCTTCACCTGACAGTCCTGCCCTGGAAATCATCACTAAAAGTAAGAAGCTCCTTATGAAACTTCTAACCCCCACAAGAACATTGCTCAAAGTTAACAGTGAAGCAAATGGTCTAGAATGTCGTTCTGTGATGATGAACTCAATGTTAAAAGGGACCCAGACCATGGAACCAAAAACCAGTCGTGTCATTGTCACATGAGCTAGGAGGTTGTTATTTAATGTGTCAACAGATTCCATACATTACTTGAAAACGAAAAACAATTTCTTGGGCTTGAATCTACCAATTACCAGAAACAGGACTTAACTATGACAGCTCCCTCCAGAATGTGTTTCCAAAGAAAAACACCAGTTCATTCTCACTGTAAAAAGGCAAAAAATTATAGTACAATTTCTCGAAAGAATGTTGCTTCAAACGACGAGTGAAAACACAAAAGAAATGATATTTTACAATGTGAACAAAACAAATCAATGGGGGTTTACTGTTTAATTTGTTGTCAAATTACATCAAGGTCTGATTCCATCGCAAGCAGAATCCCTGCAAGAAGTCGAACGAAGTGAAGCTGCTCAGAATGTTAACCACTGCTAGAAACCAATTAACTAATCAAGCAACACCACTGCAACCAGGCAACTTCTCAACTCCCTGGTATTGCATTGCGCTCCTTACTAAGAACACTTCATCCCATCTTCCGGCATCTGCATATATATTAGATAACAGGACTCTACCGGCACCATGAGCTGGCTCCAACCTTGCCAAACTCGCTGCAGCCCTCTCTCCTATTTCCAAATTTCCATGGGTTCGACAGGCAGCCAGCAACGTGCCCCATATCACGACATCAGCCTTCATTGGCATGCTCTCTATCAATTTCTCAGCCTCTTCTAGGCGCCCAACTCTGCCCAGAAGATCAACCAAACAACCATAGTGCTTAATATTTGGCTCTATGTTATAATCTCTCTTCATACATTTGAAATGACGCTCCACGGGCTCAACCAACCCAGCATGGCAACATGCAGTCAAGACTCCTATGAACGTGATCGAATTGGGTCTTATGTGGGTTTTTTGCAGATCCGAGAATACTCTAAGCGACATATCAGCGTGTCCATGCACGGCCAGCCCAAAGATAATTGCGTTCCATGGTGAAACAGAACTTACCTTGTCTCGGATTCGATAGAACATTTCTAAGGCGTCATTGATGCTCCCACACTTTGCATACATATCAATTAGTCCAGCAGTTAAGTTATCGTTGAGAGGAATCGAATTATTAAGTATGTAATCATGAACCCATTTTCCTTGGTCTAATGAACCAGAATCAGCAATGCCAGAGAGAATGCTCACCATTGTGATTTCGTTTGGTTGGATCCCACTAGCTAGCATCTCGTGGAAGAGTTGTAATGCCAAATCGGACCGCCCAATCTGCACATAACCTGAAATCATGGAGCTCCATGAAACAACATCTCTTTCTGGCATCGAATTGAATGCTTTCCTTGCCAAATCAACCATGTTATTTCTTACAAACCCTGCAACAAGAGCATTCCAAGATGAAACATTTTCTTTACACCCCAATTCAAATTGCAAATGAGCTAGATCCATCTTCCTACAAGCTGCATAGAAATGGATTATCGTAGCTTGCATGAAAACATAGAAGTCCAAGCCCATCTTTATAGTTACACAGTGCAACTGCTGACCCTCGTTAATATTCATCGAACGTCCACAAGCTGAAACTAAGTCCACGACCAAAACTTCATTGGGTCGAAAACCAGAATGTACCATCTCTCGGTACGTAATGAAAGCTTCATCTAACCTATCTTCTCTTACAAATGCATCGACCATTGTACTCCAAGAAACCAAATCTCTTGCAGGAATCTTTTCAAACAAATCTCTTGCCAAATCAACATGACCCGCCTTCGAATACCCATTCAACATTACATTCCATGTAACGATATTTGGCTCAGGCATCTCATCGAAGATAACTTTTGCATCATCTAGTCTTGAACAAATAGAATAAATATGAATCAAATTAGTGGATACAAGGGTAAAACCTTCAAGCCCAGCTTTAATGGTCAATGTATGTATCATACCTCCATTATGGATCCCATCTAAATGCGAGTAAGCCGATATTACACTTGCCAGAGTAACCTCATTTGGATTCACACCCACGAACCGCATTTCCTTGAAAATCTCCAAAGCTTCAAAAAACTTATCATTTTGGGCTAAACCCATAATAATTGTGGTAAATGAAACACAATCTCTATTAGGCATTTCATCAAACAATTTACTAGCATT
The DNA here is from genome assembly GCA_002174775.1 of Macleaya cordata. Classification (NCBI taxonomy): domain Eukaryota; kingdom Viridiplantae; phylum Streptophyta; class Magnoliopsida; order Ranunculales; family Papaveraceae; genus Macleaya; species Macleaya cordata. Next base: position 342,902 of record MVGT01000148.1, on the reverse strand, counting down.
TTCCAAACGACCAAGTTTTACATACCCAAGAATCAAAGTGTTCCAAGATGCAGAATCCAACACCAAACATGAATTAAACATATAATGAGCTTTCTCAATGAGCCCACACTTTACATAAAGATTAATCAAACTGTTCTGGATAAAAACGTTCGAGTCTAGACCAGATTTTAAAGCCAGTGAGTGAATTTGTTCTCCTTGGGAAATGGCCAAGAGGGATGAACAGGACTTAAGTGCTGAAACCAAAGTGAATTCGTAACTGGGGTGTTTACGACCATTTGGGCCGTTGTTGAATAACGAGAGAAGTTCTTTAGGGAAATTGGGGACTTGAGGAGGATCTTTTCTTGAAATTCTGGAGACCCATTTTCGATCTGATCGTAAAATTGAAGGAGAAGAGATCAGAGTGTGAAGGATTTTGGTGGGTCTGAGAGCATAACTCATGTCATCTGATCATAAGAGCCGTTACAAGGTTTGAAGTTTCGGTGTGCTTAGCTAATCAACTTACGGACAGAGAATTTGGAAATAGAATTTTTTTTGCACCCCACTTCTTTATTCTTAAACACCTCTTATAATTACACTCTGTTTACACCTCCTGTTTGGGGTCCACGAATGAGGGCTGGTTGTTTTTTATGAGAATGATCTAATCACCGTGTAGGTTTTGCCCACGTAATTTAATTGGCGGCTTCTCTTCATCTGTGGTGGCAATTTCTCTTCGTTTGTTGGTGGCGACTTTTCTACCTCATGTTTGACGCTTCTCCCTTCGTATGTTCATGCGATTTTTATGAGTTTCTCCTACAATAATCTCATTTACCAAAAAAGAAAGAAAGAGGTAGCATATTTTTACACGCTCATACATCAAGGCCAATCCTCATTTCATTCTCTTTCTCTCTTTTTTTTTTCTTTTTTTTAGGGGCAAAGGGTAAAGATTTATTAATGAATCATCCCCTTTATCTCAAAATGCCCTCCACTTAAAAGGGGTTCAAAAAAAGAATGAGAATTTTTAATTCTACTCCACTTTATGAATATCCCACAATATTGTTACCTTCTATTTACACTAATTTATAGAATCCACATAGAATCATCTAAAGGATGATATTTTGTGAGGATTATCTCCTCATTCCGTAGATCATCATAACAATAAGTCAAAAACCTCTAAAACTTTCATCCCCATCTAAATTTTAATGTGAATCATTTATTTTAACTGTTACATTTAACCATCTTATAGTGTAGTCAAAAGTTTTTTACTGACGTGATTTATTACGAAGAGATCATCCTCATAAAAATTCAACCATTGGATCTCTTTGTGGGGTCATTGACCGATGTAAACGAACTGTAAAATAAGCAGGATTTTATTAAAAGAAAAGTGGGGATGAATTAGGGGCGGAGCTAGAAACTTATTGTAGGAGGGGCCAATTGATAAAAGAGAAATTATTCTTCCACTCCAGTTTTCTCTATAAAATAATATTCTCTATACTCTTACATCCCATTTACACTTATTCTAGAGGCTAACACTGAGATAATTTAAAGCTAATATTTGTATTTTTTAAAAAAATTGGTGAGGATCCTCACGATTTAAATCATTCGCAGAAAAAAAAAATGTATCACATGGTTCTAAAAACATTTTATCACCTCCAAAAATTAATTTAAAATTGCAAGTTTTTTAACTACACATTTTACCAAAAAAAAAAATCAGCAAACTTTTGAAAAGGTTAAAAATATAAGAAAGAAGTAATTTTTTGTAAGGATGATCTACATAGTGCAACATTTGATCATCTCCATGTAAGTCCAATAGGCGGTGTAAACATGGCGTAAGAATAAGTGAGGTGTTATGTTACTAAGAAAAAGTAGTATACAACTTTCTAATTTTAAAACTATTATTGTTGTGGAGTATATATAATTTGTTTGCAAGGGCCATTAATTAATTAATTCACATAATTTTTAACTTATTAACAAAAATTTGTGACAATTAGAAGGGAGGGAGTCCACAGGCTTGGGGCTAGGCTTCAACGTGGCTTCGCGCCTGGGGATAAATTAAAATGTCTATTCTTTTTTTTTTTTAACCTCATTTTAAGTGAAGAACATTTTAAAAAAGAAGAGGTGCAACCAAACGTAGATTATAAAAAATTAGGTGATTTTATATAAAGATGATCTACATAATAAGGAGATTATCTTTGTATTGTAGGATCATCTTCACATGGGCTCCACAAAAATTTTATAACCACATTGTGTGAATAAGAGTGGACGTCGTGGCTCATGATTATTATCCTCGTCTAAAACCAAGTAACTAACGATCCATTCCCTTCCAAAGCTTAAATTTGCGTTTGTTAACCGTGGCGCATTTTAGTCGTTCGCGCGCTTATTTCTTCTAGTTTACCGTTACAAACTGAATAAACTGAAAAACAGCAAAAGTTTTTCCCGCCATTTCTATCTTCAATCAGAATGGCATTCAAATGCATAAAACCTAATCACAATAACCTCTCCTTCAATTCCATCTTCCATAGATGCAAATCCATGGCGGAATTCAAGCAAGCCCATGCCCGTCTCGTCGTCAAAGGCTTATACCATCCTCCACCCTCTCTCCGACCGGTCATTTCCTTCTCTGCCCTCCATCCCTCCGGCGACATCGATTATGCTCTCTTACTCCTTTTAAGAACTTCGGTTCCTCCCACAGTTTTCCCCTTCAATACTGTAATTCGAGGCCTTGCTCGGTCTCTCCGTTCAGATTCTTTATCGAATTCTGTTCTAGTACTTGCCCGTATGGCTGAAATTGATCTTTCCCCTAATAATTACACTTATACTTTCCTTTTCCAAGTTTGTGCAAAATTTTTTGCTTCCAATTTGGGTCAGCAGTTTCATGCTATGGTGATCAAGAGGTGTTTTCAAGTGGATGTTTGTGTTTGCAATTCAATTATTCAGTTTTATTCAGTTTGTGGGAAATTAGATAATGCTAGGAAATTATTTGATGAAAGTACTCAACGAGATGTTGTATCTTGGAACTCAATGATTAATGGGTATGTTAGAAATGGAGAAATTTTGGAGGCTCTTTGGGTTTTTGAAAAAATGCCTGAAAGAAATGAGGTTTCATGGAACAGTTTGATTGGAGGTCTCGTGAGGTTTGGTTATTTGGATGAGGCTCATCGTTTATTTGATGAAATGCCGAAGAGGAATGTTGTCACTTGGGTTGTGATAATTTCTGGGTATTCTCAAAATGGGCAGCCAAGAGAAGCTTTGGTCTTGTTTAGGGAAATGCAATTGTTGGATTTGAAACCAAATTGCCCGATTTTGGTGAGTGTTCTTTCTGCGTGTGCCCAATTAGGAGCTTTAGATAATGGGAATTGGATTCATTCTTATATTAGAAAAAACAGTATAAAGATGGATTCGATACTTTCTGCAGCTTTAATTGACATGTATGCAAAATGTGGTAACATCAATCTGGCTATGCAAGTATTTGGTTCATCTCAGGAGAAAGATATATCCACTTACACAGCTTCAATTTCTGGGTTGGCATATAATGGGTACAACGAAGAATCACTCCGGCTTTTTGAGCAGATGAAGAGTGCAGGAATCACACCCGATCATATTTCCTATCTGGCAGTTTTGTGTGCTTGTAGCCACATGGGGTGCGTTGAGAAAGGTTTTCATTACTTCAATTCAATGGTTGATGTGCACCAGATCAAACCAGAGTTGGATCATTACACATGCATGGTTGATCTTCTTGGCCGTGCTGGTTTGTTGGAGGAAGCAGAAAGATTCATACACACTATGCCAATAGCTCCAGATAATGTCATATGGGGTGCTCTCCTCAGTGCTTGTAGGACGCATGGCAATGTCGAAATGGGAGAAAGAGTGGGAAATTTTCTGATAGAATCTGATCAAGACCATGATGGACGTTATGTTCTTCTTTCAAACATTTATGCAGTGTCAAGTAAAGGAGATCATGTAGAAAAAATCCAGAGAACTATGAGACGAAGAAGAATTAAGCGTGTTCCAGGATGCAGTTCAATTGAGGTTGATGGTGTTGTTCATGAATTTGTTGCTGGAGACAGGTCCCACGATAAGACAGATGAGATATATTTGGTGTGGGAGGAGATGGTTAGAGAGATTAAGAAATTTGGATATGCTCCGGAGACAAGAGGGGTTGTGTTTGATGTAGAAGAAGAGGAGAAGGAAACTGTAGTCAGTTATCACAGTGAGAAATTGGCCATTTCGTATGGGTTCATTAGCAAAGAGCCAGGTTCGGTTTTGCGGATAGTGAAGAATATCCGTATCTGTAGTGATTGTCATTCTGCAATTAAACTTGTTTCAAAGGTTTTTAAAAGGAAGATTGTGGTTAGAGACCGGAGACGGTTTCACCATTTTGAAGGTGGGTTTTGTTCTTGTAAGGATTACTGGTAAGCAATACATAACGTAACATGGATAACAAATCATCCTTCCTTGAGAATGGAAGAAAAAAAAATTATATGAAGAAGGAAGCCATGAAATGAATCCAGTAGGGGATTTGGAGGATCATACAATACAAGATTACCATCTTCTAATTAAAATGAGCTATAAGAGGTTTTTATATCCTTAAATGGGAAGTGTTTTCTCTTTTATGCCCATAGCCACTTCTTTGATCATTTAAACGAGTGAAGAATTTCAACATGGAAGCAGTGATGATGTGTAGAAGGAACATTCAAGTCATCCTTTTCTGAAATTTCCATTTTTGGCTATCCAAATTGACCGAATCCCAATATATGAAAAAATGGTTGTGAGAAATGGCATTGGATCCCCTTCCCATGAATATACAAGACTTAAGTTTTTAAAGGTGATAAATCATGTCCATGTACCAGAAATTCATTGATTTTGTTCTTAGAGGGAAAATTCAAGTTGAAGGCTTTGGAAAAGCGGAAAGCCAAAAGATCACACACTGATCAATGAATTAACAGAGAACATGGCTTCAGATGGAAAGGAACGAGGGAACAAGCTTCGTACTGCCATACAAGTGTTAGATTCAAATAATACATATCCAGTTGAGAAAGTTCTCAATCTCCTCAAGGTTCTCTTCCTTTTATATATTTGCCTTTTAAATTGGCTTTGAGTTTTACGCTTCTCAACTAACAAATCCAGTCTTCTTAGAGAACAACATTATATAAAACCCACTACATAACCCATCATATGATTATTGTAACCATGTTATTGTAAGAGAGCTTCTTGAATCTGGGTCTGCAGATACATTTTTAAATATAATATTTCGTAAAACGTCTTTATTGTATAATGAGTCAGGAACCATCATGGACTTTTTGGGAACTGTACTAGATTCTTATTCCATCAGAAATAATTGAGTTCATGTATTCACATTCATTCTAGCTCTATAGATCTTTTAGGTTGGACCACCAAAACTTAGCTTCTGACCTTTGTAAGCTTGGTTTGGTCGACACCATCCAGGAACATTCTTGTCTTCTTCATGTAAGCTTTAGAAGAGTATAACCACAAGTTTCTACAGTTAGGATTTTCATTTTTTTGTTCTCTTCTTATTGCTTAAAAACAAAAAGGAGTGCAATAATTGACATGCACTTATTAGGGCAAGGTTTTAAAATTTGTCCTATCCAAATCTTTACCTTATCAAGAACCAAGTGGAAGTTCCTCTCATATTTTAAACCCATCCAATTCTTGTCTTTTTTCCTTAATCTGCTTTACCAAGGAGGATTGGAAGACATTCTCCCTGCTTGTGCAATAGATCTGGCATGAATATAGCAGGGTTTTTACCCACCATTCAATAGATCCACCGAGGAGTTTTTCGTGCCTAGAATTTATCTAATGCTGCCATGATATTCGTAGTTATCCGACTTACGAACTTCTTGATGGACTGTGTGTCATTTTTCCAAGCAAATGAAATGGATCCGATGGTTAAGTCATCCATCTGAGCTTATTTTTGTCCAAGAAATCTCCTTGCTTGACATAGTCCTTGACTCCTTGTAAACTACTACTTCTGTACCGTCCATTGAGGTGTTTCATCTTTCAGTTCTCTTTTTTACTTTTCACATGAAGTACAAAATTTTACAGGGAAGCAGACAACGATACAAACAGGTCTGCAAAAGGTGCTTCCTGACTGACAATATTATTTTGAATTCTCTGTACGTGGATATTTGTCTTCCCTTTTCTCTCTCAAAATATGGATGAAAGAAATATGTTAAGATCCACTGTAAGTCCAGAATTCCTGAAAATTAGGCTTTTATCTTCCTGTACATCCCCATCTTATCGCTTTGAATCCCTCCATTCCCCATTTTACACTAATTTTCAGAAGTTCCTACCAACTCCACTAATGGATAAGTTTACCAAACGACACCTTAGCTTTCTTCAACAAGAATTGTGACTGGAATTCATCAGCTTGTTAGGACTTGGCTTGCAACTCAAATGAAAACACATTCAATAAATCAAGCCCCCTGATATATAAAGACTATTAAATAAACCATTCATTCAAATTTTATATTACATCTAAAGAGGCCAACAATACAATAGATTCCAGAGGAATTTTGCCAGGAATGAAGTCAATGAACCACTGAATTTGCCTACTATGATTCATTTGCAGTACTAGCTTTTCTCTTCTTTGTACCACTTGTCACTGCATGTCCAACTGCTTTGTTACCATCTTTACACTCTAGGCTTGAATTGTAGAGAGAGAACAACCATGGTTGTTGGTGCTACTGTGGCTCCCATATTTGATGATTTAAGACCTTGGGCTAACTGTTCGACTATTAAATCTGAAGGAGTTGGAGGGACAAGAGGTGGAAAGACTCTTTACTAGAGGGACAAGAGACTGCACAACATCCGTCATAAGAGGTCGGTAATCTGCTTCCTGTTGCACACATACGGCAGCAATAGCGGCTACCTGTGAAACCAGTATAGGTAAGAAGAAGGGCCTCATTATAAGATGCCATTCCCAGTAGTTATGAAAATATTCAGGGAAACTTGTTATTTACCTGAATTAGTTCCTTCTTTGAAAATTGTCCTTGTAGAGCTGGATCAACCATTTCAATAACCTTTTCTCTGTTTGTCAACCTTGGAAGAGCCTGACATATCAAAGGATAGATCCTACTTAAGAGTTGTTGTCCAATTAGGTGTTACGGATTAAAATTAAGGCTGAATATGATTAAAGTGGGTGTCAACACTGTCAAGATGGAGATTAGTTAATGGTACAGATATTGTGGAGACAATATTGTTGCAATGTGTGTTGTGTAGATGTCATAATTGAACTTCTGTGTATTAGAGGAATTAAGAAGCTATGATATTAGTATCCAAAAGAAGTAGAAGAAGAGTTAATAGTGAAATAGTAGTTCCTTTGTGTATAGGAGGAATTAAGAAGCAGAAGAAGAAGAAGAAACGAGGATGTGTTCTGGTTTTAATACTAACCCATGAAACGAGGATGTGTTCTCCAGTAGGCCGTATAGTGTCAACCGGTATACGACCTGTTATTAGCTCTAGGAGAACCACTCCATAACTGTAAACATCTGCTTTTGTACTCAGCTTGCCTGTTGATGCGTACCTACATCAAAATTGCACATTGTGAGCAAATTCACATTTTGTTTGAGAATTTACAGTAAAAACAATAACTGAAGCATTTAAAGATCAAACAATTCAAGCCTGTCTTTCCTCTGTACGCATCAGTTTGGGAGGGTAAAATTCACAGAAACATTGGTGTTTGATTAAGTACTTACTCAGGAGCTAAGTATCCGGTGGTGGTTCCTATCACTGGCATCGATATTTGACCATTGATTTTATCTGAAACAGTCTTGGCCAAGCCCAAATCCGACACTTTAGCTCTGAAGTTATGATCCAATACAATGTTGGTGCATTTGAAATCGCGGTGGATAATTGACGGGACTGCGTTCTCATGGAGAAACTCGAGAGCTCTGGCACAATCAAGGGCAATTCTTAAACGGGTTCCCCAATTTAACGGCTGATGTTGCTTGTGAGAGGGATGGAGGTGTTGTTGGAGGCTACCATTGGGCATGAATTCAAAGACGAGGATTCTGTGTTGTTGATCAGCGCAGTAACCCAGCAGCTCAACTAAGTAGGAAGAATGCAACCTGCTCAATAGATCCACCTGCATTTATGATCATTTAAATGATTCATCTTTTTAAATTTTGGAGAACTATTACAGCAGTTTCATAATTCATATACCCAATTGTAATGTAGAGAAGCTGTCATCAATGTTATTGGAGAGAGAGAGAGAGAGAGAGAGAGAGAGAGAGAGAGAGATGAAGAAAACCCATTACCCAAATGAAGATGGGATTCACCTTTATATGTTCACAAACAGGGGAACCAGAAATGTGTACAGAGAGAAAGAGAGAGAGAGAGAGAGAGAGAGAGAGAGAGAGAGAGAGAGAGAGAGAGAGAGAGAGAGAGAGAGATATGAAGAAAACTTATTACCCAAATGAAGATGGGCTTCGCCTTTATATGTTCTGATGGTAATACAGATCAATGTAGAACAAACAGGGGAACCAGAAATGGAGAGAGAGTAGGGATCAATGAAGAACAAACAGGGGAACCAGAAATGTGGGGATTATAGAGCACTGAAGGGATTGAATTCCAGAAGCAGAACTCGATAGCAGAGTAAGTGTGGAAAACTTTGAATTGTTGAAAGCAATTAATATTTTACTTTGATAATTTAATATCATAACCAAAACTTCTCTGATCCTTTTTTACTTAAATTTCTCATATTTAAAACTTCCTTACTGAAAAGACTGTCAAAATAATCTTTCATCAACTAAAAAAGAACACACTTCATACTTTTTCTAAAAAACAACAAGAACAGAAGATCAAATAAAACTAAATGTAGTAAAATGTAGCTTACCTGAATTCTGAACTCACGCTCTCCTCCTTGTTTCCCTTCTCTGTCTAACTTCTTAATTGCTGCCACAGTCCCATTACTCAAAATTCCTCTGTAAACCACTCCAAATCTCCCTTTTCCAATAACATTTGCTTCACTAAATGAATTTGTAGCCGATTCAATCTCCTTGTAGGTGAAAACTTGAACTCCTATAAATCTACTTGTTGGTATCCGACCCAAACTCCCTCCATAAATGCATCTATTCTTCACATCTGTTTTTTTTTTTTTTTTTTTATAACATTCAATTAACACCCAAAATATAGAAAAAAAAAATTTATAATTTTGTAAAAATTCCATCCAACAAAAAAAATTGATGAAAACCCATTAATATTTTTTGGTGACTGAGTGAAAAAAAAAAGTTTTTGTAATTAAAATTGGATTGGATAGTTAATTACCTGGGCTAGCATTGAAAGTTATAGTAGTACTATCAGTACTAAACTTGCGAAGTTTATCGTTCTTGTTGTTGTTGCTGTTGTTGCTGCTGCTCTTGCTGAGTCCATTGGCTTTTGCAGATTTTAATCTTCGGAGCAATAATATAATCAAGAAAACTGCGAAAAGTAAGAAAATTGAGATGAGGGATATGATGATAATAAGATTTAGAGCGCGAATTCCATGGTGTTGATGATGGGATTGTGGGTGTGAATATTGGTGATGATGGTGGTGGTAATGGTAATGAAAAAATTGATCTTTTGTAACAAGATCTAGTGATTTTTTTCGAGTTACATCGGGACGAGTTCCCATGGCTCGAAAAAGAATGAAGATAGAAGAGAAAAGGAAGGAAGCTAGAAAGAAAAAAACATAGAGGAGCAAGAAGAATGAAAAAGAAGAACAAAGAAGAAAGAATGAAATGTTGGGTTTTAGAGAGGATGAATAGTGAGGTACCATAACCCCATTGTTGAGGTTGTGTTTCACTCCCTACCTAGAAGGTAAGACTGCAGCCTGCATGGCCACAAGCCCACAATGTTCCATTCTCTCTCTCTAGCTAGCTCTCTAGCTCTTTCTCTCTCTAGCTCTCTCAATACTTTCATTTTGTCTCATCTTTTGTATTACATGTAGGAGTTGTCTTTATCTTGCTTGAGTAGAAACAGGAAGATTGTCCAATACATCATTGATTCATCATACTTAGGTACAAATCAATCATAAAATTCATAATTAGCTAATTATAAATTTGGTGGACACAGGATCTTTCTTTTCTTTTTTTTTTTCTTTACTTTTTTTTCTTTTTCTATCTTTATTAGCTAAAAATTGATTCTTATACAGTAGTACACTAGTACCTCAAAACTGTTTCATTATATATTTTTTTATGAACAAAATTTTGTTAGATTAGTTCTTGGTAAGCCAAAAAAAATCTGAGTCACACATGTGAACCAAAAAGTACAATCAAATGCTGGATGGGTCTGATGATGTGGACAACAAGGGCCCACCATGTAATATGTGGGGTTTTGTTGACCCACTTTACCAATGTGGGTCAACAAAATGGAACTTTTATAAATACCATAGATAGATGGGATAAAATTAAAGAGAAAGAGAGAGACGTTTCACTGTCGGATTAGAAGATAATACAGATAGATAAGATAGAGATGTTCAGTCAGTCATCCATCCTATACATCTGTCGTAACAGCTAATGTGGCCGCGACGTTACAATTATACACGTACATATACTGATTGGGGGTACGGTTTTTTCTGACCCACTCCTAACGTGGGTGAATAAAACCTAATGATGGGTGTTCTAGAAAACACCAGTTACTTCATTAAACCAACTAATGACCATGTTAGGTTTTTTCACCCACGTTAGAAGTGGGTTAAGTGGTTAACAATAGACTAGAGCACTCCACTGAGAACATTACTAACTTACCAATCCAGACATGTACGTTGACCCTCTGACGTTTCTTTTTTGTTCATTTGTTGGTACAACGGTTCTCCACACACCATATAATCTAGTCCAATTTTTTTTTTTTTTTTTTGATAGGATAATCTAGTCCAATTCTATCTATCCAATTGAGGCAGGATTCTCATACAATGATTTTGCACAGCAGCTTATGGGGTCCACATGGAGATAACCAATGGCTGATTTTTTTTTTTTTTGTGCGGATATTTTCTTTATCATGTAGATTATCCTCATAAAAATTGTTAATGTGCTCGAAAACTTCTAACCCCACCAATAAGTTAATTAAAATTTAACAATGAATAAGGTATACAATTTATTGTTAATTTGTGGAAAACCATTTGCTAGAGTAGTTAGAAGTATGGTTTTCATATTCTAAGTCTCAATATCAAATCTCATAATAAGGATTCCTCTTCAAAGAGCAATCTAATTCCAATAATAATAATAACAATAATATCTTTTAGATCGATGGGTTTACAAAAGTGGTGCCAGATGCTTATGTGGTAGGGTGAGACCCACCACTTTTTCCCTCTCAAAAGTATTTTGAAAGGGTTTCCAACTTACATGGCAGTGGGACCAATCATGCCACATAAGCATCGGGCACTGCTTTTGTAACTTGGTCAGTCCAAACAGCACTACTCTAATAATAATTATCGTTGATTACCAGCCAACTTTAGATGAATGTTGAAAGTCTTAAAATATAGGTTGATTTTAGGTAAGGATTGATCTACATAGTTAAGTGAGCATCTCACTAAAAATCAACCTTTAAATTATCTTCATATGGACCCAATGAACTACTATACAAAAGCAGTTTGTTATTAAGCACTGTAAGAGAATCCCGGCATCCCGCCTCTAGTCTAGATATATAGGATCATAGATTCTTCCAAAAGATGAAAGAAAGAAGTGTGGCACGTGCTGTGTACTGGGGGACCATTATCATCATCATCAAGTCATGGTCAGGTTAGGTGACGCCCTGACGGTTAGGGCGCTCCTTTCTCTCTCTCTCTCTCTCTCTCTCTCTCTCTCCCGTGAGCAGCAACAAAGTGAATTAACTTTTGTTGCCGTGGCAAACAGGGAACAAAGGGATAAAAGTCAAAAAAAAAAAATTAAATTTTTTTTTTGAAGCTGCATTTATTTTTGGGTTTGCATGATCACATCTCTTATTCAAATTTGAGTGATGCTACATGTACACACATTTTGACATAAAGTTGACACCGACACTTGTGAGTCCTTAAATATGATCTAAGGATTGATTTTTTTATGAGAATGTTCTTCTCTTTATGTAGATTATTCTTACAAAAAATCAACTCATTCCAAAACAACTGACCCCATCAAAAATTGATTGGAAGTTTATACTCAAATCGAATTATTTTTCTCACCGTTGTTTTTCAATTAACTTTTAATAGAGTTAGAAGTTTTTGAATTGACTGATTTTTATGTCCACCATGTGGATTATCATCACCAATAATCAACCTTTAGATCGTATTCATGTGGACTCTACAGGGCTCTATGTCCAACTTTACGTCAAAGTATGGGTGTACAAGTAGAGTATTATTCATTGAATTTATACATACAACGGTAATAAATCCAAACTTTTTTTATTTTTTGGTACGGTGAATGAGATTAGTGATTGGATGCAGGCAAAACTTGAATTCAAATATATGTTATCAACAACAATATACTCTATTAGTTAAGCTAACTGACACTTGCATAAAATCGAAAGATAATGCTAAACGTACAGCAACTTCTACAGCCATCTATAATAAGGTGAATCCAACGAAAGACGTATGAATTCCACACATTTTTGTGAGTCGCCCCATTTTAAGATGATCTAAGTCCTGCTGTAGAACATGCTGTAACTTTAGCATTACCGAAAATCAAAACTTTGATTAGATGTCTTCCATAATCATTTATTTGATACAAAATCTGTACATCTTTTTTTTGGTAGTTCAAATCCAATCAGACAGAAATCACCCAACCAAAACTGGCTTTTGATGAGTTGTTTCATGTGACTGTTTGCTAGGTACTTAATGAACTTTTTCTTTCTGGAGTAAAATTGTACAGCGCGAGAGAGAGAGAGAGAGAGAGAGAGAGAGAGAGAGAGAGAGAGAGATTGAACGACGACAAAAAAACAACACGATCAAAAAAATATAGACATCTCAAATTCTAAAATTTGAGTTCATGTTGTCCTACGTCGCAGCCCCCGTTTAAAAAGTGCGACATTGATATATAGACAACACGATCAAAAAAATAATTGAACGGAGTCGTTAGATATATGTGTTCCAACTCCTCGAATTAACTACCATTCTTAAATTCAATGGCTCCTATTAGTTGATCCAAGTATGAGCACACGAGGTGAAGGAACGGCAAGGTCCTACCTACCTCTGACTTGAACTGCAACCATTCTACCGGGATCGATCTAAGTAAGCCACTCATGCAGCATGAGAGGATATACATCTCAATGTGTTTGGCATTACCTACCTCTTAGTCCTTGCTATCGCTATGTGTCAACATGTACTGGATTGGAATCGGAACAAAATATTTCTAATCAACTCAGAAATATTTTAGCACCCAATCTGCCTCACTATAATGGGTTCCAGTTCCAGAAATATTTTAGCACCCAATCTGCCTCACTATAATTGGTTACTAGGCGTGGTTGCCTTTTGGCCCGACCATATTACAAAACAAATGCCAGATGTTTATGTGGTATGGTGGGTCCTACTGCCACATAAGTTAGAAACCCCTCAAAACACTTTTGGGAGGAGAAAAAGTGGTAGGTCCTACCCTGCCACATAAGTATCTGGCATTTGTTTTGTAAGATGGGTGGGCCAAAAAGCTTTATTGTCCTACATAAGTACTAAATGTCTAAAAGCTGAGCAGAAGCGACAGGACAGATTAAATCAGCTCCAGATTCACTAATTTGAGAACCAGCACCATAAATGGAACAATTGCCTTTTAATAGTGCTAGTTTGTGGTAGCTTGATACCAAAACCGGAGGCTAAAAAAATTGGATCATCTTCGCTCCCGGAATGAACAGGACCGGATATAAAAAGTCGAAGGTTACTTTTAAAACTAACCAGAATATTGATACTTAGGTTACGATGATCAGATCATGAGCTACAGAGCCTGATGAAGTATAGCACCAGAAAATGCATAGCTTTCATTGTAATGGAGACAAAATTTCTATCTTTTAAGATGTTTCAAGCAATTTGATATTTTGCTCTGAGAGGGTAGTATAAGAACACAAAGCTGTGAAATACTAATATCCAGCTCCTCATCCCGAAACCACAGTGGTTATCTGAAACCCTGTGAGTTTCGGTGAGATAGAAAATGTCATAACCAAACAGTGCTTCAAAAAATCAAACATCAAAGAAGACGAATACAGTTTTGCTTGATCCTATTTTATCATTAGTTTCCCTTTTTTCCAAAAGAAAATAGAATTAGACGGCTCATACTCGTATGTCTGACCAGTATGAATGATGGATCATAGTCTAATGTTCTTGTGAAATATGCTAGAACATACGGATGCAAACAAGCCTACATCAGATGAGAAAGAAAGCTAAGCAGATAGCAAAACAATAATATCCATTGATATTTTTTGTATATTTATTAGTATTTCTTTTTCCGGTCTATCCTTTCAGTAATCAATAACCAGACAACAGAGAGGACCGTTGGTATTAAGGATACACCGGGTAAAGTAGTTTAGACATCATATATGGGTAGACGACCGTCGTCAGGTTTTGTAAGTTCAAAGAAAATTGTTCTCAGCCACCACAGTAAAGTCTTTCCAGAAGAAGAAAATCCAATGACACCGAAAATCTCAATAGGCAAAACAACAAAAAACAAAAGGAAACTAATAACCTGTATGACGACGGAAACCACCACAAACAATTAACGATGGTCTCCTCCTCCATCGAGCACCAGATTGCTCAGAGCCCTGAAATTAACAAGCCATTACAACACCTTAGTATGTTCCCTTAATATATCAAGAATAGTAACTGGAAACATATAGGGTTGACAAAACAAAAAGAGAAGCAAATCACTTCTAGCATGCATGAATTCAGAGGGGTTTAAACGGCATTTAGCCACTCAACCTCCATTAACACCAGAGGTTGTTTATGTTACCACGGAAAACATGCATGCGGTCAAACTAAATAAAAGTGAGGAATGATGAAGAAGAAAAACTTGAAAACAATAACATTGCCACCAAAAACCATTAAGAAGAGCTATAGTAGTTCAGATCTTAGTTGCAGGAGCTCCCAGCCTAATTGTTGCTCTAGTCCTGGAAAGGAATGTTGCTCCCACTCTCACTTCCTAATATATTTAAAAACATACATTTGCAACAATCGCTTCATAGCTCTTGCATCCCAAACCCCTAGTCTATACTCCTACTTTGTGTAACTAGGTTTAAAATGAGGATTGGCCGAGAAGACGAACAGAAGAAATTCAAACCCTAATACTTCAAGAAGATACTAGCATGAAATAACTTATACCAGAAGAAAAATCAAGACGCAAGAAAAAATAATTAGTAGAGATGAGGGGGAAGCGGGGAAGATGAGGGGAGAGAAGATTACGGTGGTTTTCTTCGTGTTTTTTGGTTTTTTCTTACCAATACCACAATCTTTATTTATATCCCAGAACTTGGCCTTTGCTCCTTCCCTGTAATTGGAAATGTGGAATATTCAAAAATAAAAGATTCACAAGATCTCAGTGGCTTCACTATGGCCTTCTACAAGGAAAATTGGAGTGTATAGTAATAAAGAATTATGATTGAAATGGACTCTTGCATCCCAGATAAAAGGTGTGCCACCATCTTCTTAGTGAATACATCCTCATTTAAAAGAAGAGAAGCAAATTGATCAAAAAAAAAAAAGAAAAAGAAGAGAAGCAAATGAAAGACAAGCATGTCAACTAGGCTGGCAATCAAGCTAAAAGTGTGTCCACCTTCCAAGGAGCTTCATGCTAACCTCACAATAAGAGCGATGACTATAAACTAATTGACTCTTCGGCCAACCAACCAAACCTTTAAAAGTGTTTTAAACTTTATCCATTGGATAAGTGTTCATCAAGCTAGCTTACTCTCTACAAAGCTCATTCATTTATTTGAAGAACCTAATAGTTATTTACATGCCAAGTCATCTGTATGAAGTTTAAAATTAAATTACTTTTGTGAAATTGCGTAAAGTAATTATGATTTTTGGGTAATTGTATTGAAGTGCAAGAAGAATGTAAAAGATATAAGAAACAAAAATACAACCAATAATTCCCAAATGATTTTTTTTAAAGTAGGTAAATTAGCAGATTTTGGTAGATTTTTTACTTTTGGACATTTTCAATAGAGAATAAAAATTAGTGTAAGAGTATAAAGTACTTGAAAATTTGCAAAATTAGGTACATCAAGGAGTAATAGGAAAATTTGTGCATAAAGATCCCACTTTACTCCATGGATATTTATCGCAACTATTCATAGTAAATCTCATATCACAATTCCTTGGTGCACCGTTGGCCCTCTGTAAGCGTTTCCTTTGCTACAGAGGCATTGCAAATTTGCATATACTAACATTCCCCCAATTTCCATAAATATCTTAGATTGCACCATTGAAGGCCAAAAGATGACAGGAAAAACCACCCAAAGACAATTAGCACACAACAATGAATAAGAAGGTGCTCTGTAGTAGATTCTACATCTCACTTGCACATAATGATATGTCTAGGGATTGTCATCCCTCTCCACCATGTGTATTGAAGGACCTTTACCCACACCACAACCCAAATGAACAATTAACATCAGATGGAAGCAAGGACAGCCAAAACTTTTTTACTGGAAATAGAGGGGGTCGACTGTTAAGCAAAGACAGATAGAGTGGCTTAATTGACAACTTTCCATAATTGTCCCACTACTATTTTCTCTTATCAACATCCCATTTCTTAACTTCAGCATTCAAAATAACTTCAAGCAGATCACCCAAAGAGTCGAGCTCCCAGTCATCAAAACTCTTTTTAAAGCCTACATCCTAAAAGATAAGGCAACCTACACTTACCCCGATCCTTAATATAGAGGCATTTCTTAGAGGAAATTCAGTATATTGATGGAAATCTAAACTTTAAGGGAATCTCCGAGCACCATGGATCCTCCCAAAAGCAACCGGACTCTAAACTGTCATTGTACATAATATAACTATTAGGCATAATAATCTTGTATTAAGGAGATGATCAACAATAAATTGCTTAAAAGAAGCCCAAAAGGTCAACCACGCCTAGTAACCAACAGTATAATGCAATTATGCAAAAGCAAATTGTTAACAAACTCCCCCATCTCCAAGTAACTAAACCTGTTTCGCATAATAACCTCACCATTCATCAAAATGATCCACCATAGTTCATAAGTAACTTTTTCAAGGAAACTAAACAAAGGACTAAACCTTTTGATGATTATGGTTTCCAAGGTTTAACATCTAATTTACGACGGAATGTTTCGATCGGTTGAAAAATCAAGACATTCTGGTCTAAACTTTGTGGAACGATGCATGAATAGTACCGATGCATTTCGATACAAACCGAAAAGGATCTGTTCTAGTGACCACTGAAACAGGAATAGAACACCCAAAATTGATCATTGTTGATACATATGGACCTCAAGGAAATCCTTCAAATAAGGTTAGCCTCAAAGACTTACGAAAAGTGAAGGCTTAGATAAACAGGACACTTTGTAAGATGTTGAAAAATCTCATCAAACCACATGAACTCTCCACATAAAATAAGAAGCATACTCTACACATCGATGTAACCATTCCATTAAATGCTAAATTATCTGATCATTTCAGAAAACTGGCTTATTCAAACCCCTAGTAGAACCACACATTATAGACGAAACAGCAAAAACCTAAAACAAACTCAGGGCAAAGTAACCAGCCTGAACAATAAATTCAACGCCTTATTTTGCTACTGGAGAAACAGCATAACAAAGAACTACCCTGTTTTTCAAAAGAAACAGAAACCCACATCAGCAATTCCACACTACCATTTGACTTCTCTCACCAATCAAGTCAGTATTTATCTTTAGACCCCAAAAATGTTTTAAAGCCCCTCAAATTAAGGATACTAGATATTTCACAACGCATGCATCAAACAAAACTAATATCAAATGGGTAATAATTCAAAACAAAAATTAGTAATTCAACTTAATTCATGCATACCATCATTTCGATTCAACGAAGAAACAAAAATATACAAGATGAACTAAAACAAGACAAATGAAACAACTACATTTCAAGGGAAAAAAAAAAATTGGAACTCACTTCTTGTGCCGCCGACCACGTTTCGGTCCCCATGCCTCCAGCTTAGCAATAGGGCATCCACATCTAGCCCTAAACAGTAAAACAGCCCGTCCATTCGGTGGAGCCATTCTCCTCAGTTCAGATCTCAAACACTCATAATCAGGATTTCCTTCCGTCCCTCCTTTCCAAGGCAGATTATCGATCTCCTTAGACGCAGATTTCAAACATTCTTCAGTTTGTAACTGTATATCAAATTCCATCGCCTTTTTCAATCCTTTACATCCTGGGTTATCACATTTTCTCGACCTATAACTACAACAGATCTCAACAGCAGCCACCGACAAAGCAAAGAAGATCAAAAACCCTAGAATATAAGGAAAAGGAGATTGTTTAAACGAATCGGTATGAGATAGAAAGAGAGATGGAAGGATTTGAGAGAGAGATTGAAAGATGTAAGAGAAGTAGGAAGTTACGAGAAATGTGCATGAGAAGAGAACGAGGATTAGGATTAAAATGTCGAGTGTAGCTGATGGAGAGTGTTTGCAGAGGAGGGAAGAATTAGGATTAGGGTTAGGGTTTGTGGAGGGCTTCTTGGGTTTGTGATGAGAAGGTGAAGGAGCGGGCATGGCGGTAATGGAGGAGGAGAGAGAAAGAGGATGGTGGAGCATGTTAGTGTTTTGCGCCCTTTTGTTTTTAAGAAGAAGCAAAAGCTCTTCTTTCTTCTGTTTATTATGAACAGGGGAGTGCGCAGGTTAAGGTCAATTTTAATGAATAAAAAGGTCATAAACAAGTGGATATTGTTTTGTAAAGAATGGGGGGTGCGCAGGTTAAGGTATGAAAATTAAACAGGGGTTTATTAAGAACAATAGTATTAGCGCATAAAAGATTTACGTTTGATTTGGACATAAAATCTGTGGGGTCCACTAGAATACAATTCAAGGGTTGAGTTTTGATGAAGATGTTCTCTCTACTATCCAGATCATTCTCACAAAAAATCAACTCATCTAAAACTTTTAACCCTATTAAAAACTGATATTTAAATAGAACGGATTTCTTTACTATTGATTTTCAATCAGCTTTTAACCAATTTTTAATAAAGTTATAAGTTTTAGAATAAGTTGATTTTATGTGATAATTGATCTACATAAGGAAAACATCATCGTCAAAAATTAACATTTGGATCATATCTAAATGTATCCCACAAGTTTTATGTCTAATCCAAACAAAAAAAAAATTCTGTCTCAATAGTACTGCTCGTTTATTAATGGCCGCCAGAAAATGAGTGATGCTTGTCCTTTTATAGTGTGCACAGATGTTTTGTAGTGTGGAATGGGTGGTCCTATTACCTTAAAACAACCTAATTTTGGATGATCTTAGCCGTTGGATTTACATACTTTCATCACACACTATAAAAGACCTTAGTTAAAATGGGATAAAGATCTAATGGTTGGAGATTTGATCAATTTGAGATCAATGGATCAGATTAACTATGATCATCATCCACACTCAACCAAGTGTACTTGTTTGGATGATAGAAATAAATTTTATATATGGGTCGCCCCTACTGGCATGTCAGGTCCAGTCACAAATCACGAAGTCGGGATGATAAGTTGTCTCTCTAACCCAAATTTGTAATAGTAATAATATTATATAATTAATTTTAAAAAACTTGTTAATGTATTTTATTACAAAAATAGTGTTTTTTCAATTAATAAATAAATTATTTTAAAACATTTTTTCCCTTGTACACAATTCCCTCTTTAGTTCATCCATTTTCTGTCACACTTTATAACCAAATATTTGGTTCTATTTTTTGACGATTTTCTTATACATGTTTTATTCAAATTAAGTTATGAACATGACATAAAAAGACTGAATTAATGAGTGAGGAAGATAGTTTAATCAACAAAATCAATGAGCAAGGGTCAATCATCAATGCTTTTGTTTCTCAAGAAGAAAAAACAAGTGGGTGGTTAGGACATATCCCTATTTGATATGTCCTTCCATGTTTCTTAAAAATTAGACATAAAATGGCATGGACCAACAAAAACATTTACTTCAGGTATAACAAGAATCCTCCTAAACCAAACTGCAACTTTTAAAGTGAAGTAGAATGGTTGGATTTAGGAGTGAAGTTACAAATTTTTTTTTTTTTTTTTAACATTCGAATTTGCTGCGCTAGTGTTTTCACAGACCGGATCCACATCTACCAGAATTTTCTTCAACAGATCAAGTCTTTTTCTTTGTTTTAGGTGCACAAGGTGTTGGACTCATCTCTCCCCTCTATTTATATGGGAGAATCTCTTCTTTGGGAAGCAAATCTATCAAATTAGTCGGACGTTGCGTCAGATACCATTTTCTCCGATTTTTTCAGATTTTTCCTTGTCTTTCTACTTGTTGTACTACTTGTATTCTACTTGTTTATGTGTGTACTGTTTGTTGTATTCTATTCTCTAAATATATGTGTGTTTCTATTATTAATAAATTAATTGGGTTTTACTTATTTTTTATAAAAAAAAAGAATTTACTGGCCTTGGACACTAAGATCCAACAACTATCTCCACTTCACCAACTAATCGTGTGGTCTACAATTACAATGCAATACTCAGATAATCGGACTCAATACAAACTATGTATATGTTGAATAATCATTTTTTCTAAAAATACGTTTCTCTGTGTAAGAATGGAATAGCAATTTACTTTCGTTTTTTGGATGGTACTATCATAGATCGTTCGAGTAGATTCATTGATCCTGCACCAATCTAGAGAAGGATCGTCAGAGTAGAACTAATCCCATAATGAGTTTGGGTTAATATGTGGTCGGACGAAACTGTTCAAGACGATCCCACGCTAGATCGCCCGACAAACCATATTTGGTGGGGTTTCAATTTTGCGCAGGATCGTTTGAGTCGACTTACCGATTGGGCCGATCTTGCACCAATCGAGAAAAGGATCGTTCGAGTGGAACTGATCCCACAACGAGTTTGAGTTAAGATGTGGTCGGGCGAAACGGTTCAAAAAGATTTCGTGCAAGACTAATTTGACGAATCATATTTGGTGGGATTTCAATTGAGTGATATTTTATCAATTCATTTTTTAAGTTTGGGAAACATTATATCATTCATTAACTGTTAATCCCATTAATCGTTTGCCAACCAACTTTTAGTGATTGGACTAGGAGGTTAATCTTTCACCAACCAACTTTTGACACCCAAATTCGGATGGACAGATTACAGGGACACCCGATTTTGACACCCTTACAAATGCCCATAACTTAAGTTACTAAACAAAACTAAACCAGGCCAATTGTTGTAATTAGGTTGAGATTTGGTGGGTGTTTCAGTAATTTGATAATCCATTTTAGCCATTCGGTCCATTATAAGACTCGCCATATTGCTGTCTTGCTGATTGGAAAACACCACTTGGGTTTTTAATCTCCGAAAATGGAGGCAAAGGTGCTTGTGCTAACATGCGCCCTGTCTTCACCGCCCTTATCAAGCTTCATCAGTAGAAGGGCTCATCTCTCTCAAAGTACAAGTTCAACAAATTTTAAACCACATTCACCATCAGGCGCAGGTTGGAGTACATCATCACCCTACAAACCCTCTCTTTCTCACACTTTCAGTCTCTGGATTCTTCTTGGTTTTCTCTCACATCAACGGCTACTTTTTTTGTTTGTTGTTTTTACAGTTATGAGGAAGACTAAGAACAAGGATGACCAAGAATTACAATACTTGGATGGGCTCCCAAAAGAGTTTCACGATGATGTATGTTAATTTTCACAGCTTGATTCACCTCTTTCTCTGAGTGGTTCTCTTTATTTTTTTTTTGTTTTGATAGTTTAATATGCTTTTATATTAATGGGTACTGTACATTTTATTTGATGATTTATTTACAGGGTTCGTCAATTTTGTAACTGGTGATTTTTTTCGGTGTTGTTGCCTGGGTTGTTCTTTATTTTCTAAAAGCATTGGTCAATTTCATGAAATTTATTTATGTCTACCTTAATTATCTTCTGGGTTATTCTTTTTTCTTGAAGGGTTTTTTAGTTTCATGAAATTCATTCTCTATATACCTTAGTTATCCCCTGGGTTGGGTTGTTCAGTTTTTCCTTTTGATTGTATAGTTGAATGCTTGATTTGGTTTATAGTTTGGGTTGAGCATATGGTTTTGCTCCATTTTACCTCAACCTATCTTTAGAATTAAGATTTATATTAGAAGAGACTTAGCCTAGAATTTTCTTTGATGATTAGTTGGTACCTGTTGGTTTATAATCTGCTTTTCTACTTTTGCCTCTTTGGAAATTTGGCATTGATTTTGGCTAGGCCAGGAATGGCAAGCCCGCCAACGAGAAAAGACTAAAGAGTTGCAACGGAGACGACAAGAGGAGGACGAAGAAGAGGATCGAAAGATTGAAGAGTATCGTGAAATTGGTACACGGTTGAAGGAGTATCCTGAGGAAGAAGTCCGCCAAGCAAGGAAATTGGTTTCAAGTTTTATCAGAGCTGCCGAGGAAGTAGAAGAGGTAATCTTTGTCAGAGTGTTACAAATTTAAAATATTTAGGGCCGTTTTAGTAGGAAAGTAGTACCATGATAAGTGGGTTTGTTTTTCCTTCAGACATGATTATCATGCATCCTCAATCCAATGTTTCATTACAGTTAGTATTTTTTTTTTTTAATCTCTTTCATATAATAACTTGACGAGTCAAAATACTGAAAACTAATATGATTGCTTTTTATATTCAGAAAATCGAGGAGGCTGCTGAGAAAGGCGAACTCACCGAACTTGTTCTCATGGTTGTATGGAATCGCCTCGACCTTGCTCGACGTGATGTACGTGCAAAGTTGTTTCTGTTGATTTTACCGTTTTCTTGTCTATTTTGCATATAGTTTCAGCCAATACTCTTCTCTGTGTTATTTCAAATTGATTTCTTTGATCTCTTATTTGTGGTGCAATCAAATTCCATTGTGCTGAAAAATAATGATAAATCTCATTCTTCCTTTTTATCACTTACAATCTGGCTTCATCCTCGTAATCACAGCATTATCCATGCTGTATATAGTAATCATGTGGCTCTTGTTGTTGTTGTTGTTTTTTTTTTTAATAAGCTCATGTGATCTTTGTGATGGAGATTATAAAGAATTGACTATTAGATAACCAATGAAGCACGATAAGAAATTATGTACGCTACCTATTATTTTATCATGGTGATGGTATCAAAGTCTAGCAGAGTTATGATATGGATGACCATATGATGGCGATGGCATTTAACTTCTAAGAGTAATTTAATGATCCCAGGTCGTTGAATTTCAATTGCTCTAGCCTTTTTATGGCTCACACTTTTGGGTTCACATGACCCATGAATGTCATGGAATATGGGGATCTTTTCACTTTAGGGTTCATGGATTCTGTTGCAAACAATAATGTCCAATTGATTAAACTCCAATCATTTGTGAAAATTGTTGAAACCAAGGGTTTTTATGTCTTCCAAATACTCATATTCCTGATTCTTTTGCATGGTCTTGATGATGGGTGTAGCTGCTCAACTTGACCAATTAAATTCTGTAAAACCTGTGCTTTCTATTTGCTTATTCTGTTATTAAACAAATTTGGTAGGATCTTTTTATCTGTTTTTTTTTTAATAAGATTTTTGTGGAATCTTATACATTGACATTTTCTTCTTCATTCCATTATTTGGCTAATATATTTTCATACTCTCTTTTCCAGGAGGAGAAGGATGTAATTAGAAGTCTAGACCTCTTATACAGGAGGATCGAGGTACATATGCTTAGTGTCATTTGAGTCTTTGACTTGTCATGTCATCCTAAAATTGCCAGTTGAGGAATAGGTAATAAATATTAGATGGACTTAAATATCTGCATCCAAACACTAGGGGCTGTTTGGATACACCCCAAAGTGTAGTTGACACAGTTAATGTGTGTCACGTTGCATTTTGGGTTATCATGTGGTTTGGATGCACGCCCTTAAAATTTGCATGATCTGCAAAGCGACCCCAACAAGATTCCCTTCATCAAGTTTTTAAAGCCATTTTCAATTTGCACTATCTAGTCATATGCTAATCCTGAGTAGCCTCCTCTCTCTCTTTCATAACCACCAGTACTTCATATTTCCACAGTTCATATCCTTCTTGGCACTCTTTTGTTTTTCCTTTTCTTTTTCTATTATTCCTTTTTACCTTTTTGTATGTTTCTTTAAAATATCAGACTGAGATTTTGAAGCGGGAAGCTACTCCTGCCATGAGATTACTCAATGATCTCTTGAATCTGCATGATGGATTTGACGATGAAGGTTGGCTGAAGCAATGCAGAAAGCACATGCTAGA
The DNA here is from genome assembly GCA_002174775.1 of Macleaya cordata. Classification (NCBI taxonomy): domain Eukaryota; kingdom Viridiplantae; phylum Streptophyta; class Magnoliopsida; order Ranunculales; family Papaveraceae; genus Macleaya; species Macleaya cordata. Next base: position 318,530 of record MVGT01000148.1, on the reverse strand, counting down.
TACCTTCCCAAGAGAGGATCCATTCAGTTTACTTGTTCCATCAGGGTTTGACATAAATACAGTAAGTTACATTCACTGATCTTTGTGCTTTTTTCTTTTAATTTGTACATCAATCATCATGTATATAGGTCCCAAATATCTTCCTCCAACAATCTGAGGTAGTCTATAGTCTTCAAGCCCTAGCCTTCATGTGGTATTTTTTCTTTTTTCATAGTCGAACAATTTGAATGTACTTTTTGTTCAGTCCAGACTTTAGAGTATTTTGTGATTTAAAGAAATCTCTTTTCATGTATCTGGGTGCGTTATTCCCTTCCACCTATGGTTGTACCTCTTGAGACAATTGTATATAGTCTCGGTTTGCCTGAGGGAATTGAATATTCGGCTCAACTTGACTTCTAACCGTGTCTTTAGAACAAGAAACTGTTAGAAGTCAATTTTATTTTATATTAATTCTTATTTATGTATTTTTTTTTCATGGAATCAGGAACTGCAAGTTATCTCTAAATTTTCTTGATAATTTTCATGTATACAGTAATTATTATTTGGGTTTTTATGAGTAGCATTTTTTCTCTTTTTGCAGCACCAAGGTCCATTTAGGCCACCACCGGAGGATGATGATGATATGTTGCTGAGGGTAGATTTTGTCAGAGAGGTTGATGCATTGTTACAAGAAGTTCGATTTGAACAGGAAGAAGCGGAAACATCAGAAGGTTTTGATCCTGAAGCCATTGCCAGTAGATTGAAGCAACAGGAGAAGCAAAGGACTACAAAACAAATAGAAGCTCTACTAGATCTAGCAGCCACTTTAAAATGGTAGTAGGTGCTTGTGATCTCGACAAACCATCGAGTAGATTGATTCAAGATGCTACTGACTATTTATGAAGGTTATAATCGAAATGGGGATGGGCGCATTGGGCGGACCCCTTACAGCTAAAGTGAAGCTCCACGGAGCCGAGTAGAGCCCCATTATAGATAACAAATTAATGAGAGAAGTTGAAAATTTAGATATTGATAAAAGAAAAACTATGTAAATTGATGAAACAGGTTTGTATTTCGTTTAAACTTTTGAATGCCGAAATACCCAGAACTGAAGAAATCTAATTTTGGTTATCCTACAATTCAAAAAAGATTAGTATTATCAATCTTGGTTCCAATTGGGTATTGAATAAACGCAGTCACATACTATTAGCAGCACTTAGGTAGTTTGTGGTTCCTTCTGTTTTAATTTTTATTTTTATTTTTTTTTGATGAGAAAGGCAAAAGCCAGAATTTGATTCATGAGGAAGCAAAGAGTGTGACTTATCAGTCATGATACAGTCAACAATACAATCTGGTGGGAATGGGTCCTTCAAGCAATCAGAAATGTGATAAGCAAAAGCAAATTGTGCAAGATTGTGGGCCAGTGAATTGGCTTTCGGGAACAAACAAGAAAAACTCAGAAAGTCCTTCCTAAATTGGTGGGAGTCTGCAATTTGTGTTCGAATTTTCCATGGGGCCGCGCGGTGGTGGGGCAGATGTTGATTGCATTAATCACTTGAGTCGCTTTCAATGATGCGGTTTGTAATGTGAAGACTTTTTGCCAGTTTAATGCCCAGCCCAGTAACATGGCTGAAGCTTCGGCCTCAATTGGATACGACGAGTCAAGCCAACTGGTCACATGCAACTTATAAATTCACCATTTGAGTCCCGAGCCACAGCAGCAGCAGCATATGGAGGTTTGCAAGCGGGCATATGACCTTAATTTTGATGATCTGAATGTGGTGGCCTTGTCCAATGAGTAGAGGGCGGAGAGCTCATTTGACTGGAGAAGAGGGCTTCTGTCCAGTCGATCGGCACCGAATACTCGTTGAAGAGAAGAGCAGCTTGATGTAGAGAATGCTATCAATGCTTGGTTGGGTTTGGTTAAATATTAGACCGTTTCTAGCCTTCCATAGACACAACATGAAGCTGATAACTAACCATGACCATATGTAGTCTTTAACAGTGATTGTGTGATCGTTTATGATGATACTCAAGGGAGAGGCAAACCAAAGCGCCTGAGTGAATGAGCAGTGTACAAAGAGATGGTCCGTCGGTTCCACGGCTTACACGTCCAAGCTTACACTTCCAAATTTGGAGTCAATTGTGAAGTAGCACCAAAACCAGTTGTGACACCATAAGTTAACTATCTGTTCCAAATTTGTTCATACTCTCTATCACCCAATCACTACTCACTTTCACTCCTTCCCTTGCCGACTCCGAAAGCTCCACCACCACCTTAACACCACCACTACTGCCACCAGCAGCAGCAATAGAGTCCAAATTCTCTGGCCCCAAATTCCATGTCTCATATTTGTCCCTTAGCTAGAATAGCGCCACTTGTCCTCCAATTAACAACTATTAAATATTTATTTAACCTCAAGTTAACTCTGTTAACATTAAAAATTAATTAAAATTAAAAATGGAAAAAAAACCTACGATTAATTTCAATCATGACTCATGAAAACTCACTTGACCACCCCTTAAACTTCCTTTTTCTTTTATTGAACAAAATAAGAAAAAAGAAAAAAAAAAGAAAAAAAAAAGAAGAAGACAACGTTTCTAGTAATTGTCCTCTTCTTTTCATATCTGATTTCAATTTGGAAGAGAGCACAAATCCATTTTCGTCAAAATTTCGTTTGAAAAGGCTTCAACTAATAAATATATATTACGCGAAACAAAGGGGCATCATTTAGTTGTGATCAGACCCTAAAACAAGCAATCCAAATCTACACCTTCCAAACAAGTCATCACCAAAGATCACTACAACAAATTGCACATTTCAACAAATGGAAAATCAGTTTAACATCTATGTCTAAATTACAAGCATTGGGTTCCTAGCATTTGAGTAAGACAAATGAGAAAATAAGTCAAAAGCATAGGTATAAAATATTGTATATCTATATAATAAAGGAGGTTGGTGTCAGGGGGACAAAAGGCGGTCTCATCGTCTCTGAACCGGTTTAAATTGATCCGACGGCTGCGACTTATTCAACCCATTAACTTTTGTAAATGGCCTTTTCCAAAGCACCTTTTGGCCTACTGAAATTACCAACAACACTTGCTTTAGTTTTACTCCCTCTCACTGTATAGTTATCATAAATAAGTTCAGATACTCTATTGATGGCTGGTGAGATAACTGTTGTTTCTTTCAAAGATGCATCCACCTCTGCTAACATGTTAAGTCCCAATATAGCAAATTCATATGCTTTTTCAGATTTTACTGCCCTTATTGCCAGTTGAGTATGCAATCGACATAACTCTCTGTAAAGTCTTACCATTTCTGCCTTTGGGTCATTTTCACTTGTAGTCTTGCAAGTAACTTTTGCACTTCTAGCCTTAACATTTTTTGTCCATCTCTTCAAGATGTACTGAGTAGGAATGCATTTGACATTCTTAAATGAGAGAACCTTCAAAGCATGTCCACACAAGATTCCTGCAAACTCAAACTTCTTACAACTGCATAAAACAGTATTATCTATTGAGTCGAACGTGACAGTGTGGTGGCAATGTTTCCATGAGGGATAAGTCCATATATGCTCAATGTTCCAGTCTCATTCAAGAAGTTAAAGGCACAATCATGAGCTTTACATAACTCATTCTGAAACATTTTAAACACTTTGTGTATAAACAATTACTGCATGCTTTAAGATTTCCACTAGAAATGACAATGCAGGGGAACTTTGACTTGCTTTAAAGTCAGCTTTCAACTCATCATAACGACGATCCTCAACCAATCTTTGAAAATGCAGAAAAAATCGCAGCAAATCATATCTGTAACTGACATACTTCTTAATGGCACTATTCATGCTTTCACTACGTTGGGTAGTGGTAATATCTGCGCAAAAAGTTTCTCGCCCATAAACTAACGCCCATTTTTCCTTTTGATGAAATAATCTGCTTAACCAACCGTTGTTTTTTAGATCATATTTTTCAAGCATCTTCTTCCAAGCATTTAGAAAGTCCTCTTCATCCTCATAATCATAAATGCAACTAATGAAATCTTTTGTAAAATCCTTGAATTTCTCAAAAACATTGCTAAGATGCTTGGCTGCATTTTGATATATGTGCCAAATGCATAATCGATGACATGTTTCTGGCCATTGTGAAGCTAAAGCTTTAGCCATTGCAGCGTCTTGATCTGTGAGAATGCTCTTTGGTCTTTTACCAGACATAGCTTTGGCAAAAGTATCAAACAACCATATGAAAGTTTCAGCAGTCTCATCATATAATAATGCAACACCAAATATATAATTGTTTGCTTATGATGATTGACACCAACAAACATTGCAAAAGGTCTTCCTTCTTTATTTTTTCTATAGGTAGTATCAAAACATACCACATCACCAAAATAATCATAATCTACCATCATTCTTGCATCAGCCCAAAAAATATTAGTTATCAAATCATCTTCATCCACTTGTATGGCATAAAAAAAAATTGGGATCATTCAATTGCATTTGTTGTAAATATTCCAACACACCACCTGTATCCCCTAACTTCATTTCTCTTGTTCGCTTGGAACGTAAATAGTTCCTATAATCATCAGGAATAAATCCAAGATTTTGACAGCCACCAGCTTGTCTACTCAAAAATTCAAGAGTTGCTTTTGGAGCAATTCCTGAACTGTCCAAGATTCCTGTTTCAATGAGATCTAAAAAAGTGGGTCTTACAAGGACTTAAGGTTATGTGTGTATGATCAGCAATTAATGTAACAACACGATACTTACTATCAGTTAAGCGACGATTAATTTTCATTCTTGATAAACATCCAAATCTTGTGTCCGCACGATGTGATTTGACATTAGCATCACGTTTATCTACTCCACGCTTACCTCTGACGGAGCAAACGAAAAGCCTATATCTCAACTTGCCATCTTTAAGATAATGTGATTTACTTCTTCTAATACTAAAACCAATATTATTATATGCATATGTATTGTAAAACTTAAATGCATCATCTTCTGATTCAAACTTCATGCTGATTACGGGAATTAGTTCTATCCATATCCTAGAATGAATCAAATCAACCTTTTCATTGGCTTTTATAGCTTCTATTAACTCTACTTCATGTTCTTCATCTTCTTCAAAATTATTCAACGTACCACTTTCAAATCCTTTATCTTCTATAAACTTATTCAAGTTAATACCATTTTTAAAATCTAACTTACGACGTGTTTGAAGTCCATCTTCCACACATCTCTAATATCCAAGTCCTTCAAAAAAAAAAAAGTATTAGATGAATTTTTTTTTAAATGACTATTCTAATTTCTAATCACTAAAAAATGACAAGATTAGAAATCAAAAGAAAAAAATAATAATATTTATATAGACATGTAACTCAACGTTCTTTTAGATTTCCATTACTATAATATATATATATAAATAAGAAAATAAATGGAAGCTAATAATTTTGAATGATAGTACATGAACCCTAATTTGGCCTCCTCGTTAATTTCCATTATGCTTAAAAAAAAGTATATAAAAAGAAACAAAAAAAAAATTTACCGAGAATCCTGTGGTAGAGTTTTGTAGGATTGGCTGCCATCGGGGATGTTCTTCCATCGCTTAATTGGTTGGATTCATGTGGGCACGAGATATGAATAGAAGAGAAGAAAATAGACTAACCATAAACTTTGTCCCTTTTTTTTTTTTATTAATGAAAAAAAAGGAAGTGGAAGGGACGGTCAAATTGGTAGTGAAGTGAAAATAATGTAATTTATTTTTTTCTTTTTTTATTTTAGTTAAATTTTATTTAAAGTTAACATAATTAATTTGGGGTTAAAAGTAGTTAGTAGATATTTAGTGGGTACTAAGTGGAAGACAGGTGGCTAAATTCTAGCTAGGGGATAGAGAGAGGACAGAAAATTTGGGGCCAGAGGATTTGGACTGGATTAACATGAGTAAATTAACGAATTATTTTGTAAAATATTAATGTACAATATTATTGAATCAACAACAAAATGTTTTAAATTTAAAAAACTGAATTTTTCTTAAGAATAATCTCCTTAATCTATACTATATTACTATAGCAGAAGCCTATGAAATGGCAGCCTCTGCAATTCACATGACACTATATTCTTTTAGAGTGCCATGTTAAAAAAATAAGCCAACTCACACACATATTTAATTATAATATTAATAAATTATTGTTAATTAACATGTTAATAACTAAAACGGTTTAATTGTTCATGTATAAGTTACTATATTAATAAAAAAAGGGTTAATTTAGTTTACCCCCTAAGAATAATTGGCTAATCGGACTTACCCTCCTCAAAGATCAGATAATTAACTTACCCCCTCAAACTCACGGTTTCTGTGATTCTACCGTTAGAAAGCACATGTGCGTCTCGCACGCTCTATTTTTTGACGAAAACACGCCTCACACCTTACGTGTAATTTTGTTTACCCCCTCAGAATAATTGGCTAATCGGACTTACCCCCTCTCAAAGATCAAATAATTAACTTACCCCCTCAAACTCACGATTTCTGTGATTCTGCCGTTAGAAGTCACACGTGAGTCTCGCACGTGACTTTTTTAAGTTTGTCTAATTTACTATTCCCAAACTACCTTTACACATGGGTCCCCAACCCTTACAAACAAAAAAGATGATCGTTGCTTTTATCCAATAGAAATTTAGTTTACCCCAACTCTAAAATGGGTAGAAATGGTACTTCCGATAGTCGTCAAAAGGTAAACACAACCTTGAAATTTCTTTCAAGGTTGTTAAAAGTTCAGTTTCTTTTAACAGTAAGGGTAATTCAATTTTTTTTAATTACAGTAGGTGATAAGTTAATTTTTTAAATTTATTTTACTAATTGAATTCTTTTTCTTTTTTGTTTGTAAGGGTTGGAGTGGGACCCATGTGTAAAGGTAGTTTGGGAATAGTAAATTAGAGAAACGGAGCATACGAGACACACGTGTGCCTTCTAACGACAGAGTCACAGAAACCGTGAGTTTGAGGGGGTAAGTTAATTATCTGATCTTTGAGGGGGTAAGTCCGATTAGCCAATTATTCTGAGGGGGTAAACTAAATTAAACGTAAGTAATGCGTGAGGGGTGTTTTCGTAAAAAAATAGAGCGTGCGAGACGCACATGTGCTTTCTAACGGTAAAATCACGGAAACCGTGAGTTTGAGGGGGTAAATTAATTATCTGATCTTTGAAGGGGGTAAGTCTGATTAGCCAATTATTCTGGGAGGGGTAAACTAAATTAACCCTAAAAAAAATTTAAAGGCACAAAATCTATTTTCTTATTATAACGCCTTTTCTTTCTCATTATCTCAAATAAACATCCTCTCACTCTTCACTAATTACTATCACTAAGTATGGATTCTCCACCACCTATTAAATAGTAACGTATGTGATCAATTAAATTTTGGAAAGTCAGCAACCTATCTCTACGATTTTCCATTAGCAACTAATGTTTAGGCCATTTATTAACTTTCCAATTAAATTTTTACAATTGTATTTATGATTAATGTGCATTTTAAATTCTATATGAATCTTTTTAATTTATTTTGTCCCTATCTAATTTATCCGATAATTGGAACTCCCACAAAACGCACATTATCTGCTCGGATGGGCAGATTTTTGGAAGTTACATATAAGAGACCAAGCTGTTCTCCTAAACTAATCAGCTACACGTTCTTTTCATGCACAAGGTTTGTTTTGTTCCTCCTCTTCTATCTATTTATTGATTTTGTTTGTTTAGTTTTGTTCAACTTTAATTTATATAATTGCATATGTAATATTTTTTCTTTTTCTTTTTGTTTAATTCTTGGTGTGTAATTGAATTTAGTTATGATCACCACACTATTCTGAAAAGCAATCTTTTCATTTCGTTCGTATTGCAGGAACAGCAACACAAACAGTCAAATGTAAATTGTCATCCTTCTCTCTTCCCCACCTGTTTTTTTTACCCAGAATCTCAAGATTCACAGTTTAACAAAATGATGATTTGAAGAGTACAGCTAGGGGACCTCCACTTAGACCACCTAATCTGTGGGCCCACATGTAGATATCGAAAGTATGCTTTCTGGGTTAGATGGTCTTCTCACCATGAAAATAATCCACACAAAAAAAAATCAGCATGTTCTAAAATATTTAATCCCTACAAAATCAGTCTTTGAAAATCACTTTTTATGACTTTTTTCAACAGTTCATTTCCAAACATTTTTTTTATGGGATTATAAGTTTTACAATAATATGATTTTTTTTTAAAATGTTTTACATGGTTAGGAAATCAGTCCTTAAAAATCACTTTTAATCGTCTTTTTTTAACTGTTGATTTCCAAACATCTTTTTTTTTTTATAGAATTAGAAGTTTTACAATAATATGAATTTTTATAACGATGATTTATATGGTGAAGAGAATATTTTTTTTAAAAACTATTCCTTGGATCATCTCCATGTGCTATTTTGTGCACCCTTCTTAAAAGAAGTCCAAATGGAGGTTGCTCTAACACTATTATTTATTTTTGAGTTATTTAAACTAAAATAAATTATTTTTCAGTATTTTAGCCTTTTCTACCAAAGCCTTTAAAAAAATTAAAAATAAAAAATAATACAGGATGTACATTAATTTTAATAACTTTTTAAAACTTTAAAATAAATAATTCTTTAAAAAATATGAATAAAAGTTACTTATTTTCATATAGTACGATTGAAAAATAAAATACTTTATAACTATATTAGAAGAATATAGATTGTGGAAAAATAAATTTAGTTAAGAACAAAGAACTTGCGATAAAAACTTGTAATTTTATATAAAAATTTCTTGAAGACAGATAAAATGAAAGGTAAATACAATTTAAATTAAAAATTAAACACCAATTCTTTTAAAAAAATTTGACTTGAGCAAAGTACGTGAAAATTAATCTATTTTCGATATCTTATAGATTAATAATATATCCCCTAATGTAGTAGAATAACTAACCATTAACATGCAATATTTTCGAAGTCTCTTTAAATCTACATGCAATATACATATATATATATATATAGTATAAAATAATATTTAAACTCAATTAAATTTGCAATATATATATATATATGAAAAATGAAATATTCAAAAAAAAATGCATGTGCTTTACACGGGCTATAAAACTAGTTATATACTAATTGACATCATGGGTTAACATTTTCTCTTAGGTGTGGGTTAAAAAAACTCAAAAAATATTCAGTTAGGGCTATAGCATAGGCTACATAATCTTGTACTTAATTAGCTTTGGCCTACCTAGGAACCCACTTCCTGAAAGTCAAGTATGGGTGCTACAAATGGTGGTGAAGACATGACATGGGAAGCATGCACAATCTCACCCCATTCCACACAGAATTTTTATGTGTCAACCTATCCCTTTCCTACTTGGAAAGTTTACAAGCTGGTTCCGGGTCCAAGAAGTATGGTTCTACTTCCAATTTTGTATTATTCTATGTATAGTTTTTAGATACTGTTGTGGTAAAAATGTTACCTTGACACTCCTCGAGATGGATTGTATGGCTTTAGCCTCTTTCTCCTACTGCTCCAAACGAAGATGGTGGGGATACCTGCAAAAACGCTCCGACGCTCAAGTCAGTCAGAGGTATTAGCTAGGTACAGGGTTTAGAGTTTGATGGCATAGAATGACATACCTTATACTGGTGTAATCAACTAGTATTTATAGAGGGTCAATCCCAATCCTTGTAGGACTCGACTTCCTTGGTTTTAGGGATAAACTTGATGAACTCAAGTTTATCTGGGTTTAGAGTATCATTATATTTGGGAACCTATTCTATGGATAGGTGCCCCAAGTAGGTCGTTGATTGCCCATGGTGGATTAGTGTCTTTAACAAGGTATGAGTGCCCTTAATAATTGTTACCTTAGAGAGATACACATGTGCTTAGAATGGTCCTAATTATATGATTAATGCATATCTTGAGGTAGATCTATTGCATTTCGTTGTAGCATTGGTACACCATTTTAGTTGTATTTGCTGCAATGTGTATAATTTTATTGGGTACACACATCGCCCCCTCTTAATCCCCAACTTGTTGAGGGGTTAAGGTAAATAATGGTATTCCGTCTACAAGTATGCGAGGTCGACTGCTTCTACCTTGTGGAATTCCATTTATTCTTATGAATAAATAACTACCTGAGTGTTCGCGTTGTCGATACGATGAATTTGTTGGCCAAAAAAATGACCAAATGGTAGTTGGCTATGCAGAATCTGAACGAGGTCTTGACTAGAGGATATAAAGATGGCTACCAAACACGGTTTAGTCTCTGATGCTCAAAGCATGAGTTGATGGTGCTTCAAATGTTGATAGACTAGTGGCCTTCAAGGTTGAGAAACTAGCGACATATTACTTGGGAATTGAAGTCAAGCAACTGGAAGAAGGCATCTTCATTTCTCAATAAGGGTATGCAAGAGAAATTCTTAAAAAATTCAATATGGGTGAATGCAAGCCGGTAAATACACCTATAGAATGTGGAATCAAACTATCAAAACTTGACCAAGGTGAAAAAGTAAATCCAACACTCTTTAAGAGCCTTGTAGGAAGCTTGCGATATTTGACATGCACAAGGCCAGATATTCTTTATGCAGTTGGGCTCGTTAGTCGCTATAAGGAGTCACCTATAGTTACTCACATGAAGACCGCCAAGAGGATTCTTCGCTACATCAAAGGTACGCTTGATCTTGGCTTATTATATTTAAAATCTAACAATTTCAAGCTTATTAGATATAGTGACAGTGATTGATCAGGTGACTTGGATGCAAGAAAAAACACCATTGGATTTGTGTTTTTCATGGGAGATACTGCTTTTACTTAGAGTTCAAAGAAACAACAGATTGTCACACTTTCCACTTGTGAAGCTGAATTTGTAGCCACCACATCATGTGTTTACCATGTAATTTGGCTTAGAAATTTGATGAATGAACTAAATATGCCACAAGAAGAGCCTAAAGAGATTTATATTGACAATAAATCGGCACTTGCACTATCAAAGAATCCCGTATTTCATGATCGAAGCAAACACATCGATACAATGTATCATTTCATTAGAGAACGCATAGCAAGCAAAGAAGTGGAATTGAAGTATACAAGATCTCAAGATCAAGTTGCAGATATTTTTACCAAGCCACTCAAGCATGAAGTTTTTCTCAAGCTAAGAGAGTTACTTGGAGTAACAAAATCAAGTTTAAAAGGAGGTGTTGAAATATAAACATGATTTTGGGTTTAATGTTGTGGGCCTAAATGTAATAAATTAAGTGTGGGTTGTAAAATTATCTTGAGCCCATTAACCATTTGGTTTGATTTTGGGCCTAGCAATTAATTAAGTGTCCATGTCTAATTAGTAATTTTATAGAAACTATCTAGAAATATCTAGGAAGAAGAAGCTAGAAATATTTATGTACAAACATCCATGTCCTCGAAACTTCTCAATTTAGTGGGTGTAGTTGGTTGAGATGTTGCTAGAACCATGTCTTGGTGCCTATAAAAGGAAATGAGTTCTAGCTATTTGGTGTAAGCAAGTTTTTGAGAATCAATACAAGTGCTTAGTTTTCTCTACTCCATTCTCTTCCCTTTCAAATCTCTAAGTTAGAAACCCATTTTCCTAACACACATCAAATCATTCAGCAACAATAATATTAATTCCCAATTGTTTAAGAATTGCAGGGTCAATGAAATTATGAGTACTGCCGGAATCAATGAGTATCGTTACCTTGGCACGTTTTACCTCACCTAAGACACGCATGGTTTTGGGTGTAGAAGATCTGGCAAGTGCATGGACGGAGATTTCTACTAGTTCGTCTTTCTCTTCACTTGATTTCACGGTTTCTTTGAAAACTTGCATGCTCCTCTTGATCATCTCCCTTAATAAGGAAAAGAGTTTTGGTTTTGCAACGATGACCGCGGAACAAATACTCTTCACAATTATAACATAACTATTTCTTACGCGTCTTTCTTCGGCCTCATCGGGGCTTAATCGCCGGATTGTTGGAGGTTGGTTGAAGTATGAGGAGTAGTAGGGTTGGACCGAACTGGTGGTACTGCTCGTATATTTGACCGTAAGGATTGGCGATGAAGGTTGATTTTCTCATCTTGTAACCATGCCAAACCAACAACATCAACCAATGTCTTAGGATTGAATGCTTGGGTTTCTAAATGAACTTCGTCTTTTAATCCGCCGACATAACAACTAACCAAAATTTTTTCAGATAAGCCAGTAACTAAGTTAGAGAGGCGTTCGAACTCTTCTTGATATTCAATTATGGAACTAGGTTGCCTTAGTTTTGCCAAGGCTGTTACTAGATCTTCTTATCGAGTCCTACCAAAATGATTGAGTAGGGCTGGAGTAAAGTTTTCTCACGTATAGTCCGGGGTTATAGATATCATCCACTTGTGCCATTGGAGCTCTCTACCTTCAAGATGAAACCCAACTATTTTTACCTTCTGATCTGCGGGGGTCTCATAGAGATCTAAGTATAATTTAGCCTGATATATCCACCCTTCAGGGTCAGTACCATCAAATCGTGGAAAGAAGAGTTTTGTTGGTTTGTCACTACCGTGAGGAGCTTAGATGGAACCATGAAACCGAGTGTTTATTGAAGTTGAAAAAGTTGTCTCACGGACATCCATGAGTTGATCGAATCTATCCATCATTCGGTTACTTGTTTGTGCCATTAAATTGATGCTGGTTGTCAAATCTTTAAGCTGTTGCTCCATCTTTGCGTGTTTTTGTCGTCGGGTTTTGACCATACAAGCCTTAGGAGATATCGTGTGAGAGAAAATTTGGTACCAAATTACTAATTGAGAGAGGAGTAGTGCTAGAACATACACACATTTGGGGGGAAGAGAATCCCTCCCTGAGGTGGACGGTTGTGTATGCTTTGAAGTTTGGGCAAGACAAAACTCGAGGATGTGATTCAAATCACGAGGGGATAATGGCCTTACGATGGGTTTGGGGGAAGAAAATCCCCCAAAATGTGCGTACCCTTTAGCATTTTCTTTGAGAGAGAGTGGGACTTATAAGCCTAGGGATGATTGCATAGGAAACTTACTAATTGAAGGTGATTTTGTTGCTAAGGGCAATTAGGATGGTGACTACTACTACTTAAAAAGGAATATTTTATATATGTACGCTTTAATTTATTTCCACACTTTAGTGCAGTAAAATCTTCTTTATTTAAATCTCCAAGATCTAAATTTTATTTCATGTAATCATCCTCTCTCTCTCTAAGAACTGAAAACATGATGCGAGTGGAGGAATTTGGATCGAAGGAGAAGTTCTACTCAAAATCTCTTGTGTTATCGTGGTGGCTTGTTCCAGCACTTGGAGGCTTAATGTTTGGTTATGATATTGGAATTTCAGGTATATAGACTTTTTTTTTTTTTTTTTTCTTAATACCCTAGCTGATCTTCAGTAATACTACAATTTTCATGCATGTTTTTTTTTATTCTCTTCAAAAATAAAAAGACGAACAAAAAAACAAAATTATTTTTCTTTATGTGTGTACGTGATCAATATATAGAAAAACCTAGAAAAGTCGATGTAGTTTTTTTTATCGATGGAATGTAGATTTATTGTAAACTTAAGCATAAGGCATGCTCAAGGAAGGGACCCACAAGGGTATAGAAACACCAAACCAAGAGAAAAGAAACCAAACCAAAAAAAACAAACCAAGCAAACAGAGCAAAAACAAAACAAAACAAAAAAAAAAAGAAACCAAAACCAACACTAACAATCCCAAACCAAAACAGCCCCACCACCAGAAACAAAGATAAAAAGCTCAGGGTGGCTCAAAAACTATCTGTCGCCATCTACCCATATAGGTGTCGATGGTAACACCTTTAAAAGCTTCCTGGATGGACATCCAATAGAAAATCAAAAGTTTTACTTCATTCACTACCCTCTCAATCGTGTTTTCCTCCTCTTGAAAAGTTCTCAGATAAAAGTCGATGTAGTTTTGTACCACACTTCCGCACCTCAATAATTTATCTAATTAAACAGATTGAGGTTGTTGTTCAAATCAACTATTCATTGAATATTTATAGGACCCACATATACACAAAAGATGGTGAATGTGGACTGCCACCTCAATTTGTCTAATTAACAGATTTTTGGGCAGGTCCCAAAATCATTTTTCTTTGTACCATGGTCTGTCATCAAATGAATCTTTTATTTTTGATTGGTAAGACATACAAGTCAGTGGTTATTTGAAATATTCCCTTAAAAAAATTGGTTAATTTATTAAATAGGTCTACTTTGACATAAAAAGTTTCTATTAGATTGGATGGTCCAAATCTATCATGGGCACAGACCTAGCTAGATTATCAGATCACGGGCCAGCCTCTCTTGTGGAAAAATTGAACTCAAAGTTGGGCAGGCCTCAGATGATGTTGCAGTTGTGGCTCAATTCAAGTCATAAGAAGAGAGTCTCACATAAGAGGAATAACCCTTCCATGTGGAGCTAATACGATATGATCTCTTCTTATATAACACCGATGTCTTTTGAAATAAAAGCTAAGGATGGGCTCAACAGTATGAGCCAACGCCGTCCGTAGTATTTTTCTTGAATTGAGGAATTTTTTTTTTTTTTTTTGTATAGGTGGAGTGATAGTCATGGATGATTTCTTGCTGAAGTTCTTCCCTGCTGTATATGCAAAGAAACAAGAAGACAACAACTACTACTGCAAGTATGATAACCAGTTTGTTCAATTGTTCACCTCCTCGTTGTACCTCGCTGCCTTTGTCTCGAGCTGTTTCGCGTCAAAGGTATGCTCGAAAATAGGCCGACAAACAACAATGCAAGTCGCGTGTGGTTTCCACCTGATACCAGCTGTCCTCATGACTTTTGCTCATAATAATCTCACTACGTTGATCATTGGAAGGATTCTGCTTGGCTTTGGTGTTGGATTTGGCAATAAGGTAAATTTATTTTATTTATAGTAGGTTTGGACAAGGGATTTGGGGGAGGGATTTTGTAGGGACCAGGGATTTGGTGGAAAAATTATGTTATATTTTTCCTCAAAATCCCTGGTCCTCACAAAATCCCTCCCTAAAATTTCTTGTCCAAACAGACTATTAGATCATTTCCAAAAGATCTCTTTTAATAGGCATTCACTTTATGGAATTTATTAAGGGATGAAACTCCTTATAAGGGATGGGCTCTTGGTAGCTTTCCCAAGGGAATCCTTAAATCTTTAATACTTTGTTTGTACGAGGATTTTAAGTAGGAATTTTATGGGGATCAGAAATTTAGTGAAAAATAGTTAAATTTAAAACATGATTTTTAACTAGTTTTCTTTAAAATCTATACTGCCACAAAATCCCTGTTTAAATCCTCGTACAAACAAACACTAATTTTTTTATTAGATTTTAACTGAGAAGGTACCAATTTTGACCATTCTAAATTTTGAAGTATTAAATTTGTACAATCTGTACAACACATTGATTAAAGAGGGAGGCAATTGCACCCACTCTTAGAAAGCCCTCTTATAATGCCCTCACTTGTGAGGCCCACGTGCAATACATCCAGGGGCTGATTTTTTTAGAGGATGTTCTCCTCACTATGTATATCATCATATTCAAAAATCAGTTCGTTCTAAAACTTCTAACCCCCTCAAATTAGCTTTTAAAAATTGGTAACTATTTAGTAACTATTTAAATGGTCAAATAGTTACCAATTTTTAAGGACTAATTTGAGGGGTTAGAAGTTTTAGAACAAACTGATTTTTGAATATGATGATAAACATAATGTGGAGAACATCCTCTAAAAAAAATTAGCCCCTAGATGCATCGCATGTGGGCTCCACAGGTGGGGGCGTTATAAGGGGGTGTTCTAAGAGGGGGTGCAATACCTCCCTCCTTATTAAAATATAGTTTTTAAAATTTTAAGGGATGAGACCCTTGGTATAAATTAGGGGTTTTGGGTGGAAAAAAATAAGAGACCCTTATGACAAGGGTTCATATAAGGAATTTGTTGGAGCCAAAATTATAAGTTTTTTAAAAAGTTGTGGGACTCGATGAATAGGGGATCTCTTGGAGATGCTCTTAAATTGCATATTTTTGGTTCTCTTTAAATTTAAGTGAAAATGGCCAAAATATCTATTATATAGCTTTTTTAATCCATTTGATCCACAAAATTTTCAAAAAGGCTAAAACATCTTTTTATAGAGTTACAAATCTATTTAGTTTAACTTGTCCAAACCTTAGGTTTTTAAACTTTTAAAATACCTAGTCTACCCTTTTGTTAAGTTTTAGGCTTTCTTTTTTTTTTCTTCATTTTTGATTATAGAAAAAATTTGCAACAAAAATACAGAGAGACAAGCTAAATCTAATTTGTCGAGAATTTGTTAAATGTTTTTCTTTTTTTTTATCTGATTCAATTGAATTTTTTGTTATTCATGAGTTTTATGTTTTTTTTATGTTTTATAGTTTGAAGAAATCAAATATCTGTGGTGGATGTTTTAAATAGAAAATAATTTTTTATTTATTTTGAGATTTACAGTAAAAATTGTTCTTTTGTTACTTATGATTCTATTTTGAACTGAAAATCTAAAATTTAGTTCGAAGGTTTTGTATGCTTTTGGATTTCTTTTCGCCTAAGTCAATTTTTGTTGATCTCCGTTGTTCAGTTGTAGAAACGAACTAAGTTTGAAACTTCCAAGAGATCTTGTAAGATGAAAAATATGCAGCAACTTATCATGCAAAAATATTTTTGCAGAGATCATGCAAAAATATTTTTGCACAAATTTATGGTGATTCTTTAATTAACATAACGTAGCATGTCTACGCAAAAACGGTTTTGCACAAATCATGCAAAAATATTTTTGCACAGATTTATGAGGATTCTTTGAGAACCATACAGTAGCATGTCCACGCGAAAATAATTTTGCATAGATCATGCGAAAATAATTTTGCATAGATCTATGCTGAATCTTTAAGAAATCATACGATAGTTATTCATGCAAAAATATTTTTGCATAGAGTTTCGAACAAAACTAGATCCAGAACAAAAAATAAGTTTAATGGTCATACAAGTCTTCATACACAATTAAAATACCTGATCAAAAATTAAAAAGCAACTGGGAGAAAGGTTCTTAAACCATAAATGTTTTAAAATTTGAAAACGGATTAGTAAATAAGATTCTCGACAAGTTCTTCAAAGAATTTATAGATCTATGTTTTCTTCACAAGGTCTTCAAAGAATTTCGATTTTTTCACAAGGTCTTCAAATTTTCTTCTAAGGAATTTCAAGTTCTTAAATATTTTTTCGAGATCTGAAACGTTTTTTTTTCGTTTTCAATTTTGTTCAAGAAACAGCTTCTTCTTCGGTTTTCTTCTTTGATCTTCATCTTCAGTCTTCTTCTCCAGTCTTCTTTTTTGGTCTTCTTTTTCAAGATCTGAAACGGCCATGACCGAACTGAAATTTTGAAACGGTCAGCAGAGAGAAGTGAGATTGGTAATTTTTTAAGGTTTCTAATTTGTATAAGTATTGTACGTCTTTATTAATGGTGGGGTGTAGTTGTAATAAGGTTAATTAAAAAAAACGGTTAAATTTGTCTTTTAAAGTGTACTACTGTGAATTATTTTGTTTTGACCTAAATGGATCCTTTTTTCGCTTCTGGACAAAATAGACTGGAAAAAAAAGACCTTTTGAGCGTTCAGGACGGTGGTAGGCTGTCATGCATTTTAGCCTACCACCATTTGCCCTACGAGACTAAGTTCCATAGTTGTAATATCTATTTGCAATTTTAAAAATATATTAAAAAATAAAATTTGGGACACAACTGTCGTTGTTTAAAAAAAATTTAGCCACGCATGAAGGGAGGACCACGCCTGTTGATGGGCGTAGTCCAAGCTCCACGCCCAGTTACTTTTAAAAGATAAAAATAATAAAAAAAGCTCAGCTTGGGCGTGGAACAGGTGCCACACCCAAGCATAAATATGCATATGGAGGATGCATTTGGCCAAATTTAGCATATGTGATTGACTTGTAGGGTAAAATGCAGAATAATTTTATCCCACTGCGTAGTTTTTTTATTCTAAAATGCATAATATGCGCACCGTTGTGGATATGCTCTTACAATCCTATATTTTAAAAGATCTGGGTCCCAGAATTCTTTCTTGGTGGACAAACAATGTCGTGCTTCTGCCTAAGAGTTTTGCATACATTTAAGTTGCGGTTGTATTTAAGGGCCGTTATATAGCCCCCCTTATATAGCCCCCTTATATCATCCCACCCTTGTGGGTCCTACATGCAATGCATCTAAGGGCTGCTTTTTTATAGAATGTTCTTCTCACAATGTATATCATCATGTTCAAAAATTAGCTAGTTCTAAAATTTATAACCCCCTCAAATTAGTCCTTAAAAAATTGGTAACTATTTAGCTCTTTATTGAACCGTTGATTTAGAACGGATGGATTTGAGGTTAAAAGGTTTAAAACGAGCTAATTTCAAGTGAGTATATTCTCTTCACCATGTAGATCATTCTATAAAAAAATCCGCCCCTGGGTTCGTTGCATGTGGGCCCCACAGGAGCGGGATGATATAATGAGGCTATATAAGGGGGGCTCTATAACCTGACCTGTATTTAAATATTAATATATCTAATAGAACCCATATTTTTCCCAACTTAACTTCCTTCACACTTGGACTTGGGCCTAGGTTTTATCTTTAAAGGCCTCGGTGCTTAGTAGTGGTGTGACCAGTCCTTATATTTCACTTGGCGTGTCTTCTCGTAACCCATGTGGGACTATTCCAAAGGCTCTAATCGAACCACACCTTCAATAATCTCCACCTTGGCTTGATTTGAGTCATTAACATCATCACATGATCCAGCACAACTTGTTCTGCCACCTTGAGGAATCCCTTTGTCGAGACCTTTGCAAGCACAACTCCACCTTGAGTGGCACACGGTCTACTCAGGTTCAATTGGGACGCCAGCAGATGTGACAACGCCCACTCTACCTTTAATCTGGACCTCCCAAGCTGAACTATCAGCTCTGATACCACTTTTCACGGAACGTTTCTATGACTAGACATGCCTGAAATGAAAAATAGGGTCTTAGAAGTGTCAAACTTAGAATTTGGGTCTTGAACTGATGGTTGACTCCCTTTGACTACGATGGCAATTAGATTAGCGTTTTAAAAAATTCTTAAAAACCTCAATCATTTAGGGTCACAGAAGGATGAACCAAGGGTTGATTTTTGGTATGATGATGTACGTCCTAGCCAAAAGATCATCCTCACCTAAAATCAACAAATTCTAAAACATCAAACAATATATTGGAAACCAACTATAAAAATAGTGTATATTTTGTCAATGATTTTGACCAATTTTTAATGATGCTAAAAGTTTTCGATCAAGATTATTTTTCGGTGAGGATGATCTCAAAGTGGAGATTACCATCCTACAAAATATCAGCATTGGTTGATCCCCATGTGGCGCCCTAAGGAATTGGGGATTTTTTTCGTGAATTTTTAAAGTAAGGCTGTGTTTGATAACATTTGAATTCCATGGAAATGGGTTAGTTCCGCGGAAACAATACAAATTCCGCCGTTTGTTTACATTTTTAATTCCACGAAAATGGGGGCCCAGTTACTTAAAAGCGTGGCTAATGGTTAGTTTTTAAGGTAATTCCATGGAATAGATTTCCTTGGACCCCCTAAGGAATTAATTCCGTGGAAGTGGTGGAAATGAGCCTATTTCCGTGGAACACATTTCCTTGCTATCAAACACAGCCTAAGGGTAATTAATCTACCAATCATCATAGCCAAACAGAGTGAACTGTAAATTCAAAACCGAAAATCTAAGTTAGATAATTCTAGGATGTTATACTTAATTTCACAACTTGTAAGGAACCCAAAAATAAATTTTCCAATATATATAATATTATAATCACACATTGTGTTTTTTTCGTGACTATATGTGAATGATAAAAATTTCACTTCCAGGCAGTTCCATTGTTTCTATCTGAAATTGCACCTGTAAATTATCGAGGTGCAGTGAACATTCTTTACCATCTCTTTGTGATGATCGGCGTTCTTTGTGCAAACATGGTAAACTACTTCGTATCAAATATTCATCCATTGGGTTGGAGGCTCGCTTTAGGCCTAGTTGGAGTTCCCTCGATCATGCTCTGCCTTGGTTCTTTTTCTCTCCCTCAGACTCCTACAGGCGCAATCGAGCGTAATAATTTGCAGGAAGGAAGAAGAGTACTTGTGAAACTCCGAAGGACAGAAGACGTTGATGCCGAGTTTAATCATATAGTAGTTGCTAGTCAATTAGCCCATCAAGTTAAGAACCCATTCAAGAAACTCACTGATCCTTCAAGCCGACCTCCTCTAGTTATTGCCATTATGTTGCAAGTATTCCAGCAATTCACAGGAATTAATGCTATAATGTTCTATGCACCAGTTTTATTTCAGACAGTTGGATTTAAGAACGATGCTTCCTTGTTATTGTCCGTAATCATTGGGCTTGTATATGTTATAAGTACAACGGTTTCAATTAAAATGGTTGATAAGCTTGGTAGAAGAGCATTGCTTCTTCAAGCTTGTTGTCAGATGTTCATCACCCAGGTAAAATTAAGTTCAGTTCTTGCTTTTTCACTCTATTTGAAATCTAAATGATATCAGATTTAAAGTTTTAACTTTCTTTTTAGTTTTACTGATCTCGGTGTATTATAATCTTATGTAATGCAGATTATTATAGGGGGAATTCTGCTAGCAGGTTTGAATCCTACAAACTCATTAGGACGAGGAGAAGGGATAGCAGTGGTATTGCTGGCTTGTATGTCTGTTATGAGCTTCGCCTGGTCATGGGGACCTATGGGTTGGTTGATTCCAAGTGAAACATTTCCCCTTGAGACAAGAACTGCAGGATTCACAATCACAGTCAGTTCAAACATGTTGTTCACCTTCCTCATAGCACAGGCATTCTTATCCATGATGTGTCACATGCGTGCCAGTATCTTCTTCTTCTTGGCTGCATGGATCCTCGTTATGGGTCTCTTTGTATTGTTTTTTTTGCCGGAAACGAAGAACATACCGATAGATGAAATGGCTGAGACAGTTTGGAAGCAACACTGGTTTTGGAAGAGGTATATGATTGATGATGAAAATAATGGTCAGAAGAAATCTAACCAAATTGCTCTTCAAGTAGTTTGATAGGGTATATATAAACCTATTTTTGAGTACTTAATTACTAATAAATGGTGGTTTGTAAATTTTTTTTTTGATCGATAAGATGGAGAATATGGTGGTTTGATAATTTGTTTATGTTTTCTTATATATTGTGAATTTGGATTTGAGATATTGATTTTAATTCAAATGTTTAATTTTCATTCAAGTTGGTCTCTGTGTGTTTATGTGATTTTAATTCAAATGTTTAATTTTCATTCAAGTTGGTCTCTGTACATGTGTTTATGTGATTCTGTTGTTTTAGCTTTACTAGCCATTTTTGATGGACCTCTCCCTAGTGTTTATTGATTTGGGCACAAAGGAAAAATGTGTAGTAGTTAAGAGAGTGTCATGTCTATCGGCAAACAAATAGAGCTGCGGATTGCCTGGATAAGCTGCGTCCTTTGTCAGAGTTTGTTGAGGTTGTGGCGAGTTCGTTTGCCCAAGATCTCAAAGACATTGTCTTTGATTGGGGAAAAGTGTATTTTCATTTTTACTTGTTTTCTTGTTATTTGGTTGGAGTCTCCTTAACCCCACGTATCTCTTCAAAAAAAAAGGGTGTTGTTTAAAGGAGTTCCCTAAAAAAAGGGTGTTGTTTATTAAAGGAGTTCATCAAAATATTTGGGGGATAGACAAGTTAAATGTATTTTTTTCTATCCAAATTATTACTTATTTTTACTAAGAAGGTATTTGGCAACACAATAATAAGTAACTTTTCTACTTATATAAGTCAAAAAGTAGAAAAGCATACATGGAATGCAAAAATAAAATGACTTATATAAGTAGACAAGTTTCTTTTTTCCTGTAGAAATAGTGAAAATCCATGGGCCGGAGCCCATCGAAATTAGTTTTTCATAAATGGCTTAGTCGCGTGAGAATCTTAGTTTATTTGGAGTCGCCACCTAATTTAGAGAATTGGGTCCTTTTTTAAGAAATTTTTTTTTAAAAAAAAAATATTAAAACTAAAATGGTAATTTCCTTTTTTTAAGAACTGGTCGAAATAGAGATTCTTAGTTCGGGAATGAAGTTACGGGTTAGGAAGGTCTGAGGCACCCAACAACCGTCCGATCACTAGGATCGGTCTTTACTTTGTGATTAAGATTTTAAGGGTTTTAATTCAATTATAAACTTCTAAATAAAATAACTTGTATTCCACACATATTGTGAAGTTTCACCTATTCTTAGGTGAATGTCTTAACCAATAAACACTAATCTAACTGTATATAGAAATGGGATTAATATCTACCTATTTAAAATTTGATTCACAATGAATTCATAATAAGTAGAAATTGAAACAAGCAAGTATTGACTTATTTGATTCTCGAATGCGGAATGAAGAGAGAATCGAATATTTTAATCTTGTACAAAAATCATTCATACATATAAGCAATCAACACAAATGATTTTTGTTGACGGGGAAAAACCTAACAGAAAAAACCTCAGGACCTAGTGTAGAAATTACCACTAAGAGTTGTGAAAAATCTTACAACCGTTCATATCGACAATATGAATCCCTCATGCAAACTCGACCGGTCTTTTTTCACGACCTGAATCCACGAATCGCCCCTTCAATGGTGTAAGCGTCTCTAACTCGGAATCCACTAAGCCCCGCACTTGTTAGCTCGAATCCTCAAGCCTTTTGTACACCTCCAACTCGGAATACACCAAGCTTCGTATTTGTATACTCGAATACACGCGCCTGCACCTCGCCGGAACTCCACCGACGAACTCACCAAAACTCCACCGGTGACTGTAATGGTGTTTGAAGATTTGGTGTTTCTTCAACACTCTATGGATCTCATGCTAGAATGATATGCAATATCTAGCTAAAATGAAAAGCCCTATGAGAGTAGAACAAAATCAACTCTCAAGAAGAAGTTAGATCAATCTCTCACAAGATCTTGAAGCCCTAGCTAGTTGGAGAAGATGACTACAATAGTTTCTCTCTCTAAGCTCTAACTCTCTTCTTCTTCCTTGATGCATACCTAAAATAGTTTGCTTCTCTTATTTATATAGAGAAGGAGCAAAACTAGAAGTCATTTAGGTCAAAAGACCAAAAGGGTATGAAGCCCTAGGTCTAAAATTCACGCAACCCAGAAACTCGGGTGCAGGAGTATCGATACTAGTCTGATCTGTTGTCAACGGATCAGAGGAGTATCGATACTCCATATGAGTAGTATCGATACTAGTCTGATCTGAAGTCAACAAATCTGAGGAGTATCGATACTCCATATGAGTAGTATCGATACTAGCCTGATCTGAAGTCAACAGATCAGAGGAGGATCGATACTCCATTTTGGCAGTATCAATAGTGGCAGAGAAGTATCGCTACTAACCCCAGAGTATCGATACCAGCCTAGCCTGACTTACAGGCTAGGTTAGTATCGATACCACCTTCAGTGGGTATCGATACCACCTTAACCATAAGCTAGAAAAGCCTCTAAAAAGTATCAAAATGGGTTCTAAATTCATCTTAGCTTATGTGGATAAGTCCTAATACATTCTAACTACCTATAAATGATAAACAAGGTCATTTACCAACGCATGGTGAGTTCAGGTTGTGAGTTGATCCCGATGGCGTGCTTTCTCTTCGATCTTCGATGAAGTGTGAGTTTGTACAAAGGATACAACCTAACTCTAACTCAAGTATGGACTTACATTTGAGTTAATTGTCTCATCATGAACATTGACAAACCCAAAGGGACCTTTCATATTGTAACACCCCACTTTTCAAATCATATGACCTGATCTAGATCATTATGACCAAAAAGAAGAGTATTAGAAAGATAAATGATTAAAGGTTTTATAAGAATGAAGATTGATAATTCCTTCTCTCTATTTCATATAAGTCAACCTTAATAGGTTAATAAAGTTAACTCTAAAGAGTAGTTAAAGGTCAATACATGTTTAATTAAGTTTGACTAAAGTAAATCTAAGGGTTTAGACAAACCAATACATGTTTTAGACATATATTAATCTGCCCAGAATCTGCATCAGGTCTGTTGTTTCATACATAATTAATTCACTTTGAATTGGTTTCAATTGATTCCAAAACTAAACAAAAATAGACAAATAGGGCTAAATTTTCACAGAAGAAAGTTTTCTAAAATAAAAAACAGAACAAATAGTAAAATAGCCATCAACTGAGATCATTTGCACTAACAGCAGAAAATCCAACAATAGTACTTAACTTAAAGTCTATCAAAATAGATCATTAAAACTCCAAAACTCTCAAAATTTTAAAAGGAAATAACTGAGTTTATTATATATAAAGATAATCCCACTGACGGAACATGATTTCGATTTCAGAATTACGAGAAACAAATTAAACATCGTAGTACTATCATTTTGAGTTCAAAACTAAACTTGAAATATTACAATTTCAACATGTGAAACCATTATTCAAACCAAAATAGAACTTAAAGCATCCCATAATCCCTGTGATAAAGTACATAAAGTAGTCTGATCAAACAAATTAAGCAAACCTATAATTTTATGTTAGAAAGTAAGTCAATCGTCAAATTCATGATCTATACTCCAGCAGCTTTCTCGAAATCTGTGGGGAGAAATTATCGGGGGGAGCAAAGCTCAGTAGAAAACTAACAAAAATAATAGATACAAACATGTACGAATGAGGAAACACATTTAAAAATACAACAAAGCATATGAAACAACAGAAACTACGTTTTTCAGTTAAAAACGTTGCTGAAAACTCTGCAGTGTTACTAAAATGTCACAAAACCTTTGCTATTTGTATTTTTTAAGGCCTTTTAGCCACATTTTTATTTATACACGAACTATCACAAATATCAAATTAATATTTTTAATTAATCTTACCAGTCAGGATTTATTCCGGTGAGCCAACCACGATTATCAAGAATCGTCTTCCACTGAAACCATATTTTCGTGGAAAGCCATTAGGGCTTACTAACCATTGATCTTATTAAATCATCTCAATTTTATGTTCACCACATTTTATCTTGCATTAAATCACAAATCACCATACTATTCCATCATAAAATACAATTTTAAATAGATTTTATGATCTAATAAACAAAGATGAGAAATTTTCTTACCTACATGATTTGTTAAAAAATAATACAATCAAGAACATAGGTTTTATACTAGGGTTTCGACCCCTACTTTAATTTGCTTCCAACACTAGTATGAAAACTCCCTTTTTGATGTTAAAAAATACATCTTCTTCTAATTGAAAATCTCCTATTTTGATGTTAAAAAATACCTCTTCTAGTTGAAACACCTTCTTTTTGTATAGGTTTAATGGTGGAAAATAAGGTTTTAAGTTTGAAGAAGTGAATGAACTTAATGTTGAATGGTTTAGAAGATGAAGTAAAAATGGACAAAACTTCTTAATGTGCCCATTTTCATTTGGTTTAAGTCTCCTTATATAGGCTTCCAAAAGTTTTATATCATGATGGTGGAAATGGTGGTGCATTCACCATTAGTTAGTGGTGTTGAAAGTAAAGATGGTAGTGCATTTACCATTACCAATTAGTGGTGGAAATGGTAGTGCTTCTACCATTATCTAGTGGTGGTGGTAGATGTTGGAATAAAAATCTTTCTTATCATTATTATTTTTAGTTTAAATATTTAATAATAAGGACTAATTTTTATAGATAAGGTTTTGTATATAAAAGTTTGATGAACTTATGTCCCTAGTTTAATGATATGAAGACATGTGTCAATCAAATTGATCTTGTGGTCTAAATCAAAAGTATTGAGTGAATAAATATTATTCCTTAATATTAGTCAAAAACTATCTATTGTAAGAATTGTGGTCACAATAATTAATTTTATATTTTAATAAACCAGATTAATCCTATCCATATCTAAGAGGAGTACATTGTACGATAATACAATGTGTTACACCGTATCGATATTGCACAATTTTAGTAAGTATCTAATTGGAACTCCTTGATGGATAAGGTTTCTTAATTTGAAACAGTTTTTATATTGGGTCCGAGTCCTCTCTCTATATAAACATATGAAGGCAAGGAGATCCATCATCCCAAGTATTAGAGAGAAAATGATTGATGACTCAGTACTCTCAACAACTGGAGCAGTTCATCTTGGATCAATAGCGATGACAGGTATGTGATTTACTTATTTAATCAATTTATTATTTTGTGTATTGATCGTGGGACTCGATCTTTGGCTTCCGCTCTATTTGCTCACATGTGGTATCAGAGCCACCCACGAATTAATACATAAAATGTAACTGTTCATACAATTTTGATCGGATGTTTGTTCATCACGATCTATCGAAAACCCATCATTATTAATCAAGTATGGACTAGTCGGGATATTAAATCGTTAATGGTAAATTAAATTAAGTATAGATGTTTCAATATATATATATATATATATTACAACAGATTGTTAATGATTATGTCTATATGATGGAACTTTAATAACTGTTGAGAGGTTTTTTATACTTACTATTTATACAAGTTAACATGGTGATAATTTAATATTTAATGGATGGTACTCTGTTTAATTAGTACCCAATTTATATTGTTGTTAACAATAACTCAAAAGAATTCTTTTGGCTGTTAACGGAAAATTTTTGGGTTGCTCGCCTTGGTTTATACTTGATGGATGGTACTCTATTTAATTAGTACCCAATTTATATGAACTCTTGATAGTTGTTAGTTTTCTGTACATTTTTCAATCATAGATACAGAGACTGTTGCATCGATCATCTACACAGCTCAATAACATCATACTTTAATAAAGACAAAAATAATAAATTGCCGTCGGTGGTAACTTTACCGTCGCCAGCAGAGAGTGGGTCCGGTCAGCATAGTCATGGCCGCCGACATCAGATCTAAAAGTTCATAAAAAAATCAGGGTTTTCAATTGGAGAAGAAGATGAGTCGAGTTGACTCAGCATTTTAAATCAGCCAGGTAGACCTAGTTTGTCTATGATAACAGTAAAAAGTGATTTTTTCTAGAAAA
Source organism: Macleaya cordata (assembly GCA_002174775.1). Lineage (NCBI taxonomy): Eukaryota > Viridiplantae > Streptophyta > Magnoliopsida > Ranunculales > Papaveraceae > Macleaya > Macleaya cordata. The sequence continues at coordinate 291,359 of MVGT01000148.1, read as the reverse complement.
GTTATTTTATGTCAAAAATCGATTTATTAGAAAAAGTTATTTTCTGAAAAAGTCATTTTTCTTAGAAAGTCACTTTTGGGAAGTACTGTTTGTTAAATAACAGTTTCAAAAAAACTATTTTTTTGATAAGTAATTTTCAGTTAGGTGATGTTTTGTTTAAGTGATAGTTTCATTAAAAGTGATTTTTCTGGAAAGTTGTTTTTCTTTTAAGGGCTGTTTGTTTTGTATATAGTAGGCTAAAACTAGTTTTCCTTTTAATTTAGCCACTATTTGAACTAATTGTAACAGAATTTATTACCCTAAAGTTTTCTAGCCTTACGAATCCATCTCTGAAGGTTTCAAGCCCTAATTTTGACCAACGCGATTATAGTGTGCTTTGTGCTTATTACTTTATGCAAATTGTAGTGATATATTATTGTTCATCTGTTAGTTTATATTTGCATATATATGACACTGTTTTATTAGATTCATTCGGGGAAATTGAATCACGTGAAACAATCCTTGGCACAAGTACTATTAGAATTTGATTGATTGTTCAGTCACCAAAGTGGCACATTCATGAAAAATTACAATGGCATTTGGAGCAAGTAGGGACACTTTTTATCTCTGCTAAGGTTATGGGATTGTTATGGCGTTTAGTTGAGACAAACAATGATCAAGCCCAAAGGTGAGTCATTGAGATTGTTCAACCAAACAGATTAAGGTAGTTGATGGAGATAGTTTGATTGAAAATTTTATCACTTAAAGGTATACTATTTGATATTGAATTATTTTCAGTTGACTAGCCTTAAGGTGAAGAATGCTTCACCGGTGGGAGACTATTAATATAATGATCTCGGCCCAAAAGAAGATCATTATATGTAAAATGTTGATCCCATTCAGAGTTTATTTATTTGAGGCACTTTTGATCAATCCTGGAAAGTTTAATTATTATCCCCAATAATTAAACTATTATGATGTGGCATTATGTATGTGACTAATTAATTGTTGTTTATAATCATTGTTAACAACATATGGTTCATTGGCTAGTGGGAATGTGAATAACCTAAGAGGGTTTTTGATATCTCGGATAGGAAATAAAATGTTGTATAGTTTTAACAAAAACACTGACTAGTACTCTATTGACTTAATTATTAACCATATAGTAGAATGGCCTTGTTGGTGTGCGAGAGCACATCACGAGAATGTCTGACTTTACAATTCAGCTCAGGAATCTAGATATTGGCAAAAGAATGCTTTCTGATCCTTTTCTTTATGACCTATCTTTTTATGTAATTTTGATGTTTTTGAGACTACATATAATGCGCAAAAAGATAAGTAAAAACTCATAGAGTTAATCAGTATTTGTGCCTAAGAGGAGGAGCTAATCCAACATGATAAATCTGAAGGAGCACATTTTGTGGGTTAGAAATCATTCAAGAATAATAAATTCAGGAAGTTCGGGATAAAGTTTAAGAAGACTGAAAAGTCTGTAACCAATCAAATACAAACAACGAAGAAAATGAGGGTGACATGTTTCTTTTGTCACAAACGAGGTCACTTGAAAAGTATTAATCTTTAAATTTTTACTTGGCTAGAAAAGCAAGATAGCAGCCGCTGTCTACTGAATTTAGAGTCTTGTTTAGTCATTATCCTTCTAATGCTTGATAGATAATTTTTGGAGCCACGATTCATACTTAAAATGTAGAGGGATTATTCATAAAGAAGTAGAAACTCAGTCTGAATTGAAGAATATTGAGTTGAGTACCTATGTGTAAGCCATTTGATTTTGTTTATATAATTTTATACTACCGATTTGATTATGATTTAGAAGCCATCTCTTTATGTTCCTTCAACATCTTAGAGTTTAATTTTAGTACTTGATCGGTTGAATATTTAATTCTAATTTCTAAATGAAAAAAAAGGTCACTTTAGTTATCATTCTCAAGTTGTTAGAACAGTTTCATCAGTTGATGATCTTTATCTTCTAAATCTTGATCATTTTCTCAATCCATTTTATCCCTTAATGTAAGCTCCAAAAGTGTTCATGCTAATGACAATTCTTATATGTTGTAACATAAAACATTTAGGCCATATTTTTAAAGCCAAACTAGAAAGGTTTGTCAAGGAGGGTGTCCTAAATTCATTAGATTTTTCAGACTATGGTGTCTGTATTGAATGTAGAAAAAGAATAGTTAGCCAAGTCTTAAAAAAAGGGTGCTACTAGCAATAATAACTTTTATAACTTATACATACTAAAATATATATGTGTCCCATTTCAAACTCATCCTTCAAGTGGGTAAAGATTTTTCATCACATTAGCTGATGAATTTTCTCGCTATAGTTATGTGTATTTGATTAGTAAGAAAGCAGAGGCACTGGATACTATTAAAGTCTATAAGGCTAAAGTTAAGCATTAGCTTTACAAGAAAACTTAAAGTAATATTTTTTGATCGGGATGGTGAATACTACTGAAGGCACGATCAAACATGTCGTAATCCAGAGCCATTTGCTAAATATCTACAAGAATGCGGTATAGTTGTATAGTACATTATGCCAGGTACACCTGAGCAGAATGGTTTGCTAAAAGGAAAAACTGCACTCTTATGGATAAGCTAAGGAATATGATGAGTAATTCATCATTTTTAGAAAAGTTGTGAGGTGAAGCCTTGAAGACTGTAAGTTACATCCTAAACCGAGTGCTTCAAAGGCAATCTCGAGAACTATTTTCGAGTTATGGACACATAAAAAGCCTAATAAGCCACTTTTGTATCTGGGGATGACAGCGGAAGCAAGGTAATATAATCCACAATAAACGGAGCTTGGTCCCAGGATAGTGAACTATTGTTTTATTAGATATCTAGAGAGGTCAATAGGTTATAATTTTTTATTATCCATCAAGTAGTACTAGAATTATTGAAACTTTAAATGTTATGTTTATTGAGGATGGTCAGAACAGTGGGAGTATAAAGCCCAGGCACTTGGTATTTGAGGATATCCGAATTTTAGTTCATACTTCAAAGGATGATATAATCATATCATTAGATACCATGTAAGATGAGATTTAATCAGAAGGAGCCTGAAGAACATATAACCTCACATGGAATAAGTCCCAATTAAACTAGCAGTTAATATACCATTATAAAGATCTTAGATAGTATTGCTGCTCTAAAATAGTCAAAAGCTTGAAGGAAGAGTTAAACTCTATGGATAAGGATAAAGTCTGGAATCTAGTTGACTTACAGATAGAATCAAATCTATTCTTTTTGAAATGAGTATACAAAATCAAATTTGACTAAAAAAAAGTAAAGTTGAAAGATTTAAAGCCAGACTTATTACCATAGATTATACTCAACAAAGGGTTTCGACTAACGGGATACAAGGAAAGGCTCATTAAGAGGTGTAATGACATTTGAGGCTCATTTTGATCTAGATTTCATCAGATGGATATGAAGTTTGTAGTCTTATATCCCGACTTGCCTAATGACGTTTATATGGCATAGCCAGAAGGTTTTAAAATTGAGGGCCAATAATATTTTATTTGCAAACTTCAGAGATCCATTAATCGTTTAAAATATGCATCTAGATAATGGTATTTAAATTTGATGTGAGAATCCCTGCATATGGTTTTAAGAAAACTGTTTGTTCATAAGTGCATTTATCTCAAGGTCAGTGAGAGTAAATTCATTAGTAGTGTAGGTCGGTACCATTTTTCTTGTTTGTAGTGACATTAACTTATTACATGAGACTAAAATTTTTTTCTCAAAATTATGAGATAAAGAATTTAGGTGAGGCCTATTGGAATTAAGATTCACCAAGATAGATCTCATGGGATTCTTGAATTGTCACAACAAACCTACATAGATAAATATTTACAAAGATTTGACATGCAACATTGTAAGGACCTTGAATATAGTTGTTATCAAGGAACATAGTCTTAAAAAATTTCAGTACCCGAGAAATGGCCTAGAGTAAAATGAAGGTTACCCCTTTTGCATTTCGCAATAGGAGTCATATACGTGCTCAGGTTTGTACATAACCAGGTATAGCATTTGATGTCAGAATGCTAAGCAGATACCAATAATAATCCTACTATGAATTTTTGACAGACTTGAAGTAAAGTGTTATACTGGACCTAAAATTGCTGGTATTCAAGATATAGTAAAATTCACTTCAAGTTTTTCCTTGGTTAAATGAACCATTTCGTGGAAGAGTATCAAATAGACATTAACAGTTTTTTGCCCACGATGGTAGTAGAGTTATTAGAATGTTTTGAAGACACATCTCATGCATTATGTTTACAGAATTTCATATTAGGCCTTCATGGTTATGAAATTTATTTTCAAACCATCAATAATTTTTCTGTGAATAAACTTTGCTACATTTATATACTTAAGAACAACAAGGGTCCTAAAAGTCTAAGTATATGGACATTAATACCTTGTTGTGAAGGAGAGAATTAAGAACCAGCGGAGTCATTTGAGCACATTGGTACACAATAAATAATTGATGATCCTATGACTAAGGGGTTGTCGCATATACTGTATAATGAATATGTTACCCGCATGCATCTCGTTGACAATTATGATTCCCTAAGTTAGTGGGAGGTTGTATTTGGCTCAGTTATTAAATATTTTGTGATCACATTCCTCTTTTAATCCTCGCATCTTTCTGTTTCCATATTTGTGCACTTGTATATAGAAATAAGATTATATTGTGTCCTCTATTGAGACACGGTGTGTTTCAAGTAAACACAATTAGACCTTTTATTTGCCTGGGAGTAGCTATCCCAATGCAGTTTTTAAAGTGTGACTAATAATTCTAAGACTTAGACTAAGTTTTTTTGAAAGAGATGACCAAATAACGTACAACATAGGAGCTATCAATCCACTCGGATGGCAACCCACAAGCACGAGTTTGTACCACGTGTGAGGGGCTAATTTATTTTAAAAGACTAAATCGCCCTTAGAATAAGTTGACTGTTTTGCTTGGTCCTTAAAAAGAAAAAGGGTACTAGCCTATTTTAGTCTGTAAAAATGCTAAAAAAAATGATATATAGATTATAGAGTACCGGCTAAAGTTATTTATTCCAACAGTTTTTATTTACACAATATTGGGCTGAAAGCCCTCCTTTTATACCAGTTTCAAGTAGAGGACAAGCAATTTTTGTTTTATAAGTCTAATCCCTACTTTTTAACGTTTTATAAGGAAAGGAGTTAATTCCTTCTTTTATTTTAAAACTCTAAAATTTTGGTACCTAAACTACCCTTCTCTTTGCTAACCACGTATATTTCTAACTGTTTTTGCTTGTATTGACCGATGACGTGGCAGAGAGAGAAAATAAGTTTTTTTAAAATTAAAAATGCTATAACTTTTAATCTACAAATTAGATATTTGCCAAATTTATATTTTTGGAAAGCATTTTTCAAGATCTTTAAAATGAGACCAGACAACAATACTAATTTAAAAAAAAAAAAAATCTTCGTAATTAGACTATGAAAACCCATAACTGCTTGTATAATAAAAACGGTTATGCAAACTATAGATTGCATAGTAAAAAACGATGCAAATTATAATTTGCATCAGCTATTTTAAGTAGTTTTGAGCATATGCACTTCTCTAAGTCTCTATGCAACCAGATTGAATAAGAAAAAAGCTAAAAAATTACATTTTAGACAATGCAAACTATAGATTGCATAGTAAAAAACGATGCAAATTGTAATTTGCATCAGCTATTTTAAACACTTTTGAGCATCTACACTTCTTTAAGTCTCTATGCAACTAGATTGAATAAGAAAAAAGTTAAAAAAATTACATTTTAAACAATGCAAACTATAATTTGCATAGTAAAAAACGATGCAAATTGTAATTTGCATCAGCTATTTTAAATACTTTTGAGCATCTACACTTCTCTAAGTCTCTATGCAACTAGATTGAATAAGAAAAAAGTTAAAAAACTTACATTTTAAACAATGCAAACTATAATTTGCATAGTAAAAAACGATGCAAATTGTAATTTGCATCAGCTATTTTAAGTAGTTTTGAGCATATGCACTTCTCTAAGTCTCTATGCAACTAGATTGAATAAGAAAAAAGCTAAAAAGTTACATTTTAAACAATGCAAACTATAATTTGCATAGTAAAAAACGAATTTGCATCAGCTATTTTAAATACTTTTGTTTAAAATTATATTTTAAACAATGCAAACTATAATTTGCATTGTTTTTAAGCTTGGTAAATAGGTTTTTTCTGGGTTTTTTTTTTTTGAATTTGGTATTCATGTGTGATCTTGTTTTAAAGATCTTGAAAAATGCTTTCCAACGATATAAATTTTGTTCAAATCCGATTTATATTTTGAAAGTTATGGTCATTTTTATGTTAAAATTCATTAATTGGGATTTGCTAACGTGCACCGTCATTATTCAACAGATGGGTTTTTCGTCTTTTTACATCGCGCTAACGTGTGCCGAGGACTGTCCTTACATGAAAAAAAAGCATGTCCTCTACTTCAATTTTTTTCCCACGCAAGGGCATCCTACTCATTTTCCGTTTTATTTATTTATTCGACAGCATTCCGAGCATTATCCCTTTCACCATCATGTTACCAAATCAGAACCCACTTTTTATTTTATATTCTTTTTGTTCTCAAAATGAAAACTACTGACTACAACCCATAAATTTAAAACAAAAAAAAAATTTTCTTCTAGTCGTACGTAAACTATTATTATTATTATTAATTATTTAATACGAGTAATTAGAATCATCAGATGCTAAGTTAGTTAGTTAAAAGCCAAAAAGCTGTATATTTGGCCAAGTAAAAAAATCGAGATAAAGAGATAAAAGTAAGAATTATAATAAACCCTAATTATGTATTAATAAAGTGCATGGACCTTACAAATGGGGAAGGCCCTCCCCACCAAAATAAAGAAAAAACCAGAGATTACTACTAACTAGACACTAGACCACCCCGATTAGAACTTGAAAAGCAGCAAGAAAGACACAAAATGTCATAAAAAAACATCCAATTCCGGCCACCAACACAAGAAAACAAACTTTAAACTGTTGATCGATGAAGACACATGATGATGAAGAAAAACATTTCCTAGGCCACCATCACAAAAAATATAGATCACAAAACCAACAACAATTCATCTGTCCAACTTGTACAGCTAGTAATAACAACTTTAAACTACTGATCACAAAAGAACATTTCTAGTCCACCACCACAAAAAACAAAACATGAACTTTCAGACATCAAAGCCATGCCAGCTCCGGCCCTGCGCTTCGCCCTGCCCTTCGTTACTACCACCAGCATTAGCTACATTCTTTTTTTTGAGGATTAAAAAAACAAAAAAACCAGATATTAAAATAGAGAGGATAAAAAAAAATGTATAGTTCTAGAACAAATTACAAAGCCACAAACAACTTTTTAAATAATTTTTACCTCATTTGTAGGTTTTCCAGGCAAAAAAACCATAGCCATATATAATGCCCAGTGGCGGATGTACGTTGGGCAAAGGGTGGTCAATTGACCACCCTTAATTTTTAAAATTACTTAATAAGGTATACACCTTGACCACCCATTCTGTTATTTTTAGACTCAATTAAGTAACTGGTTTGGCATCAAATCTGATGCATCATAGTATACAATTAAATGTTTTATATTTTTATTCTTTGATTTACTTTTAGAAGTAGAAAAACACATGGCAATTTTACAATCGTCGATCAATTCATCATTACAATGGCCTGCTGCGGCCCGGCGCTCATATGCAAAATGATTGAAGGATTGATTTTTTTTTTTGAGGAAGTTCTTACCATATAAATGATCATCACTAAAATTAACCCATTCTAAAATTTGTTACTTTATTATCTATTGATGCAATTTAAAAATAAAATGAATTATTCAATTAGCGTTCTTTTTCAATAACTGGATGATAAGGTTATAAGTTTTAAAATAGACTGATTATTTGTAAGAATATTCTCACAATTTAGATCATCTCCATTAAAAATCAGCATTTGGTTCATATTTATGTGGTCCCCACAGGACAGTGTAAACAAGTGATGTAATGGTGTGTTAGAATTATAAGGATGCAAGTGGATCCTTGCACATTTATTTATAGTGTCACTCATAATTTGATTATGGTTTTAAAAAAATGAAGACTCATCGATAACAAATGTAAAGAGTATTTTTGTAATTAAAAAGTGACTTTTGACATTTGAGACAATTATACATAATTTGTAATTAAACTCTCATCAACGAAAAGAATACAAAATCCTAATCTTTTGTAGGAATTCATAAGTAGATTTTCTTTAATTTGTCTTTTTTATTTATTAAGTGTGTTTATATATTACACTAATACCAACTGACTCACTCAAGATCTCGTTCAATTGACCTAATCAACGATAACTCGCCCACCCTACAAGAAAATCCTGGATCCGCCACTGATAATGCCTATGGTAACAAAAACCAACAACACAGAAGGACCTTCACTACAACCTAATATACCCAGACAGACGAACTTCCACAAGAGCAATTAGAGGGACACAATCAAAGTGATGAGAGCTAATGCAACTATTTCCAACACAATTAAACATTGAGATTCAACAACCGATTCATGGAATGGAACAAACTCCCTGCAATATGGGTCGTCCTTGTATATATATTGACACCCAGTAGTTGATCTTAACCATTACTTGGAATGCAATGTATGCATGCAGATACTAAGAAAAGCACCCAAGAGGCGAGCTCAGCGCAAAACAGAGTTATCATAGTTGTTTTACCTGCTTTGCAGGGTCACCTTTCTCGCAGATACCAGCTGTTGGAAGGGCAAGAGTAAGTCCTGTAAGAGCAAGCACGGGAAACAAAGCATTCACCTTTGTTATGGTTTCAAAGGTCTTGGCGTGTGATTTTGCAAGATTAACGGAGAACCGACGAAATGGTTCATTCCTCGCGATATTTGGTTTGGGATTTTCATGTTGAATGGATTCATCTCCTAGTAAGAAATTACGAAGAGGAGGGTTTCCAGTTGTTCTGTGTAGTGGACTCTTGTCAAAATATGAACACAACATATTTTAGTTTCTTCCTTGATGTGGAAGAGGAGAAAAGCTATCACTATTTATAATTGTTAATATACAATTCTACATAGAAATAAGTGAACAAAAGGAAAGGATTACAAGAGGAAGAATCATTCCTAAATACAAACACTAGAAATATAGAAACAAATAAAAGCCAAAAGAGGTTCAATAGCTTTAAAGAGGTTCATCTCGGACAAATTGATGAAGGCAACCAGGAAAAATTAGAGTTTCGAGTCAATCATGCTCAAGATGAGAAAAATTAAACAAGAAAAATGACCGTATAATGCGCTCAAGTCCAACGAATATGAGAGGATCTCGATAAACGAAAGAGATCAAGATGAACTGCAAATCGCAGTGATCAAATAAAGATGATAAGAGCGGAAGTAGATTATTGACAAATAAACAAGGAATGAGTGCACGGGATAAGGATGAACACCGTGAAGAGATACAAACAAAACAAATCAACTAAGATAGTGAGCGGAAGCGAACTAGAATCGAGTTTGATTTCATCGATGAAAAAAATCTAAGCACAATAGGATGTGAAAAGATAGATGATCATGAAGATCTATGATACTAGATGGAAGCCGTGAATATGTACAACAGCATGGATGATTAAGGAAGGATCGAAAAAGAGCCCTAACGCTCTGATACCATGTCAAAATATGAACACAACATATTTTAATTTCTTCCTTGATGTGGAAGAGGAGAAAAGCTATCACTATTTATAATTGTTAATATAAAATACTACATAGAAATAAGTGAACAAAAGGAAAAGATTACAAGAAGAAGAATCATTCCTAAATACAAACACTAGAAATATATATAGAAACAAATAATAAAGAATAAATATAAATCTATGAGTATCTTCAATAATGTGCAAGATGCACCAAATGATCTTCTGTAGATTCCCTTTGCATATCGTATGTGGGACTATGTATTATTAATGTATTCTAACAACTCTCTTCAATTTCCAACGAGATGACATGATCAGGGGTTGGGGTTGGGTTAAGTGGAGATCTTGATGCAGAATATTCACTTGTTCCAGAAATTTTGAACAAAAAGTGGTGTGTGTGGGTTGATGGGTAGAAAAGAAGTGAGCATCAACTGTTATATATATAGAGATTTTAACATACCTTGTGTGAAAATCTACAGATCTATCTATGATATGTTAGAATTATTTAATAATTTAATTTAATTTAATTTAATAATTCTTTTTTGAGAGAAAAATTATTTGAGTTTTATTTCTTTAGTTGTGTCCATTGGAGGTGCCTTTTAAGGGCCAAGAGACATGTGTCTTTATGAATAGACACCTTGTGGTTTATGGAGAGTCACCATTGACTCTATATAAATCCTTTCTTCTTGTGGTTTGAAAAAAAGTTTCATAAGATTTTTCAACACGTTTTGTGAGTCATGTTTTTGAGTAGTGTGTGAGAGCACAGTAATCGTCAGTTCGCTAGGGCGTACAGATTGGAGTGCTACTTCTGTACGACGCGATCGTTGTATCCTGGTAGACAGACGTCCATGGAACCGTCGGCACCATTACGTGGACGAATTTGTCTTAATGACATTGTGTCTAACACAAGCCTCGACCACCTTTCAGATACGTTTTCTTTTTTAATTTATTTTGATTTCATGCGAATCCATTTTTTCAAGGAACCTAACCCTTTATTTTCCAACAATCTTAAGACAAATTTGCATTGATATATAGTTTGGTTTCTTGAAAGAGCATTGGCAGGAACGATCGAGCACGTATTCGTTGGAATTAATTAACTACTAACGTAAGGGTCAATACTTGAGCATCTACACCTCATATTTGGATAGGGCATAACACTCGGATACACCTATTCAACCAAATCTCAATAACATCTGATCAGGTACTCTCATTCAAACTGTTAGGATTTTCGCCCGCTGTATGCTTAAGATTCACCACAAGCAATGACAAGCAAATACTAACACAAAATAATAGAGAAAAGAAATAGAAACACACCACAAACGATTTACGTGGTTCACCACTCTTTGGCTTCGTCCACGGCAAAGAACAACTTCTTTCACGAAGATCAAAGGGATTACAAAGCAAGCAACACACTCAACTACTCTCACAAGCATCTCTCTAGCTTGCTTTTCAAACTTCTCTCTCTACAATATTGTTTCTCTCTACAATATTGCTCTCACACTCTTCTCTCTATCTTCAGACTCACAACCCTTTCAAGAGATCTCACACTCTCAATGTTGTTTTTCTGAATACTTTAGGCTAATACCCTACTCCTATATTTATAGCCTCCAATAGGTATCCCAATCCTAGAAGGAAAAGGGAATCCTAACTAAATATGAAAAGGAAACCCACCTAAAATAGAAGTTCCCTCAAATATAAGAGAAATGAAGTTTCTAAAACTTTAATTAATTTTTCCAAAACTTCACAAATCTCCACCTTTTGGAAAAATGCTACTTCACGTACTCGTTCTTCTCTTCATGCTCATTATCATCACTTGTTGGCAAAATACTTGCAGCTTCATCTTCAATCTTCTTTGATCCCTTTATCTTCATCTTATTGTTGTCTTTGCACTTCA
>MVGT01000148.1:253139-276967 GCA_002174775.1 Macleaya cordata | reverse complement strand
AATAGATAGTCTTGTGAGACATGTTTTAAGCACTACAAAATTTGAGTGGATGAAATCTCTTTTACCTAACATCTTGTGGGGGCCGGAGAAACTTTGCAACAAATTGCATTCTTAACGATTGCAAATTCAGAATAAGGGAGGACACCTTTTGACTCAAATATTGTCATACTAATTGTAGAAATGTGGGGGTGCTAAAAATTCTTATTGCAAAGAACAAGAAAATTAAAAAGTAGTGCTTATCTGCAATTATAAAATGTCGAGTGTTAACTCTAACGGTAAGTTTCGACATACATGTCGAAGAAACAATATCGTTAAACATTTGTTCTCAAGTCAAAAGGACAACCTAGCTGATCCAATTTTAAAGGTATGTCTGGAGAACAAGTGTATAGATCATCGAGGGGAATGGGCTTTATTAAAGCCTTAATCTACGAATCACCTTGAGGGAAACCCAACCTGGTTGACTGGAGATCCCAAGATCTAGGTTCAAAGGAACAACAGAAATTAAGAGTGATTCACCCATAGCACTGAGGAGCATGAATAGAGATATGCTTCCTAAGACGACACAGTACTGCCCGCAGAGCAGAAAAAGGATAAGCTATTTGCTTTTAATGATTCCTAAGTCTTGGAAATACCAAGTAGAGTATTGCAGGATACTCTTTAAAATAGGCAATCACCTGTATGAAGTGTGAAGTGGGCCGCTTCTTTGAGAACTTTAAAAAAGGCTGAGTTCTCTAAAGCGCTTCATGAATACCGGGAATTGTTCAGGGCCAAAATGAACACAACCGTCGAACTTCGACAATTATAAGGAGATGTTGTGTGTGCAATCTATTGTCTTAGTTTACATTAAAGGCTAATAATTCAAGACGTTACGTTCACTGATTAGCCAAGTAAATCCCATAGTTTATCACTATGAGAGGTTTAAAGCCAAAAGCTACCTTTACCGATGTATGACATTTTCTGTTATGCTCTCATATATCAGTCTGTTTTAGTCTTTCTTTTTCACTCATGTGGGAGATTGTTAGAATTATTTAATAATTTAATTTAATTTAATTTAATAATTCTTTTTTGAGTGAAAAATTATTTGAGTTTTATTTCTTGAGTTGTGTCCCTTGGAGGTACCTTTTAAGGGCCAAGAGACATGTGTCTTTATGAATAGACACCTTGTGGTTTATGGAGAGTCACCATTGACTCTATATAAACCCTTTCTTCTTGTGGTTTGAAAAAAAGTTTCATAAGGTTTTTCAACACGTTTTGTGAGTCATGTTTTTGAGTAGTGTGTAAGAGCACAGTAATCGTCAGTCCACTAGGGCGTACAGATTGGAGTGCTACTTCTGCACGACGCGATCGCTGTATCCTGGGAGACAGACGTCCATAGAATCGTCGGCACCATTGCGGGGACGAATTTGTCTTAATGACATTGTGTCTAACACAAACCTCGATCACCTATTAGATAAGTTTTCTTCTTTAATTTATTTTGATTTTGTGCAAATCCATTTTTTCAAGGAATCGAACCTTTTATTTTCCAATATGATATCTGATGAAGAGATACATCTTCTACTTCTATGATAAAACCTTCTCTGTAGACTGTAGTAACTTACTCCTTGTATCAAGATCTGAAACATTCTACTTCTGTGTTAAAAAACTCTCTGTAGTAGACTGTAGTAACCTACACTTTCCTTCTTCAGTTCATAAACGAGGGCTAGCTGTTCAAAGTTTGTTTCTCGCTCTCTTTCAGTCATGGGTGACCTTGAGTTCTTCTATTTGGTTGAGATGGGGAAGAAGGATTATATTATGCAGAAGGGTTAACAAGATAGGCGTTGGCCTTGAGGTAATGAAAGAGGGTTTATACATCATGTCAATTGATTAGGGTTTCATTGAAGAAGGATTATATTATGCAGAAAGGTAACAAGATGGGCATTGGTCTCGAGGTAATAAAAGAGGGTTTATACATTATGTTAATGGATTAGGGTTTCATAGAAGAAGGATTATATTATGCAGAAGGGGTAACAAGATAGGTGTTGGTCTCGAGGTAATAAAAGAGGGTTTATACGTCATGTCAATGGATTAGGGTTTCATTAAAGAACGATTATATTATGCAGAAGGGGCCACAAGATAGGCGTTGGTCTTGAGGTAATGAAAAAGGGTTTATATGTCATGTTAATGGATTAGAGTTTCATTGAAGAAGGATTATATTATGCAGAAGGGGTAACAAGATGGGCGTCGGTCTCGAGGTAATGAAAGAGGGTTTATACGTTATGTCAATGGATTAGGGTTTCATTGAAGAAGGATTATATTTTGCAGAAGGGGTACAAAGATGGGAATTGGTCACATGGTAATGAAAGAGGGTTTATACGTCATGTCAATGGACTAGGGTTTCATAGAAGAAGGATTATATTATGCAAAAGGGGTAACAGGATAGGCATTAGTCTCGAGGTAATGAAAGAGAGTTTATACGTCATGTCAATGGATTAGGGTTTCATAGAAAAAGGATTATATTTTGCAAAAGGGGTAACAAGATGGGTGTTGGTTTCGAGGTAATGAAAGAGGGTTTATACGTTATGTCAATAGATTAGGGTTTCATAGAAGAAGGAATATATTTTGCAAAAGGGGTAACAAGATGAGCATTGGTCTCGAAGTAATGAAAGAAGATTTATACGTCGTGTCAATGGATTAAGGTTTCATTGAAGAAGGATTATATTATGCAGAAGGGGTAACAAGATAGGCATTGGTCTCGAGGTAATAAAAGAGGGTTTATACGTCATGTCAATAGATTAGGATTTTATGGAAGAAGGATTATATTATGCAGAAAGGGTAACAAGATCGGCGTTGGTCTCGAGGAAATAAAAGAGGGTTTATACGTCATGTCAATAAATTTGGGTTTAATAGAAGAAGGAATATATTATACATAAGGGGTAACAAGATGGGCATTGTTCTCGAGGTAATGAAGGAGGGTTTATACGTCATGTCAATGGATTAGGGTTTCATGGAAGAAGGATTATATTTTTTGCAGAAGGGGTAACAAGATTAACGTTGGTCTCACGGTAATAAAAAAGGGTTTATACGTCATGTCAATGGATTAAGGTTTCATAGAAGAAAGATTATATTATGGAGAAGGGGTAACAAGATAGGTGTTGGTCTCGAGGTAATAAAAGAGGGTTTATACATCATATCAATGGACTAGAGTTTAATGGAAGAAGGATTATATTATACAAAAGAGGTAAGAAGATAGGCGTTGGTCTCGAGGTAATGAAAGAGGGTTTATATGTCATTTCAATGGATTAGGGTTTCATGGCAGAAGGATTATATTATACAAAAGGGATAACAAGATGGGCATTGGTCTCGAGGTAATGAAAGAGGGTTTATACGCCATGTCGATGGATTAGGGTTTAATGTAAAAGTATTATATTATGCAGGAGGGGTAACAAGATTGCCGTTGGTCTCGAGGTAATGAAAGAGGGTTTATATGTCATGTCAGTGGATTAGGGTTTAATTGAAAAAGGATTGTATTTTGCAGAAAGGGTAACAAGATGAGCGTTGGTCTCGAAGTAATGAAAGAGGGTTTATACGTCGTGTCTATAGATTAAGGTTTCATGGAAGAAAGATTATATTTTGCAGAAGGGGTAAAAAGATTGGCATTGGTCTCGAGGTAATGAAAGAGGGTTTATACGTCATGTCAATAGATTAGGGTTTCATGGAAGAAAGATTATATTATGCAGAAGGGGTAATAAGATAGGCGTTGGTCTCGAGGTAATAAAAGAGGGTTTATACGTTATGTCAATAGATTAGGGTTTCATAGAAGAAGGAATATATTATGCATTATGGTAACAAGATGGGCGTTGGTCTCGAGGTAATAAAAGAGGATTTATACGTCATGTCTATGGATTCGGGTTTCATAGATGAAAGATTATATTTTTTGCAGAAGGGGTAACAAGATTGGCGTTGGTCTCACGATAATGAAAAAAGATTTGTACGTCATGTCAATGGATTCGGGTTTCATAGAAGAAAGATTATATTATGGAGAAGGGGTAACAAGATAGGCGTTGGTCTCGAGGTAATAAAAGAGAGTTTATACGTCATGTTAATGGATTAGATTTTTATTGAAGAATGATTATATTATACAAAAGAGNAAGATAGGCGTTGGTCTCGAGGTAATAAAAGAGAGTTTATACGTCATGTTAATGGATTAGATTTTTATTGAAGAATGATTATATTATACAAAAGAGGTAACAAGATGAGCGTTGGTCTCGAGGTAATGAGAAAGGGTTTATACGTCATGTCAATTGATTAGGGGTTCTTGGAAGAAAGATTATATTGTATTGAAGGGGTAACAAGACGGGCGTTGGTCTCGAGGTAATGAAAGAGGGTCTATACATCATGTTAATTGATTAAGGTTTCATTGAAGAAGGATTATATTTTTTACAAAAGGGGTAACAAGATAGGCGTGGGTCTCGAGGTAATGAAATAGGGTTTATATGTCATGTTAATGGATTAGGGATTCATTAAAGAAGGATTATATTATGCAGAAGGGTTAACAAGATAGGCGTTGGTCTCAAGGTAATGAAAGAGGGTTTATACTTCATGTCAATGGATTAGGGTTTCATAGAAGAGGAATTATATTTTTTGCAGAATGGTTAACAAGACGGGCGTTGGTCTCGAGATAATGAAAGAGGGTTTATACGTCATGTCAATGGATTAGAGTTTAATGGAAGAAAGATTATATTATGCAGAAGGGGTAATAAGATGGGCGTTGGTGTCGAGGTAATAAAAGAGGGTTTATACGCCATGTCAATGGATCAGAGTTTCATTGAATAAGGATTATATTATACAGAAGAGGTAACAAGATATGCGTTAGTCTCGAGGTAATGAAAGATTGTTTATACATCATGTCAAAGGATTATGGTTTAATGGAAAAGGATTATATTATGTAAAAAGGCTAACAAGATGGGCGTTGGTTTCGAGGTAATGAAAGAGGGTTTATACGTCGTGTCAATGGATTAAGGTTTCTTGGAAGAATATTTATATTTTTTGAAGAAGGGTTAACAAGATGGGCGTGGGTCTCGAGCTAATGAAAGAGGGTTTATACATCATGTCAATGGATTATGGATTAATGTAAGAGGGATTATATTATGTAGAAGGGGTAACAAGATAAGGATTGGTTTCGAGGTAATGAAAGAGGGTTTATACGTCATGTCAATAGATTAGGGTTTTATAGAAGAAGAATTATATTTTTTGCAGAAGGGGTAACAAGATGGGTGTTGGTCTCGAGGTAATAAAAGAGGATTTATATGTCATGTCAATGGATTAGGGTTTTATGTAAGAAAATTTATATTATACAGAAGGGGTAACAAAATGGGTGTTGGTCTCGAGGTAATAAACGAGGGTTTATACGTCATATCAATGGATTAGAGTTTTATAAAAGAAAGATTATTTTATACAGAAGAGGTAACAAGATGGGCGTTGGTCAAGAGGCAATGAAAGAGGGTATATACGTCATGTCAATGGATTAGGATTTTATAGAAGAAGGATTATATTTTGCAAAAGGTGTAACAAGATTGGCGTTGGTCTCAAGGTAATGAAAGAGGGTTTATACGTTATGTCAATGGATTAGGGTTTCATGGAAGAAAGATTATATTATGCAGAAGGGGTAACAAGATGGGCGTTGGTCTCGAGGTAATGAAAAAGGGTTTATACGTCATGTCAATGGATTAAGGTTTTATAGAAGAAGAATTATATTTTTTGCAGAAGGGGTAACAAGATGAGCGTTGGTCTCGAGGTAATGATAGAGGGTTTCATAGAAGAAAAATTATATTATTCAGAAGGGGTAACAAGATGGGCGTTGGTTTCAAGGTAATAAAAGAGGGTTTATACGTCATATCAATGGATAAGAGTTTTATGGAAGAAGGATTATATTATGCAGAAGGGGTAACAAGATTGGCGTTGGTCTCGAGGTAATGAAAGAGGGTTTATACGTCATGTCAATGGACTAAGGTTTCATAGAAGAAGGATTATCTTTTTTGGAGAAGGGGTAACAAGATGGGCGTGGGTCTTGAGGTAATGAAAGAAGGTTTATACGTCATGTCAATAGATTAGGGATTCATGGAAGAAGGATTATATTATGCAGAAGGGCTACCAAGATAGGCGTTGGTCTCGAGGTAATGAAAGAGGGTTTATACGTCATGTCAATGGATTAGAGTTTCATTGAAGAAGGATTATATTATGCAGAAGGGGTAACAAGATGGGCGTTGGTTTCGAGGTAATGAAAGAGGGTTTATACATCATGTTAATGGATTAGGGTTTAATAGAAGAAGGATTATATTTTACAAAAGGGGTAACAAGATGGTCGTTGGTCTCGAGGTAATGAAAGAGGGTTTATATGTAATGTCAATAGATTGGGGTTTCTTTGAAAAAGAATTATATTTTGCAGAAGGTGTAACAAGATTGGCGTTGGTCTCGAGGTAATGAAAGAGGGTTTATATGTTATGTCAATGGATTAGGGTTTCATGGCAGAAGAATTATATTATGCAAAAGGGGTAACAAGATGGGCGTTGATCTGGCAAGTGCATGGATGGAGATTTCTACTAGTTCATCTTCATTTTCACCTGATTTCATGGTTTCTTTGAAAACTTGCATGCTCCTCTTGATCATCTCCCTCGATAAGGAAAAGAGTTTTGGTTTTGCAACGGTGACCGCGTGTAATACCCCTATCTCTAAGTTACTAGTGTTGAGGGGCAGCCACTCTGGATGAGGGCACCCTGTAGAGTTTTATTAAGTTTAGGGTTAGGCTAATATAAGTAACCCTAACTTAACACTCTTTCTCTTGTTTTTCCTTTCTGTTTGGAAGAGAGGAAGAGAGGAAGAGAGAGAGGTGGATCGGCTGGGAGAGAGGGATAGCAAGAGAGTGAGAGAACCTCTTGATTGAGAGCCCAAGGTTTTGTGAAGGTGATCAACACAGAAAATCAAGTTGGTTGCAGAGGATCTTCTTCATCTTCTTCTTCTTCCTTTGGGTTTCATCTTCCTTGGTGATTTGAGGCAAGTAGTAACTTGCTCTTTTGGTGTAGACTTAGGTCTTCCACTTTGCTTTGATGAAGTCTTAGTAAATGCTTGCATGAAAGCTAGGTTTATGCTTAGTTTACATAACCTAATCCATGAATGAATGCATAGAAATTGGGTTTTAATGGATAATATATGTTAACTAGATGAATGAAGGCATGTATCCATGTGTGTATGATTTTCATTGGTTAAAGAGCATGAAATCTATGTATATTTAACTTGTATACAATCCCCTAAGGTTGCAGGCCAAAATCCCAAGTTTCCATGGAGTTTTGTTGAAGAACAAAACCCAGAATCGCGAGAAAACCCAGGGTGTATCGATACCCATTTAGGGTGTATCGATACAGCCCCAATCTGAAAGGGTGTATCGATACCCATTTAGGGTGTATCGATACAGCCCCAATCTGAAAGGGTGTATCGATACCCATTTAGGGTGTATCGATACAGCCCCAATCTGACAGCATGTATTGATACCCATTTAGGGTGTATTGATACTCCCTCAGCATGTAAGTTAGTATCGATACGCATTGCCTTTTGACCCTAAAATTGGTTTTTGATAGTTTCTTTTGTGTAATTAGTTCTTGTATGAAGGATATTATGATCATGTTCATGCATGCTAATAATGGATATGTATTTATAAGTGTAAAATGCATAAATGACTTATTGAGAACTATTTCCATGATGATGAGAGATTGTGGACACATAGATAATGTGTAAGATACTTCCATAAGTTTGATGTATGCTTAAATAACTTGTTTGGCACGTGTGCAAACATAGTTAGGTCCTGTATAGGCCTGGTCCTCTCCAAGCGAGGTCTTCGGAATCGCCAAGTGAGGTCTACGGAATCACTTGACACGTAAGTAACGCCGACAGGGTTACCAGTGTTCGGGGGATGGATTTCGAGGCGGTTTCATCAGACTTACGTGGCGCACGGCCAGTGTCTCGATTGAACTACAGGAATGGGTGAAACGTGGGTAGTAACTAGAGAGCACTCTTTGTTACGAAAACTTAATCTTAATCGAAGAACATAAAACACAACAGCCGTGAATCTTGTGCATTGCTTTACATTACTTTATTCGTTATCTTATCGTTGTTAATACACTGAAACTTGTGAAGCATATGGTTGACCCGAATCTAAGCCAAGGGAACTAGTGAACTTGCTGGCTAGGTTTTGACCTAGCACCGTTATTTTTACAGGTCCAAGACAACAGGTGAATCCTCGCTAGAGGCGGTGTTCACGTAGGCAGGATCTAGTCTTCGGAGACTTGCTTAAGTTCCGTGAAGACGTAGGACATCCTTTGCGATTTCTTTCAGTTTAGTTTGGACATTGTTTAGTCCTTTGATGTTTGGGATTATTTAATTATCCATTTGTATGACAGATTATCTTTAAGTTGATAAAGTTTATTTCAGCTTTATTGTACTTGTGTTGTGAATATGAGTGCAAGCTTCTTGTTAGCTTGGTGAACTGCGCTCACCGTAGAGCTACAGGTTGTTAATGGTTCCGCCGGAAATGCCTAGTTCTCATTGAGTAAGGGCTGCAGACCCGAAAGGTGAGGGCGGGGTGTTACACCGCGGAACAAATACTCGTCACAATTATAACATAACTGTTTCGTACGCGTCTTTCTTCGGCCTCGTCGGGGCTCAATCACCAGATTGTTGGAGGTTGGTTGAAGTATGAGGAGTAGTAGGGTTGGACCGAACTGGTGGTACTGCTCGTATATTTGACCGTAAGGATTGGCGACGAAGGTTGATTTTCTCTTTTTGTAACCGTGCCAAACCAATAGCATCAACCAATGTCTTAGGATTGAATGCTTGGATTTCTAAACGAACTTCGTCTTTTAATCCACCGACATAACAACTAACCAAATTTTTTTCAGATGAGCTAGTAACTAAGTTAGAGAGGCGTTCAAACTCCTCTTGATATTCAATTATGGAAGTAGTTTGCCTTAGTTTTGCCAAGGCTACTGCTGGATCTTCTTATCGAGTCCTACCAAAATGATTGAGTAGGGCTGGAATAAAGTTTTCTCACGTATAGTTCGAGGTTATAGATCGCATCCACTTGTGCCATTGGAATGCTCTACCTTCAAGATGAAACCCAGCTATTTTTACCCTCTGATCTGCGGGGGTCTCATAGAGATCTAAGTATAATTCAGCCTGATATATCCACCCTTCAAGGTCAGTACCATCAAATCGTGGAAAGAAGAGTTTTGCTGGTTTGTCACCACCGTGAGGAGCTTAGATGGAACCACGAAACCCAGTGTTTATTGAAGTTGGAAAAGTTGTCTCACGGACATCCATGAGTTGATCGAATCTATCAATCATTCGGTTACTTGTTTGCGCCATTAAATTGATGCTGATAGTCAAATCTTTAGGCTGTTGCTCCATCTTTGCGTGTTTTTGTCATCGGGTTTTGACCATACAAGCCTTAGGAGATATCGTGAGAGAAAATTTAGTACCAAATTACTAATTGAGAGAGAGTGGGACTTATAAGCCTAGGGATGATTGCATAGGAAACTTACTAATTGAAGGCGATTTTGTTGCTAAGGGCAATTAGGATGGTGACTACTACTACTTAAAAAGGAATATTTTATATATGTACGCTTTAATTTATTTCCACACTTAGTGCAGTAAAATCTTCTATATTTAAATCTCCAAGATCTAAATTTTATTTCATATAATCATCCTCTCTCTCTCAGAACTGAAAACATAATGCCAGTGGAGGAATTTGGATCGAAGGAGAAGTTCTACTCAAAATTTCTTGTGTTATCGTGGTGGCTTGTTCCAGCACTTGGAGGCTTAATGTTTGGTTATGATATTGGAATTTCAGGTATATATACTTTTTTTTTTTTCTTAATACCCTAGCTGATCTTCAGTAATACTACAATTTTTGCATGTTTTTTTTTTATTCTCTTTTAAAAAAAAAAGACCAATAAAAAAACAAAATTATTTTTCTTTAAGTCTGTACGTGATCAATATATAGAAAAACCTAGAAAAGTCGATGTAGTTTTTTTTAATCGATGGAATGTAGATTTACAATAAAGCTTTTTGGCCCGACCAAATGACAAAATAAATGTCAGATCCTTATGTGGCAGGGTCGGACCCACCACTTTTCCCCTCCTAAAAGTGTTATGAGGGGTTTTCCAACTTATGTGGCAGTGGGACCCACCATGCCACATAAGAATCTGGCATTTGTTTTGTCATTTGGTCGAACAGCAGCTCTCGTAGATTTATTGTAAACTTAAGCATAAGGCATGCTCAAGGAAGGGACCCACAAGGGTATAGAAACACCAAACCAAGAGAAAAGAAACCAAACCAAAAAAAACAAACCAAGCAAACAGAGCAAAAACAAAACAAAACAAAAAAAAAAAAGAAATTTTTACCAACACTAACAATCCCAAACCAAAACAGCCCCACCACCAGAAACAAAGATAAAAAGCTCAGGGTGGCTCAAAAACTATCTGTCGCCATCTACCCATATAGGTGTCGATGGTAACACCTTTAAAAGCTTCCTGGATGGACATCCAATAGAAAATCAAAAGTTTTACTTCATTCACTACCCTCTCAATCGTGTTTTCCTCCTCTTGAAAAGTTCTCAGATAAAAGTCGATGTAGTTTTGTACCACACTTCCGCACCTCAATAATTTATCTAATTAAACAGATTGAGGTTGTTGTTCAAATCAACTATTCATTGTATATTTATAGGACCCACATATACACAAAAGATGGTGAATGTAGACTGCCACCTCAATTTGTCTAATTAACAGATTTTTGGGCTGGTCCCAAAATCATTTTTCTTTGTACCATGGTCTGTCATCAAATGAATCTTTTATTTTTGATTGGTAAGACATACAAGTCAGTGGTTATTTGAAATATTCCCTTAAAAAAATTGGTTAATTTATTAAATAGGTCTACTTTGACATAAAAAGTTTCTATTAGATTGGATGGTCCAAATCTATCATGGGCACAGACCTAGCTAGATTATCAGATCACGGGCCAGCCTCTCTTGTGGAAAAATTGAACTCAAAGTTGGGCAGGCCTCAGATGATGTTGCAGTTGTGGCTCAATTCAAGTCATAAGAAGAGAGTCTCACATAAGAGGAATAACCCTTCCATGTGGAGCTAATACGATATGATCTCTTCTTATATAACACCGATGTCTTTTGAAATAAAAGCTAAGGATGGGCTCAACAGTATGAGCCAACGCCGTCCGTAGTATTTTTCTTGAATTGAGGAATTTTTTTTTTTTTTTTTTGTATAGGTGGAGTGATAGTCATGGATGATTTCTTGCTGAAGTTCTTCCCTGCTGTATATGCAAAGAAACAAGAAGACAACAACTACTACTGCAAGTATGATAACCAGTTTGTTCAATTGTTCACCTCCTCGTTGTACCTCGCTGCCTTTGTCTCGAGCTGTTTCGCGTCAAAGGTATGCTCGAAAATAGGCCGACAAACAACAATGCAAGTCGCGTGTGGTTTCCACCTGATACCAGCTGTCCTCATGACTTTTGCTCATAATAATCTCACTACGTTGATCATTGGAAGGATTCTGCTTGGCTTTGGTGTTGGATTTGGCAATAAGGTAAATTTATTTTATTTATAGTAGGTTTGGACAAGGGATTTTGGGGAGGGATTTTGTAGGGACCAGGGATTTGGTGGAAAAATTATGTTATATTTTTCCTCAAAATTTCTGGTCCTCACAAAATCCCTCCCTAAAATTCCTTGTCCAAACAGACTATTAGATCATTTCCAAAAGATCTCTTTTAATAGGCATTCACTTTATGGGATTTATTAAGGGATGAAACTCCTAATCCTTAAATCTTTAATAATTTGTTTGTACGAGGATTTTAAGTAGGGATTTTATGTGGATCAGAGATTTAGTGAAAAATAGTTAAATTTAAAACATGATTTTTAACTAGTTTTCCTTAAAATCTATACTGCCACAAAATCCCTATTTAAAATCCTCATATAAACAAACACTAATTTCTTTTTTTTGATTATATTTTAACTGAGAAGGTACCAATTTTGACCATTCTGAATTTTAAAGTATTAAATTTGTACAATCTGTACAACACATTGATTAAAGAGGGAGGTTATTGCACCCATTCTTAGAAAGCCCTCTTATAATGCCCTCACTTGTGGGGCCTACGTGCGATACATCCAGGGGTTGATTTTTTTAGAGGATGTTCTCCTCACTATGTATATCATCATATTCAAAAATCAGTTCGTTCTAAAACTTCTAACCCCCTCAAATTAGCCTTTAAAAATTGGTAACTATTTAGTAACTATTTAAATGGTCAAATAGTTACCAATTTTTAAGGACTAATTTGAAGGGTTAGAAGTTTTAAAACGAACTGATTTTTGAATATGATGATAAACATAGTGTGGAGAACATCTTCTAAAAAAAATTAGCCCCTAAATGCATCGCATGTGGGCCCCACAAGTGGGGGCGTTATAAGGGAGTGTTCTAAGAGGCGGTCCAATACCTCCCTCTTGATTAAAATATAGTTTTTAAAATTTTAAGGGATGAGACCCTTGGTATAAATTTAGTGGTTTTGGGTGGAAAAAATAAGAGACCCTTATGACAAGGGTTCATGTAAGGAATTTGTTGGAGCCAAAATTATAAGTTTTTTAAAAAGTTGTGGGACTCGATGAATAGGGGATCTCTTGGAGATGCTCTTAAATTGCATATTTTTGGTTCTCTTTAAATTTAAGTGAAAATGGCCAAAATATCTATTATATAACTTTTTTTAATCCATTTGGTCCACAAAATTTTCAAAAAGGCTAAAACATCTTTTTATAGAGTTACAAATCAATTTAGTTTAACTTGTCCAAACCTTCGGTTTTTAAACTTTTAAAACACCTAGTCTACCCTTTTGGTAAGTTTTAGGCATTTTTTCTTTTTTCTTCATTTTTGATTATAGAAAAAATTTGCAACAAAAATACAGAGAGACAAGATAGATCTAATTTATCGAGAATTTGCTAAATGTTTTTCTTTCTTTTTATCTGATTTAATTGGATTTTTTGTTATTCAAAGTTTTATGTTTTTTTATGTTTTATAGTTTGAAGAAATCAAATATCTGTGGTGAATGTTTTAAATAGAAAATAATTTTTTTATTTATTTTGAGATTTACACTAAAAATTGTTCTTTTGTTACTTATGATTCTATTTTGAACTGAAAATCTAAAATTTAGTTCGAAGGTTTTGTATGCTTTTGGATTTCTTTTCGTCTAAGTCAATTTTTGTGTTGATCTCTGATGTTCAGTTGTAGAAACGAACTAAGTTTTAAACTTCCAAGTGATCTTTTTAGATGAAAAATATGCAGTAACTTATCATGCAAAAATATTTTTGCACAGATCATGCAAAAATATTTTTGCACAAATTTATGGTGATTCTTTAATAAACATACCGTAGCATGTCCACGCAAAAACAGTTTTGCACAGATCATGCAAAAATATTTTTGCACAGATTTATGAGGATTCTTTGAGAACCATACAGTAGCATGTCCACACGAAAATAATTTTGCATAGATCATGCAAAAATAATTTTGCATAGATCTATGCTGAATCTTTAAGAAATCATACGAAAGTTATTCATGTAAAAATATTTTTTGCATAGATTTTCGAACAAAACTAGATCCAGAACAAAAAATAAGTTTAATGGTCATACAAGTCTTCATACACAATTAAAATACCAGATCAAAAATTAAAAAGAAACTGGGAGAAAGGTTCTTAAACCATTAATGTTTTAAAATTTAAAAACGGATTAGTAAATAAGTTCCATAGTAGTGGCGGATTTTTTTACATAATGATCTACATGGTGAAGAGAATATACTCACTTGAAATTAGCTCGTTATAAACCTTCTAACCTCAAATCCATCCGTTATAAATCAACGGTTAAATAAAGAGCTGAATAGTTACTAATTTTTTAAGGACTAATTTGAGAGGGTTATAAATTTTAGAACTAGCTAATTTTTTAACATGATGATATACATTGTGAGAAGAACATTCTGTAAAAAAGTAGCCCTTAGATGCATTACATATAGGCCCCACAAAGGTGGGATGATATAAGGGGGCTATATAAGGGGGGCTATATAACGACCCTTAAATACAACCACAACTTAAATGTATGCAAAACTCTTAGGCAAAAGCACGACGTTGTTTGTCCACCAAGAAAGAATTCTGGGACCTAGAACTTTTAAAACATAGGATTGTAAGAGCATATCCACAACGGTGATTATATTATGCATTTTAGAATAAAAAAACTACGCAGTGGGATAAAATTATTCTGCATTTTACCCTACAAGTCAATCACATATGCTAAATTTGGTCAAATACATCCTCCATATGCATATTTATGCTTGGGTGTGGCGCATGTTCCACGCCCAAGCTGCGCTGAGCTTTTTTTATTATTTTTATCTTTTAAAAGTAACTGGGCGTGGAGCTTGGACTACGCCCATCAACAGGCGTGGTCCACCCTTTATGCCTGGCTAAAGTTTTTTAAAACAATGACAGTTGTATCCCAAATTTTATTTTTTAATATATTTTTAAAATTGCAAATAGATGTTACAGGCTCTATAACCTGACCCGTATTTAAATACTAATATATCTAATAGAACCCATATTTTCCCCAACTTAACTTCCTTCACACTTGGACTTGGGCCTAGGTTTTATCTTTAAATGCCTTGGTGCTTAGTAGTGGCCAGTCCTTATATTTCACTTGGCGTGTCTTCTCGACCCATGTGGGACTATTCCAAAGGCTCTAATCGAACCACATGCACCTTCAATAATCTCCACCTTGGCTTGATTTGAGCCATTAACATCATCACATGATCCAGCACAACTTGTTCTGCCACCTTGAGGAATCCCTTTGTCGAGGCCTTTGCAAGCACAACCCCACCTTGAGTGGCACACAGTGTAGAAGCAACACTGGTTTTGGAAGAGGTATATGATTGATGATGAAAATAATGGTCAGAAGAAATCTAACCAAATTGCTCTTCAAGTAGTTTGATAGGGTATATATAAACCTATTTTTGATTACTTAATTACTAATAAATGGTGGTTTGTAAATTTTTTTTTTGATCGATAAGATGGAGAATATGGTGGTTTGATAATTTGTTTATGTTTTCTTATATATTGTGAATTTGGATTTGAGATATTGATTTTAATTCAAATGTTTAATTTTCATTCAAGTTGGTCTCTGTGTGTTTATGTGATTTTAATTCAAATGTTTAATTTTCATTCAAGTTGATCTCTTGATCATGAAGTCGTGCACACTCCACAACCTTAGTAAAAGTATCAAAACTAGGCTGCCCGATGATATGCCTAGAGAT
The DNA here is from genome assembly GCA_002174775.1 of Macleaya cordata. Classification (NCBI taxonomy): domain Eukaryota; kingdom Viridiplantae; phylum Streptophyta; class Magnoliopsida; order Ranunculales; family Papaveraceae; genus Macleaya; species Macleaya cordata. The sequence goes on along the minus strand of MVGT01000148.1, from coordinate 261,590 downwards.
CTGTCGATTCAATCCCCTCAGAAACTTCTGTATCTTACTCTGCTCAGTCGGAATAAGACCCGGTGCATACAAAGCTAGCCTAGAGAACTCTCTCTCAAACTCAACCACTGTCTGATCGTCTTTCTGTCTCAAATCTTGAAACTCTTTTTCCATTGCCATACGTGCACTCTGAGGAAAATACTGGTCAAAGAACATCGCCTGAAACTGCTGCCAAGTTAGGGTGGTAGTATCTAGATCCTGGGAACGAGACTCCCACCAATCCAATGCATCTTCTACAAGTTGAAAAGCTGCAAACCTCTGCTTATACTCTTCTGGGCACTCGAAGGTCCTAAAGGTCTTTTCCATCTCCTTGATCCACTGATGTGCCACTAACGGATCTGTAGAACCTCCAAAAGTTCGTGGTTTCAAACTCAAGAAGTGTCTATGTAACTCCATCCAAGTAGGTGCTCCTACCCGTACCACTGGCGGTTGCGGTACATGAACTGGTGCTTGTACAGGAGCTGGTGCCACTGGGCCCCTTGCACCCAACCGTGCATCTAGCCTGGCATCCACTACTGCCCCTACCGACTCTGCAATCATCTGTCGCAACACCGCCCACTCCGGCATCTGAGGGTTCACCCCTCCTGTCCGATTCTGCCCCGTGCCTTGCCCAATCCCTCCTTGCTGTGGTGGTGGAGGAACCCCGGTAGGTGGTGCGTTCACCTCTTCGGTAGGAACATCATCATTGTTCCCCCGTGCACCTCTACCTCCTCGCCGACCACCTCTACCTCTAGCTCTCCTCCCAGACATAATTCTGAGATACAAGAAAAGGAGGATGAGAAACCGGACTAAACCTATTGCTAAACCAAGCCAAACATCAAGCAACAAGCAAACATCAAGTGCACCCTTAGTCTCGTGTCTAAAGTGTCACAAACATCCTAACTCAACTTAATTCCCTCTAGGACTTTGAACCTGAGGCTCTGATACCAACTGTAACACCCCGCCCTCACCTTTCGGGTCTGCAGCCCTTACTCAATGAGAACTAGGCATTTCCGGCGGAACCATTAACAACCTGTAGCTCTACGGTGAGCGCAGTTCACCAAGCTAACAAGAAGCTTGCACTCATATTCACAACACAAGTACAATAAAGCTGAAATAAACTTTATCAACTTAAAGATAATCTGTCATACAAATGGATAATTAAATAATCCCAAACATCAAAGGACTAAACAATGTCCAAACTAAACTGAAAGAAATCGCAAAGGATGTCCTACGTCTTCACGGAACTTAAGCAAGTCTCCGAAGACTAGATCCTGCCTACGTGAACACCGCCTCTAGCGAGGATTCACCTGTTGTCTTGGACCTGTAAAAATAACGGTGCTAGGTCAAAACCTAGCCAGCAAGTTCACTAGTTCCCTTGGCTTAGATTCGGGTCAACCATATGCTTCACAAGTTTCAGTGTATTAACAACGATAAGATAACGAATAAAGTAATGTAAAGCAATGCACAAGATTCACGGCTGTTGTGTTTTATGTTCTTCGATTAAGATTAAGTTTTCGTAACAAAGAGTGCTCTCTAGTTACTACCCACGTTTCACCCATTCCTGTAGTTCAATCGAGACACTGGCCGTGCGCCACGTAAGTCTGATGAAACCGCCTCGAAATCCATCCCCCGAACACTGGTAACCCTGTCGGCGTTACTTACGTGTCAAGTGATTCCGTAGACCTCACTTGGCGATTCCGAAGACCTCGCTTGGAGAGGACCAGGCCTATACAGGACCTAACTATGTTTGCACACGTGCCAAACAAGTTATTTAAGCATACATCAAACTTATGGAAGTATCTTACACATTATCTATGTGTCCACAATTTCTCATCATCATGGAAATAGTTCTCAATAAGTCATTTATGCATTTTACACTTATAAATACATATCCATTATTAGCATGCATGAACATGATCATGATATCCTTCATACAAGAACTAATTACACAAAAGAAACTACCAAAAACCAATTTTAGGGTCAAAAGGCAATGCGTATCGATACTAACTTACATGCTGAGGGAGTATCAATACACCCTAAATGGGTATCAATACATGCTGTCAGATTGGGGCTGTATCGATACACCCTAAATGGGTATCGATACACCCTTTCAGATTGGGGCTGTATCGATACACCCTAAATGGGTATCGATACACCCTGGGTTTTCTCGCGATTCTGGGTTTTGTTCTTCAACAAAACTCCATGGAAACTTGGGATTTTGGCCTGCAACCTTAGGGGATTGTATACAAGTTAAATATACATAGATTTCATGCTCTTTAACCAATGAAAATCATACACACATGGATACATGCCTTCATTCATCTAGTTAACATATATTATCCATTAAAACCCAATTTCTATGCATTCATTCATGGATTAGGTTATGTAAACTAAGCATAAACCTAGCTTTCATGCAAGCATTTACTAAGACTTCATCAAAGCAAAGTGGAAGACCTAAGTCTACACCAAAAGAGCAAGTTACTACTTGCCTCAAATCACCAAGGAAGATGAAACCCAAGGAAGAAGAAGAAGATGAAGAAGATGGTGATCCCAGCAACACACCCTTGATTTCTCTGGGATTCCTTCTTCACAAAACCTTGGTTCTCCTTTAAGTCTAACTCTCTCCCTTGCTCTCCCTCTCTCCCATCAGATCAGCCTCCCTCTCTTCCTCTCTTCCTCTCTTCCAGCCGATCCACCTCTTCCCCTCTCTTCTCCTCTCTTCTAGTTGAATGGAAAAGAAACAAAATGGGGGAGTTATTGTTAGATTTAGCTAATACTTATAGATAACAACACCCAACCCTAATAAAACTCTAACCAGGTGCCCTTAACACAGATGGCTGCCCCCAACATAAACAACTAATAGAGATAGGGGTATTACACATATAAGCAATCAACACAATTGGAGTTGACAATAGATCAGACTAGTATCGATACTCCTCAATTGGAGTATCGATACTCCTGCACCCGAGTTTCTGGGTTACGTGAATTTTAGACCTAGGACTTCATACCCTTTTGGTCTTTTGACCTAAATGACTTATAGTTTTGCTCCTTCTCTATATAAGGAAGAGAAGGAAACTATTTTAGGTATGCATCAAGGAAGAAGAAGAGAGTTAGAGCTTAGAGAGATAAACGATTGTAGTCATCTTCTCCAACTAGCTAGGGCTTCAAGATCTTGAGAGAGATTGATCTAAATTCTTCTTGAGAGTTGATTTTGTTCTACTCTTATAGGGATTTTCATTTTAGCTAGATATTCCATATCATTCTAGCATGAGATCTATAGAGTGTTAAAGAAACACCAAATCTTCAAACACCATTATAGTCACTGGTGGAGTTTTGGTGAGTTCGTTGGTGGAGTTCCAGCGAGGTGCAGGCTCGTGTATTCGAGCATATAAGTACGAGGCTTGGTGTATTCCGAGTTGGAGGCGTACAAGAAGCTTGAGGATTCAAGCTAACAAGTGCAGGGCTTGGTGGATTCCGAGTTGGAGACGCACACACCATTGAAGGGGCGATTCGTGGATTCGGGTCGTGGAGAAAGACCGGTCGAGTTTGCATGAGGGATTCATATTATCGATATGAACGGTTGTAAGATTTCTCACAACTCTTAGTGGTAATCTCTCGACTAGGTCCTGAGGTTTTTTCCATTAGGTTTTTCCCCTTTAACAAAAATCATTTGTGTTGATTGCTTATATGTGTGAATGATTTTTGTACAAGATTGAAATATTCGATTCTCTCTTAATTCCGCATTCGAGAATCAAATAAGACAATACTTATTTGTTTCAATTTCTACTTATTATGAATTCATTGTGAATTAAATTTTAAATAGGTAGATATTGATCCCCCTTCCATATACACTAAGATTAGTGTTTATTGGTTAAGACATTCACCTAGGAATAGGTGAAACTTCACAATATGTATGGAATACAAGTTATTTCAATCTGCCCAGAATCTGCATCAGGTCTGTTGTTTCATACATAATTAATTCACTTTAAATTGGTTTCAATTTATTCCAAAATAAACAAAAATAGACAAATAGGGCTAAATTTTCACAGAAGAAAGTTTTCTGAAATAAAAATCAGAACAAATAGTAAAATAGCCATCAACTGAGTTTATTTGCACTGACAGCAGAAAATCCAACAATAGTACTTAACTTAAAGTCTATCAAAATAGATCATTAAAACTCCAAAACTATCAAAATTTTAAAAGGAAATAACTGGGTTTATTGTATATAAAGATAATCCCACTGACGGAACATGATTCCGATTTCAAAATTAAAAGAAACAAATTAAACATCGTAGTACTATCATTTTGAGTTCAAAACTAAACTTGAAATATTACAATTTCAACATGTGAAACCATTATTCAAACCAAAATAGAACTTAAAGCATCCCATAATCCCTGTGATAAAGTACATAAAGTAGTATGATCAAACAAATTAAGCAAACCTACAATTTTATGTTAGGAAGTAAGTCAATCGTCAAATTCACGATCTATGCTCCAGCAGCTTCCTCGAAATCTGTAGGGAGAAATTATCAGGGTGAGCAAAGCTCAGTAAGAAACTAACCAAAAATAATAGATACAAACATGTACGAATGAGAAAACACATTTAAAAATAAAACAAAGCATATGCAACAACAAAAACTACGTTTTTCAGTTAAAAACGTTGCTAAAAACTCTGCAGTGTTACTAAAATGTCACAAAACCTTTGCTATTTGTGTTTTTCAGGGCCTTTTAGCCACGTTTTTATTTATACATGAACTGTCACAAATATTAAATTAATATTTTTAATTAATCTTACTAGTTAGGGCTTGTTCCGGTGAGCCAACCACGATTATCAAGAATCGTCTTCCACGGGAACCATATTTTCGTGGAAAGCCATTAGGGCTTACTGACCATTGATCTTATTAAATCATCTCAGTTTTATGTTCACCACATTTTATCTTACATTAAATCACAAATCACCATACTATTCCATCATAAAATATAATTTTAAATAGATTTTATGATCTAATAAACAAAGATGATAAATTTTCTTACTTACATGATTAGTTAAAAAATAATATAATCAAGAACATAGGTTTTATACTAGGGTTTCGACCCCTACTTTAATTTGCTTCCAACACTAGTATGAAAACTCCCTTTTTTATGTTGAAAAATACATCTTCTTCTAATTGAAAATCTCCTCTTTTGATGTTAAAAAATACCTCTTCTAGTTAAAAGACCCTTCATTTTGTATAGGTTTAATGGTAGAAAATAAGGTTTTAAGTTTGAAGAAGTGAATGAACTTAATGTTGAATGATTTAGAAGATGAAGTAGAAATGGAGAAAAATTCTTAATATGCCCATTTTCATTTGGTTTAAGTCTCCTTATATAGGCTTCCAAAAGTTTTATATCATGATGGTGGAAATGGTGGTGCATTCACCATTAGTTAGTGGTGTTGAAAGTAAAGATGGTAGTGCATTTACCATTACCAATTGGTGGTGGAAATAGAAGTGCTTCTACCATTATCTAGTGGTGGTGGTGGATGTTGGAATAAAAATATTTCTTATCATTATTATTTTTAGTTTAAATATTTAATAATAAGGACTAATTTTTATAGATAAGGTTTTGTATATAAAAGTTTTGATGTAACTTATGTCCCTAGTTTAATGATATGAAGACATGTGTCAATCAAAATGGTCTTGTGGTCTAAATCAAAAGTATTGAGTGAATAAATATTATTCCTTAATATTAGTCAACAACTATCTATTGTAAGAATTGTGGTCACAATAATTAATTTGATATTTTAATAAATCGGATTAATCCTATCCATATCTAAGAGGATTACATTGTACTATAATACAATGTGTTACACCGATATTGCATAATTTTAGTAAGTATCTAATTGGAACTCCTTGATGGTTAGGGTTTCTTAATTTGAAACAGTTTTTATATTGGGTCCCAGTTCTCTCTCTATATAAACATATGAAGGCAAGGAGATCCATCATCCTTAGTGTTAGAGAAAAGAGGATTGATGACTCAGTACTCTCAACAACTGGAGCAGTTCATCTTGGATCAATAGCGATGATAGGTATGCGATTTACTTATTTAATCAATTTATTATTTGGTGTATTGATCGTGGGACTCAATCTTTGGCTTCCGCTCTACTTGCTCACATGTGATATTAGAGCCACCCATGAATTAATACATAAAATGTAACTGTTCAGACAATTTTGATCGGATGTTTGCTCATCACGATCTATCGAAAACCCATCATTATTAATCAAGTATGGACTAGTCGGGATATTAAATCGTTAATGGTAAATTAAATTAAGTATAGATGTTTCATTATATATATATATATTACAACAGATTGTTAATGGTTATGTCTATCTGATGGAACTTTAATAACTATTGAGAGGTTTTTTGTACTTACTATTTATACAAGTAAACATGGTGATAATTTAATATTTAATGGATGGTACTCTTTTTAATTAGTACCCAATTTATATTGTTGTTAAGAGTAACTCAAAAAAATTCTTTTGCCCGTTAACGGAAAAATTTTGGGTTGCTCGCCTTGGTTTATACTTGATGGATGGTACTCTGTTTAATTAGTACCCAATTTATATGAACTCTTAATAGTTGTTAGTTTTCTGTACATTTTTAAATCATAGATACACAGACTGTTGCACCGATCATCTACACAGCTCAATAACATCATACTTTAGTAAAAACAAAAATAATAAATTACCATCGGTGGTAACTTTATCGTCGCCGGCAGAGAGTGGGTCGATCAGCATAGTCATGGTCGCCGACATCAGATCTAAAAGTTTATAAAAAAAATTAGGGTTTTTAGTTGGAGAAGAAGATGAGTCGAGTTGACTCAGCATTTTGAATCAGGCAGGTAGACCTAGTTTGTCATGATAACAGTAAAAAGTGATTTTTTCTAGAAAAGTTATTTTCTGTCAAAAATCGATTTATTAGAAAAAGTTATTTTCTGTCAAAAATCAATTTATTAGAAAAAGTTATTTTCTGAAAAAGTCATTTTTTTAGAAAGTCACTTTTGGGAAGTACTTTTTGTTAAATAACAGTTTTAGAAAAACCATTTTTTTGATAAGTAATTTTCAGTTAAGTGATGTTTTGTTTAAGTGATAGTTTCATTAAAAGTGATTTTTCTGGAAAGTTGTTTCTCTTTTAAGGGATGTTTGTTTTGTATATAGTAGGCTAAAACTAGTTTTCCTTTTAATTTAGCCACTATTTGAACTAATTGTAACAGAATTTATTACCCTAAAGTTTTCTGGCCTTACGAATCCATCTCTGAAGGTTTCAAGCCCTAATTTTGACCAATGCGATTACAGTGTGCTTTGTGCCTATTAGTTTATGCAAATTGTAGTGATATATTATTGTTCATCTGTTAGTTTATATTTGCATATATATGACACTGTTTTATTAGATTCATTCGGGGAAATTGAATCACGTGAAACAATCCTTGGCACAAGTACTATTAGAATTTGATTGATTGTTTAGTCACCAAAGTGTCACATTCATGAAAAATTACAATGGCATTTGGAGCAAGTAGGGACACTTTTTATCTCTGCTAAGGTTATAGGATTGTTATGGCATTTAGTTGAGACAAACAATGATCAAGCCTAAAGGTGAGTCATTGAGATTGTTCAACCAAACGGATTAAGGTAGTTGATGGAGATAGTTTGATTGAAAATTTTATCACTCAAAGATGTACTATTTGATATTGAATTATTTTCAATTGACTAGCCTTAAGGTGAAGAATGCTTCACCGGTGGGAGACTATTATATATAATGATCTCGGCCAAAAAGAAGATCATTATATGTAAAATGTTGATCCCATTTAGAGTTGATTTATTTGAGGCACCTTTGATCAATCCTGGAAAGTTTAATTGTTATCTCCAATAATTAAACTATTATGATGTGGCATTATGTATGTGACTAATTAATTGTTGTTTATAATCATTGTTAACAACATATGGTTCATTGGCTAGTGGGAATGTGAATAACTTAAGAGGGTTTTTGTAACGACCCAAAATAATTTAGTTGACCAGTCAATGTCATTCCGAGTCAATTAGAGTCTAATCCAACGATTTGACCGTGAAACCAATTAATTATTAAAATAATTAAGTCTAGGACTAAATAATGAGTTTTTGTTCAGAGCATAATTTGAAGAATCGAACCGTACAAATGGGTAGATCTCGAAAAGTTATTCAATTTTGACTACTCATGCGCAAAAATCGGATACTAATTGATCCCAAATCGAGGCTAAGAACGTGATTCGGATTGGTACCGAAGATACCCGCGATTTTGACTTTGATTTCGACCAATTAAACCTTATTTAATTGTGTATATATACTATATATATGTATTGGTATGTATTGGGTGATGTATTATAGAGTAATTTTATAAATCTTTCTATTATATACA
>MVGT01000148.1:225321-246069 GCA_002174775.1 Macleaya cordata | reverse complement strand
GCCTTACGAATCCATCTCTGAAGGTTTCAAGCCCTAATTTTGACCAACGCGATTATAGTGTGCTTTGTGCTTATTACTTTATGCAAATTGTAGTGATATATTATTGTTCATCTGTTAGTTTATATTTGCATATATATGACACTGTTTTATTAGATTCATTCGGGGAAATTGAATCACGTGAAACAATCCTTGGCACAAGTACTATTAGAATTTGATTGATTGTTCAGTCACCAAAGTGGCACATTCATGAAAAATTACAATGGCATTTGGAGCAAGTAGGGACACTTTTTATCTCTGCTAAGGTTATGGGATTGTTATGGCGTTTAGTTGAGACAAACAATGATCAAGCCCAAAGGTGAGTCATTGAGATTGTTCAACCAAACGGATTAAGGTAGTTGATGGAGATAGTTTGATTGAAAATTTTATCACTCAAAGGTGTACTATTTGATATTGAATTATTTTCAGTTGACTAGCCTTAAGGTGAAGAATGCTTCACCGGTAGGAGACTATTAATATAATGATCTCGGCCCAAAAGAAGATCATTATATGTAAAATGTTGATCCCATTCAGAGTTAATTTATTTGAGGCACTTTTGATCAATCCTGGAAAGTTTAATTATTATCCCCAATAATTAAACTATTATGATGTGGCATTATGTATGTGACTAATTAATTGTTGTTTATAATCATTGTTAACAACATATGGTTCATTGGCTAGTGGGAATGTGAATAACCTAAGAGGGTTTTTGATATCTCGGATAGGAAATAAAATGTTGTATAGTTTTAACAAAAACACTGACTAGTACTCTATTGACTTAATTATTAACCATATAATAGAATGGCCTTGGTGGTGTGCGAGAGCACGTCATGAGAATGTCTGACTTTACAAGTCAGCTCAGGAATCTAGATATTGGCAAAAGAATGTTTTCTGATCCATTTCATTATGACCTATCTTTTTGTGCAATTTTGATGTTTTCGAGACTACATATAATGCGCAGAAAGATAAGTGAAAACTCATAGAGTTAATCAGTATTTGTGCCCAAGAGGAGTAGCTAATCCAACATGATAAACCTGAAGGAGCACATTTTGTGGGTTAGAAATCATTCAAGAATAATAAGTTCAGGAAGTTCGGGATAAAGTTTAAGAAGACTGAAAAGTCTACAACCAATCAAATACAAACAACGAAGAAAATGAGAGTGATATGTTTCTTTTGTCACAAACGAGGTCACTTGAAAAGTATTAATCTTTAAATTTTTACTTGGCTAGAAAAGCAAGATAGCACCCGTTGTCTACTGAATTTAGAGTCTTGTTTAGTCATTATCCCTCTAATGCTTGATAGATAATTTTTGGAGCCATGATTCATACTTAAAATGTAGAGGGATTATTCATAAGGAAGTAGAAACTCAGTCTGAACTGAAGAATATTGAGTTGAGTACCTATGTGTAAGCCATTTGGTTTTGTTCATATAATTTTATACTACCGATTTGATCATGATTTAGAAGCCATCTCTTTATGTTCCTTCAACATCTTAGAGTTTAATTTTAGTATTTGATCGGTTGAATTTTTAATTCTAATTTCTAAATGAAAAAAAAAGGTCACTTTAGTTATCATTCTCAAGTTGTTAGAACAGTTTCATCAGTTGATGATCTTTATCTTCTAAATCTTGATTAGTTTCTCAATCCATTTTATCCCTTAATGTAAGCTCCAAAAGTGTTCCTGCTACTGACAATTCTTATATGTTGTAGCATAAAACATTTAGGCCATATTTTTAGAGCCAAACTAGAAAGGTTTGTCAAGGAGGGTGTCCTAAATTCATTAGATTTTTCAGACTATGGTGTCTGCATTGAATGTAGAAAAAGAATAGTTAGCCAAGTCTTAAAAAAAGGGTGCTACTAACAATAATAACTTTTACAACTTATACATACTAAAATATATATGTGTCCCGTTTCAAACTCCTACTTTAAGTGTGTAAAGATTTTTCATCACATTAGTTGATGAATTTTCTCGCTATAGTTATGTGTATTTGATTAGTAAGAAAGCAGAGGCATTGGATACTATTAAAGTCTATAAGGCTAAAGTTAAGCAACAGCTTTACAAGAAAACTTAAAGTAATATGTTTTGATCGGGGTGGTGAATACTACTGAAGGCACGATCAAACATGTCGTAATCCAGAGCCATTTGCTAAATATCTACAAGAATGCGGTATAGTTGTATAGTACATTATGCCAGGTACACCTGAGTAGAATGGTTTGCTAAAAGGAAAAATTGCACTCTTATGGATAAGCTAAGGAATATGATGAGTAATTCATCATTTTTAGAAAAGTTGTGAGGTGAAGCCTTGAAGACTGTAAGTTACATCCTAAACCGAGTGCTTCTAAGGCAATCTCGAACTCTTTTCGAGTTATGAACACATAGAAAGCCTAATAAGCCACTTTTGTGTCTGGGGATGGTAGCGGAAGCAAGGTTATATAATCCACAATAAACAGAGCTTGGTCCCAGGATAGTGAACTGTTGTTTTATTAGATATCTAGAGAGGTCAATAGGTTATAATTTTTTATTGTCCATCAAATAGTACTAGAATTATTGAAACTCTAAATGCTATGTTTATTAAGGATGATATAATTTTTTGTATAGAGCCCAGGCACTTGGTATTTGAGGATATCTGAATTTTAGTTCATACTTCAAAGGATGATATAATCATATCATTAGATACCATGTAAGATGTGTTTTGATCACAAGGAGCCTGAAGACAATATAACCTCATATGGAATAAGTCCCAATTAAACTAGCAGCTAATATACCATTATATAGATCTTAGATAGTATTGCTGCTCTAAAATAGTCAGAAGCTATGAAGGAAGAGTTAAACTCTATGGATAAGGATAAAGCCTGGAATCTAGTTGACTTACAGGAAGAATCAAATCTATTCTTTTTCAAATGAGTATACAAAATCAAATTTGACTCAAAAAAAAAAGAAAAAAAAACAAGTAAAGTTGAAAGATTTAAAGCCAGACTTATTACCACAGATTATACTCAACAAAGGGTTTCGACTAAGGGGATACAAGGAAAGGCTCATTAAGAGGTGTAATGACATTTGAGGCTCATTTTGATCTAGATTGCATCAGATGGATATGAAGTTTGTAGTCTTATATCCAGACTTGCCTAATGGCATTTATATGGCATAGTCAGAAGGTTTTAAAATTGAGGACCAGTAATATTTTATTTGCAAACTTCAGAGATCAATTAATCGTTTAAAATATGCATCTAGATAATGGTATTTAAATTTGATGTGAGAATCCCTGCATAAGGTTTTAAGAAAACTGTTTGTTCATAAGTGCATTCATCTCAAGGTCAGTGGGAGTAAATTCATTAGTAGTGTAGGTCGATAACATTTTTCTTGTTTGTAGTGACATTAACTTATTACATTAGACTAAACATTTTTTCTCAAAATTATGAGATAAAGAATTTAGGTGAGGCCTATTGGCATTAAGATTCACCAAGATAGATCTCATGGGATTCTTGAATGTCACAACGAACCTACATAGATAAATATTTACAAAGATTTGACATGCAACATTGTAAGGACCTTGATATATAGTTGTTATCAAGGAACATAGTCTTAAAAAATTCCAGTACCCGAGAAATGGCCTAGAGCAAAATGAAGGTTACCCCTTTTGCATTTCGCAATAGGAGTCATATACGTGCTCAGGTTTGTACATAGTCAGGTATAGCATTTGCTGTCAGAATGCTAAGCAGATACCAATAATAATCCTACTATGAATTATTGGAAAGTGGCAAAAGTTATTAGGTATCTGCAAAAGACAAGAACTATATTTTTGACAGACTTGAAGTAAAGTGTTATGCTGGACCTAAAATTACTGGTATTCAAGATATAGTAAAATTCACTTCAAGTTTTTCCTTGGTTAAATGAACCATTTCGTTAAAGAGTATCAAATAAACATTAACAGTTTTTTGCCCACGATGGTAGTAGAGTTATTAGAATGTTTTGAAGCCACATCTTATGCATTATGTTTACAGAATTTCATATTAGGCCTTCATGGTTATGAAATTTATTTGCAAACCATCAATGATTTTTCTATGAATAAACTTTGCTACATTTATGTACTTAAGAACAACAAGGGTCCTAAAAGTCTAAGTATATGGACATTAATACCTTGTTGTGAAGGAGAGGATTAAGAACCAGCGGTGTCGTTTGAGCACATTGGTACACAACAAATAATTGATGATCCGCATGCATCTCGTTGACAATTATGATTCCCAAAGTTAGTGGGAGGTTGTATTTGGCTCAGTTATTGAATATTTTATGATCACATTCATCTTTTAATCCTTGCATCTTTCTGTTTCCAGATTTGTGCACGTGTATATGGAAATAAGATTATATTGTGTCTTCTATTGAGACACGGTGTGTTTCAAGTAAACACAATTGGACCTTTTATTTGCATGGGAGTAGCTATCCTAATGTAGTTTTTAAATTGTGACTAATAATTCTAAGACTTACTCAAATATAATCAAACGACTGAATTTTTTTTGAAAGAGATGACCAAATAACGTGCAACATAGGAGCTATCAATCCACTCCGATGGCAACCCACAGGCACGAGTTTGTACCACGTGTGAGGGGCTAATTTATTTTAAAAGACTAAATCGCCCTTAGAATAAGTTGACTATTTTGCTTGGTCCTTAAAAAGAAAAATGGTACTAGCCTCATTTTAGTCTATAAAAATGCTAAAAAAATAAATAAATATGATATATAGATTATAGAGTACCAACTAAAGTTATTTATTCCAACAGTTTTTATTTATTTATTCCACAGCATTATCCCTTTCACCATCGTGTTACCAAATCAGAACCCACTTTTTATTTTATATTCTTTTTGTTCTCAAAATGAAAACTACTGACTACAACCCATAAATGTTTTAAAAAAAAAAAGTTTTTTCTTCTAGTCGTACGTAAACTATTATTATTATTATTATTATTATTAATTATTTAATACGAGTAATTAGAATCATCAGATGCTAAGTTAGTTAGTTAAAAGCCAAAAAGTTGTATATTTGGCCAAGTAAAAAAATCGAGATAAAGAGATAAAAGTAAGAATTATAAGAAACCCTAATTATGTATTAATAAAGTGCATGGACCTTACAAATAGGGAAGGCCCTCCCCACCAAAATAAAGAAAAAACCAGAGATTACTACTAACTAGACACTAGACCACCCCGAATTAGAACTTAAAAAGTAGCAAGAAAGACAAAAAATGTCATAACATCCAATTCTGGCCACCAACACAAGAAAACAAACTCTAAACTGTTGATCGATGAAGAAACATGATGATGAACAAAAACATTTCCTAGGCCACCATCACAAAAAATATAGATCACAAAACCAACAACAATTCATCTGTCCAACTTGTACAGCTAGTAATAACAACTTTAAACTGCTGATCACAAAAGAACATTTCTAATCCACCACCACAAAAAACAAAACATGAACTTTCAGACATCAAAGTCATGCCAGCTCCGTGTCACGGATTGGGCCAGTACCCATGCCATCCGCGACATGCTCAGTACCAACGGCCTAGAGCAGGTCATGGGCCAAGGCCTAAGTAAGCAAAAAGGGGCATAAGAAGCCCTGGACAGATTGTATATACACGAGCCCAGTCTAGGGGCCCCGAGACTGCTAGCAGACATACAGGCCCCACCGAGCCCCAAACCAGCTAGTCGGCCTAACATGTCTCTAGATTCCCTAGAGACATGCCGAAATTCTTGAGCCTTGTATATTCCTCGAGCGTGGTAACCTAAGAATATTTTATGGGGGAAACCTAGGAGCTTGTCCACTTCATCAGATGTATGATACATGCTGTAATCTTAGCCATCCATTGGACCCCCAACCTATCTATATAAGGGGAGTCCCATTTCATTTGTAGCCACCAAGAATTAAGAGTTGAGTAATAAGAGTTTAAAGGTTTCTCATAAGCTGCTCTTGTGTTTTCTTGTGTGTTGTGCGAGCTTAGCTAACCAGGGAGAGTTCTAAGCTTCACAAAGGGAGAAAGGTTTACTTGACTAACAGAAAAACTAGTTCAAGTGTCGCACGGCTACTTAGCAATCAGATCAAGTGTTAGCCCCGTGACAGTTGGTATCAGAGCAAGTCGAACTACCCAAGTGGGAGGAGAGTACTTCATGGCAATTAAAGGTGATGTTACTCAGGTCGTAGCCAAAGTAAGAAGGGACGCAGCTCTGAGGAACAAGAAATCAAGCAGAAACAAGTCTGCTGATTCTCGTCGAGAGGCTTCCTTAGAGGCACGCATTGAGTTTCTCGAGTCTAAGGTGTTATCCTTGGAAGGTCGTATAAAGAAGGCAGATGACACCTTCCTATACCAGGAGAAGATCATTGAGGATCTTGAGAAGTCGTTGGCTTACACTATCGAGGTGCTCAAAGTCGACACAGTCCAGCCTGTGAAAGGCTTCAGAGAACAGTCCTCAGAGGCAGTAGAGAGACTACAAGCCCAAATGGAGGAGATGAAGACCAGATTCACACTAGTAGAACGTGCCATCGCAAATGGAGGCGGCCAAGCTCGTGAGGTTACCAAGGTAAGGATACCCGAGTCAAAGTGTTATAATTGAGCACGTGACGCCAAGGAATTGGAGAACTTCCTATGGCATCTTGAGAGGTACTTCAGGGCCGTGAACCTTGAAGATGATGAAGGCAAGGTGGACGCTGCAAGCATGTATTTGTCCGATGATGCTATGTTATGGTGGCATAGAAAAACTACAGACATAGTAAAGGGTCTATGCACGGTAGATACATGGGAGGACTTCAAGAAGGAATTAAAGGCACAATTCTTCCCAGGGAATGTAGAGTACCAGGCGCGAGACAAACTGATGAATCTCAAACATTCAGGTACGATTACTAGTATGTCCAACAATTTACTACCCTGATGCTTTACATCTCAAACATGCTGGAGAAAGACCAGATGTACTTCTTCCTCCGTGATCTTTAACGATGGGCATCAAATGAACTACACCGAAGAGGAGTTGAAGACTTAGCAATCGCCCTTGCCACAGTGGAGTGATTGGAGGATTACTCACCCAAAACTGACCATCATGAGAAAGGGGGTAGTCCACCAGCCAAACCCACTAAAGGCAATGGTGGGGGAGAAAAAGAGTCTCACCCTAGAGATCACCACCACCACAAAGAAGGGCATAGAACATCCATGGACTGAAAGGGCAAGGAAAAAGTTGAGGATAGGCCAGCACGCAAATGCTTCATATGTGGAGGTAACCATTCAGCATACTACTGTCCAAAGAAAAATGTCCTCAGTTCTTTAGTAG
Organism: Macleaya cordata; assembly: GCA_002174775.1. Classification (NCBI taxonomy): domain Eukaryota; kingdom Viridiplantae; phylum Streptophyta; class Magnoliopsida; order Ranunculales; family Papaveraceae; genus Macleaya; species Macleaya cordata. The sequence goes on along the minus strand of MVGT01000148.1, from coordinate 238,727 downwards.
CCCAACAGGAGGATACGCAGGAAGAACTTAAATTATCAGCAATTCGGGTTCATGACAATAAGGGAAGACTGCCCACCACCACGACCAACAATACTTCAAGGGGACTGATGTACCTAGATATTCAACTAAATGAAGAGACGACAAGAGGAATGATTGACTCGGGTTCGTCCCACAATTTTATATCCAAGGAGGAAGCTGAGCGCCTAAAACTTTGAGTCAAAAGAGACTCTTGTAAAATGAAGGCCGTAAACTCAGCAGCCAAACTAGTAAACGGGATGGCCAGGAAGGTGGATATGAAAGTTGGAGGGTAGAATGGTACAACCAATTTTATAGTTGTGCCCATGGACGATTACAAAGTAATACTGGGGATGGAGTTCCTGATAGACTCCAAGGCAGCTATGATGCCTCACAAGGGAGTGTTGAACATCATGGATGAGAGATACCCCTGCACGGTGCCTTTATCTTTAAGGAAGGAACCAGAAGAATGCAGAGCTTCCTCAATGCAGCTGAGTGAAAAGGAAGACACCGCATATGCAGCCGCCATGGTAAAGATAGAAAGGAACGACGCAGAAGAAGCAAAGTTTGAAGCCTGCCAAACGTCGTAGAGCCAGGACATGATGCAGAAGAAGCAACCATTCCAAGTGGGGGAGAATGTCACTGATTGGGCCAGTACCCATGCCATCCGCGACATGCTCAGTACCAACGGGCCAGAGCAGGTCATGGGCCAAGCAGTGCCGGCCCTAAGACTTAAGAGGCCCGAAGCGGATCTAAAAGAATGTGGCCCCATATATATATTTTCACATATAAAAAAAATTACAAATACGCAACAAGAAAAAAAATTACAATAACAAGAACAATTGCATTTCACTAATTTACTATAACAAAAGATTTCATATATACTCAAAAAGCATTACAGTATGTGTAATTTTTCTTTTATGTAAGCATTGGAACCAAATCATTTTAGGGTTACCTACATACTCAAGAAGGGGGACTAGCTAGACATGACCCCATTGAAATCAAGCACAATGAAGTTCTCCTATACTAACCAAAATGTCAAGAACAAAGGCTAATGCCTACAACCACAACAAAAAAAACTTCCAAAACTTCCATGACAAAGTAGAAACACCCAATAAACCATATAAAGTGTCACTTGTGAAATATCATTCTTCTTTCACTTTTAGCTATAAAATCACCAATTATGGATGTATAATCATTCTTATTGGATTGATAAAAAAAATTCTAAAATACATACTTCTTTCTTGATTTAAAAAATGTTCTTAAATACTTAGGGACCTTAGGGTAGGATCTTTGCCGCGAAATTAAACCCTTTTCAAATCAATTGAGGTTTAATATGTGCAAACTATCTTTAAGCCTTTTTACTATTTCAAAGCCCTTATCAAAGGTAAATTAGAATCATTCGGTAATTAAGGTTTCAGATACTTAATTAGTGTTTTTACAACAAAGATGAACCGTAAAATCTCTCTTATACACTCTTTAAAAATCAAATACACAATTAGGGCTCAAACAATTAACATTTTATATCTAATTATCTATAGAACAACTTAACAAGCCAACTAAATTAAACAATCTTCAAAAAACAAAACCCAATTAAATAAAAATAGGATATCAAAAATAAAAATTACGTAATTTAGAATTCAGAGATTAAACTCATGAAGTTTCTACTGTTCACAAAATTTAACAATTCATGCTTTATGGCTCAATACATTCCACCCTTTCCCTTCATCGTCATTTATTCATTTAGGGCATTAACAACTATAAAAAGAAAGAGAGAAAGAGAAGAAACATATTGTTAATTTGTTCACCAGTAATTTACTAATTTATTATGTTTTTTATGTTTAGAAGTTAGATCTAGTGAATTTTTTTTTAAATGATTCAAATGAATAATCAAAAAAATAATTGAAGAACAACGAAAAAATTGCTTACCTAAGGGGTTAAGTTGAGGATGACCGATAAGAGGAGAGTAGGAACTATGAAGAGAACCACTGCACCGTGAGGGACTGAGGGTTTTTTTTTTGTTCCTGTTTCAAAATTTTCACTCTTGGTGAACTGGTGAAGATAAAAGATCCATCGAATTGGGATTTGAGTTGTTATATTTAAAGTTTTTAATGTCCCCCAACTATATAACTATTTATTAAAAAACCACTAATTTTTTTTTAAATATACCCAACTATTATGTACTGAGACTAGGAGGCCCCCTAAATTTTGGGGCCACAAGCAGCTTGTGGTGCTTTGGCCCAGGGCCGGGCCTGGGGCCAAGGCCTAAGTAAGCAAAAAGGGTCATAAGAGGCCCTGGACAGATTGTATACGCACGAGCCCAGTCTAGGGGCCCCAAGATAGCTAGCAGACATACAAGCCCCACCGAGCCCCAAGACAGCTAGCCGGCCTAACATGTCTCTAGATTCCCTAGAGACATGCCGACATTCTTGAGCGTTGTATATTCCTCGAGCATGGTAACCTAGGAATATTTTATGGGGGAAACCTAAGAGCTTGTCCCCTTCATCAGATGTATGACACATTGTAATATTAGCCGTCTATTGGACCCCCAACCTGTCTATATAAGGGGAGTCCCATTTCATTTGTAGCCACCAAGAATTAAGAGTTGAGTAATAAAAGTTTAAAGGTTTCTCTTAAGCTGCTTTTATATTTTCTTGTGTGTTGTGCGAGCTTAGCTAACCAGGGAGAGTTCTAAGCTTCACAAAGGGAGAAAGGCTTACTTGACTAGTAGGAGAACTAGTTCAAGTGCCGCACGGTTGCTTAGCAAACAGATCAAGTGCTAGCCCCGTGACATCCGGCCCTGCGCTTCGCCCTGCCCTTAGTTAGTGTAAAATATGGGATTGGGAAAAATCATTTATATAAAAGAATAAACAAAAATTGACACGATGGATTTATGTGGTTCGGCCTGATTTTCGACCTACATCCATAACACAAAAGCCACTAGGGCTACATGTTTATTGATCAGTAGTGAATACTGTTCTGGGATGCCAGATTACATAGATGACACTCTGTATTTATAGAGTGAGATAACTTCTAGCCTAAGACTCCTATCATAATATAGAAACTAAACAATATTAGGTAAATACAAATATTGAGAAAGTGATAAACATAATCTCAACAAGATTATCTTCAGATCTCGATTATCCTTGGAGATGTCAATATCTCCTAATAGTTAGTACCACCAGCACTAGCTACATTCTTTTTCTTGAGGATTAAGAAAACAAAAAAAACCAGATATTAAAATAGAGAGGATAAAAAATGTATAGTTCTAGAACAAATTACAAAGCCACAAACAACTTTTTAAATAATTTTTACCTCATTTGTTAGCGGCGCTGGAGTTTGTGTATCGGGTTCAAAAAAAACCCACAGTTCGGAGTGACAAAAACCAACAACACAAAAGGACCTTCACTATAACCTAATATACCCAGACAGACGAACTTCCACAAGAGCAATTAAAGGGACACAATTAAAGCGATGAGAGCTAATGCAACTATTACCAACACAATTAAACATTGAGATTCAACAACCGATTCATGGAATGGAACAAACTCCCTGCAATATAGGTCGTCCTTGTATATATATTGATACCCAGTAGTTGATTTTAACCATTACTTGGAATGCAATGTATGCATGATGATACTAAGAAAAGCACCCAAGAGGCGAGCTCAGCGCAAAAAAGAGTTATCATAGTTGTTTTACCTGCATTGCAGGGATCACCTTTCTCGCGGATACTAGCTATTGGAAGGGCGAGAGAAAGTCCTGCAAGAGCAATCACAGGAAACAAAGCATTCACCTTTGTTATGGTTTCAAAGGTCTTGGCGTGTGATTTTGCAAGATTAACGGAGAACCGACGAAAGGGTTCATTCCTCGCGATATATTTGGTTCGGGAAGATTTTCATGTTGAATGGGTTCATCTCCTAGTAAGAAATTACGAAGAGGAAGGTTTCCAGTTATTCTGTGTAGTGGACTGTCTTTAATTTCAAACGAGATGACATGATATCAGGGGGTTGGGTTGGGTTAAGTGGAGATCTTAATGCAGAATATTCACTTGTTCCAGACATTTTGAACAAAAAGTGGTGTGTGTGGGTTGATGGGTAGAAAAGAAGTGAGCATCAACTGTTGTATATATAGAGATTTTAACATACCTCGTGCAAAGATCTACAGATCTATCTATGATATCTGATGAAGAGATACATCTTCTACTTCTGTGATAAAACCTTCTCTGTAGACCATAGTAACTTACTCCTCGTATCAAGATCTGAAACATTCTACTTCTGTGTTAAAAAAACTCTTTGTAGTAGACTGTAGTAACCTCCACTTTCCATCTTCAGTTCATAAACGAGGGTTAGCTATTCAAAGTTTGTTTCTCACTCTCTTTCAGTCGTGGGTGAACTTGAATTCTTTTATTTGGTTGAGATGGGGAAGAAGGATTATATTATGCAGAAGGGTTAACAAGATGGGCGTTGGTCTCAAAGTAATGAAAGGGGGTTTATACGTCATGTCAATGGATAAAGATTTCATGGAAGAAGGATTATATTATGCAAAAGGGGTAACAAGATGGGCGTTGGTCTGAAGGTAATGAAAGAGGGTTTATATGTCATGTCAATAGATTAAGGTTTCATAGAAGAACTCTCTGTAGTAGACGTAGTAACCTACACTTTCCTTCTTCAGTTCATAAACGAGGGCTAGCAGTTCAAAGTTTGTTTCTCACTCTCTTTCAGTCGTGGGTGACCTTGAGTTCTTCTATTTGGTTGAGATGGGGAAGAAGGATTATATTATGCAGAAGGGTTAACAAGATGGGCGTTGGTCTTGAAGTAATGAAAGAGGGTTTATACGTCATGTCAATAGATTAGGGTTTTTTATGAAAGAAAGATTATATTATGCAGAAGGGGTAACAAGATGGGCGTTGGTCTCGAGGTAATGAAAGAGGGTTTATACGTCATGTAAATAGATTAAGGTTTCATGGAAGAAAGATTATATTATGCAGAAGGGGTAACAAGATGGGCGTTGGTCTCGACGTAATGAAAGAGGGTTTATACGTCATGTCAACAGATTAGTGTGTTATTGAAAAAGGATTATATTTTGTAGAACGGGTAACAAGAAGGGCGTTAGTCTCGAGGTAATGAAAGAGGGTTTATACGTCATGTCAACAGATTAGGGTTTTATTGAAAAAGGATTATATTTTGCAGAATGAGTAACAAGAAGGGCGTTAGTCTCGAGGTAATCAAAGAGGGTTTATACGTCATGTCAATGGATTAGGGTTTAATCGAAGAATTATTATATTATGCAGAAGGAGTAACAAGATGGGCGTTAGTCTCGAGGTAATGAAAAAGGGTTTATACGTCATGTCAATAGATTAGGGTTTCATTAAAAAGGATTATATTTTGTAGAAGGGGTAACAAGATAGGCGTTCGTCTCGAGGTAATGAAAGAAGATTTATACGTCATGTCAATGGATTAGGGTTTCATAGAATAAAGATTATTTTATGCAAAAGGAGTAACAAGATAGGCGTTGGTCTCGAGATAATGAAAGATGGGTTATACGTCATGTCAATAGATTTGGGTTTTATAAAAGAAGGATTATATTTTGCAAAAGGGGTAACAAGATGGGCGTTGGTCTCGAGGTAATGAAAGAAGGTTTATATGTCATGTCAATGGATGAGGGTTTCATGGAAGAAGGATTATATTATGCAGAAGGGGTAACAAGATAGGCGTTGGTCTCGAGGTAATGAAAGAGGCTTTATACGTCATGTCAATAGATTAGGGTTTAATGAAAGAATGATTATATTATCAAGAAGAGGTAATAAGATAGGCGTTGGTCTCGAGGTAATGAAAAAGGGTTTATACATCATGTCAATAGATGAGGGTTTTGTGGAAGAAGGATTATATTATGCAGAAAGGGTAACAAGATGAACGTTGGTCTCGAGGTAATGAAATAGGGTTTATACGTCATGTCAATAGATTAGGGTTTAATTGAAGAATAATTATATTATCCAGAAAGGGTAACAAGATAGGTGTTAGTCTCGAGGTAATAAAAGAGGGTTTATACATCATGTCAATAGATTAGGGTTTCATAAAAGATGGATTATATTTTGCAGAAAGGTAACAAGATGGGCATTGGTCTTGAGGTAATGAAAGAGGGTTTATATATCATGTCAATGGATGAAGGTTTCATGGAAGAAGGATTATATTATGCAGAAAGGGTAACAAGATGGGTGTTGGTTTCGAAGTAATAAAAGAGAGTTTAGACATCATGTCAATAGATTAAGGTTTAATGGAAGAATGATTATATTATCCAGAAGGGGTAACAAGATAGGCGTTGGTCTTGAGGTAATAAAAGAGGTTTTATACGTCATGTCAATGGATTAGGGTTTCAAGAAAAAAAGATTATATTAAGTAGAAGGGGTAACAAGATGGTGTTGGTCTCGAGGTAATGAAAGAGGGTTTATACGTCATATCAATAGATTAGGGTTTCATTGAAGAAGGATTATATTATTCAGAAAGAGTACCAAGATGGGCGTTGGTCTCGAGGTAATGAAAAAAGTTTTATACGCCATGTCAATAGATTAAGGTTTAATGGAAAAAGGATTATATTATGCAGAAAGGGTAACAAGATGGGCGTTGGACTCGAGGTAATTAAAGAGGGTTTATACGTCATGTCAATAGATTGGGGTTTAATGGAAGAAGGAATATATTATGTAGAAGGGGTAACAAGATAGGCGTTGGTTTCGAAGTAATGAAAGAGGGTTTATACGCTATATCAATAGATTATGGTTTAATAGAAGAAGGATTATATTTTGTAAAAGGGGTAACAAAATAGGCGTTGGTCTCGAGGTAATGAAAAAAGGTTTATACATCATGTTAATAGATAAGGGTTTAATAGAAAAAGGATTATATTATGCAGAAGGGGTAACAAGATGGGCGTTGGTCTCGAGATAATAAAAGAGGGTTTATAAGTGATGTCAATGGATTAGGGTTTCATAGAAGAATGATTATATTATCCAGAAAGGGTAACAAGATGGGCATTGGTCTCGAGGTAATGAAAGGATTTATACGTTATGTCATTAGATTAGGGTTTCATGAAAGAATGATTATATTATCTAGAAGGGGTAATAAGTAGGGCGTTGGTCTCGAGGTAATGAAAGAGGGTTTATACGTCATGTCAATAGATTAGGGTTTTATAGAAGAAAGATTATATTTTGTAGAAGGGGTAACAACATTGGCGTTGGTCTCGATTTAATAAAAGAGGGTTTATACGTTATGTCAATAAATTAGGGTTTGAAGGAAGAAAGATTATATTATGCAAAAAGGGTAACAAGATTGGCATTGGTTTCGAGAAGATGAAAGAGGGTTTATACGTCCTGTCAATAGATTAGAGTTTAATGGAAGAATGATTATACTATGCAAAAGGGGTAACAAGATAGGTGTTGGTCTCGAGGTAATGAAACAGGGTTTATACGTCATGTCAATGGATTAGGGTTTAATGGAAGAATGATTATATTATCCAGAAGGGGTAACAAGATTGGCGTTTGTCTCGAGGTGATGAAAGAGGGTTTATACGTCAAGTTAATGGATTAGGGTTTCATAGAAGAATGTTTATATTGTCTATAAGGGGTAACAAGATAGGCGTTGGTATCAAGGTAATGAAAGAGAGTTTATACATCATGTCAATAGATTAGGGTTTTATAGAAGAAGGATTATATTTCGCAGAAGAGGTAAAAAGATAGGCATTGGCCTCGAGGTAATAAAAAAGGGTTTATACGTCATGTCAATGGATAAGGGTTTCATTGAAAAAGGGTTATATTATGCAGAAGCGGTAACAAGATGGGCGTTGGTCTCGAGGTAATGAAAGAGGGTTTATACGTCATGTCAATAGATCAGGGTTTCATAGAAGAATGATTATATTATCTAAAAGGGTTAACAAGATAGGTGTTGGTCTCGAGGTAATAAAAGAGGGTTTATAAGTAATGTTAATAGATTAGGGTTTAATAGAAGAAGGATTATATTTTGAAGAATGGGTAACAAGATGGGTGTTGGTCTCGGGGTAATAAAAATGGGTTTATACGTCATGTCAAGGGATGAGGGTTTTATGGAAGAAGGATTATATTATGCATAAGGGGTAACAAGATGGGTGTTGGTCTCGAGGTAATGAAAGAGGGTTTATACGTCACGTCAATGGATTAGGGATTCATGGAAGAATGATTATATTATCTAGAAGGGGTAACAAGATTGACGTTGGTCTCGATGTAATGAAAGAGGGTTTATACGTTATGTCAATAGATTAGGGTTTAATGGAAGAATGATTATATTATCTATAAGGGGTAACAAGATAGGCATTGGTCTCGAGGTAATGAAAAAGGGTTTATACGTCATTTCAATGGATTAGGGTTTCATAGAATAAGGATTATATTTTGTAAAAAGGGTAACAAGATAGGCGTTGGTCTCGAGGTAATAAAAGAGGGTTTATATGTTATGTCAATAGATTAGGGTTTCAAAGAAGAAAGATTATATTAAGCAGAAGGGGTAACAAGATGGGCGTTAGTCTCGAGGTAATGAAAGAGGGTTTATACGTCATGTCAATAGATTAGGGTTTAATGGAAGAAGGATTATATTATACAGAAGGAGTAAAAAGATGGGTGTTAGTCTCGAGGTAATAAAAGAAGGTTTATACATTATGTCAATCGATTAAGGTTTAATGGAAGATTGATTATATTATGCAAAAGGGGTAACAAGATGGGCGTTGGACTCGAGGTAATGAAAGAGGGTTTATACGTCATGTTAATGGATTATGGTTTTATTAAAGAAGGATTATATTATGCAGAAGGGATAACAAGATGGGCGTTGGTCTCGAGGTAATGAAAGAGGGTTTATACGTCATGTCAATAGATTAGGGCTTAATAAAAGAAGGATTATATTTCGTCGAATAGGTATCAAGATAGGCGTTGGTCTCGAGGTAATGATAGAGAGTTTATACGTCATGTCGATGGATTAAAGTTTTATGGAAGAATGATTATATTATCCATAATGGGTAACAAGATGGGCGTTGGTCTCGAGGTAATGAAAGAGGGTTTAGACGTTATGTCAATGGATTAGGGTTTAATGGAAGAATGATTATATTATCTAGAAGGGGTAAGATAGGCGTTGGTCTCGAGGTAATGAAAGAGGGTTTATACGTTATATCAATGGATTAGGGTTTCATAGAAGAAGGATTATATGTTGCAGAAGGGGTAACAAGATGGACGTTGGTCTCGATGTAATAAAAGAGGGTTTATACGTCATGTCAATAGATTAGGGTTTGAAGGAAGAAAGATTATATTATGCCGAAGGGGTAACAAGATGGGCGTTGGTCTCGAGGTAATGAAAAAGGGTTTATACGTAATGTCAATGGATGAGGGTTTCATTGAAGAAGGATTATATTATGCAGAAGGGGTAACAAGATGGGTGTTGGTCTCGAGGTAATGAAAGAGGGTTTATACGTCATGTCAATGGATTAGGGTTTCATGGAAGAATGATTATATTATCTAGAAGGGGTAACAAGATGGGCGTTGGTCTCGAGGTAATGAAAGAGGGTTTATACGTCATGTCAATGGATTAGGGTTTCATAGAAGAAGGATTATATTTTATAAAAGGGTTAACAAGATGGGCGTTGGTCTAGATGTAATAAAAGGGGGTTTATACGTCATGTCAATGGATTAGGATTTCAAGGAAGAAAGATTATATTATGCAGAAGGGGTAATAAGATAGGCATTGGTCTCGAGGTAATAAAAGTGGGTTTATACGTCATGCCAATGGATTAGGGTTTCATAGAAAAGGATTAGGGGTTTTGATTCGGTGTATGTGAGAGTTTGATATAATTTAAAATAACTAAAGAATACAAAGAGTTATAATAAATGTGAGTACTACATTTAAAAGCTTATAACATTTATGAAATTTAACGAATTTTTAACCGATATTTTAATTCATTAAAACGAATTACACACGAATAAATATTTTATCGAATGTTTACCAGAATCACGATTAATTGACCGATATTTGACTTTGCATGAGTTCTGCATCCTACACATGCTTAAAGCAGTAAAAGTCAGACACCTCACGCTTGCAATGAGTAGTGTGGAGCGTCTAAATCTACAACTTTTTAGCAGAGAACTACACAAGTCTAAGATAGTAGTGATCTTATCTTACACGAATCAAGGCAGTGGAAAGCATAATTAGTAAAAATATTAAAGGTGGATGAAATGAAAATAAAATTTTATTACTACAGAGTCAGGGGTCCAACACCTCTAAAAGGATCGATGAACAGCAAAATCAACTTACACTACCGTATAAGGCGCAGAACCTTACCTACGTGTCAAATTCTTAACCCTAGATTATGATGTTATGTCACATCAAGGCCATTATTATAAGATGACGTCTTGGCAGTCAAAATTCTAACATTAAATTATCAAAGATCATTCTACCATTCAAGGGACAAAGTTCGGTGCGGTTCGAAAACTTGGTCTTCACTTGGGAGACGGAGGTTGCATAGAGTATCTCCTGATGTATTTTACTATTTTTTCTGTTGATTCCCTCAGAATCGATTGTATTTCTTCCTTCTCCCTCATTAATGCAATACCAATAAAGCACGATTCGGACACGGGGATTTGGGTAGATACATACTTTTTAAAACAAAAATTATTTTTTATATAATATGTTAATAATTCAACATTATATGACATTTTCACTTAAAAATAAAATAATTACATAAAGAAAACAATCATATTAAAATTTAAAAATTATTGTCCATCACTGATTAAGAAACTATAGATATATTAAATTAAGTAAAAAGTAACAAAACTAAATATTCTCTATTTCTCTCTAACTTCATCCAGTTAGCCCACATTGAGATGATCAATAGGCGCGTATGTTGATTTAAATGCTGAGAGGATTGTCATCCAAAAAATTAAAAAAACAGTCATTGGGACATCTCCATGCAACCACATTAGCAAATTTTAAAAATTAAACTTAGAGGACGCAATGAAAAAAAAATAGAGAAGTAAAAATAATAACGACTTGAAAAATCAAAACAAGTGACAACAACACATGGAGGACAGTTTAATGACTTATTTGAAGCTGTTAAGAAGTCTCAGTAAAATAGCAGTGATTTCTTCTTAAAAAGAGGAAAAAAGTAAATTTTATCCCAAAAGAATCCCAAATGTATACCCACGAATCTTGAACGTGCCCCATGGTTTTTTGGTAATTAAAAGAACATAATTTTGCTCAAAAACCTCATTTTTGGTTGCCAAATATCAAAAACTCCACAAATATTTCATAATAGTCAAAATCCCTTTTTTTTATCGTTTTCTACTTTTTAAGGGATAATATTTCAGTTTATTCCACAGGCCAATAAACCATTTTTTTAATTTCCTTTTTACACTTATTTAAAAAGATATTCATATCTTAAAAATATTTTCTTTCTTAATTTGTGCTTAATTGACCATTTTTAATTAATTGGTTTCCTTTCAGTTTAAAATCTTTTATATCTCCATAATATTTTGAAGATTTTATCTTCAACAAACTACTATATTTATGTGTTCTTCATTTTTGTGTTTTTTATAATTTGAAAGTCTAAATGCACTACGGTTAATGAATTTAACTGTAGGTCAATGTGACTATGGTTAAGGATCACACTATCACCTAATTAAAAATTACTAAGGTGATAAGAGTAAAACAAAATTCTCTAACAAGAGTATTGACTTATTCGATTCTTAATATGCGGAATTAAGAACAAGAATCGAATATTTCAATCTCACAACAAGTATGAAAATATGCACAAGAGATTTGTTAACGAGGAAAATCCAAACTGGGAAAAATTTCAAGACCTAGTCCAGCAAAAATCTACTAAAGTTATTGAAAACTTACAACCCGATTTACCACTCGATGGACACGATTTACGACTCTCTCTACGCGATTTAACACTAGTTTTAAGGGGTTTTGACATCTTTTGCCATTCCATACTTTCTTATATGATTTAATATGAACTAACCACCTATGGTATGGAGTTTATAAGTCACTTACCATCCTAAGATGAATTCCGATGGTGAGTTGAGCTTCTTGGAGTCTTTTCTTCACAAATATCAAATGAGTGAACTTATGGACCTAACATAATCTAAAAGTCAAAAGAGAAAAACGAAGAACAATACTAGTTTTGATTTCATTTTTTTTTTGTTAATATTTCTACAGCAAAAATGGTTCACCTTGAAGAGATACAAGCATTGGTAGACAATAATCTTTTCTTTAAGTGGCTTTCTACAGTAAAAAAAATTGCAAGATTAATTTCATCTTCTAAATTTTTTTTTTTTTGCATTTTTATTTTAGCCTTCACACTTTTATTCATGCTTACTCTCTTGTAGTCTATGGTTAATTAAATATTTTGTAGTGATTTCAATCAAGTTATGTGTTTATTTTTAAAAAATATTTTCTTACTGACTTTTTTGTTTGTGTGCTACGTAATGTTAAAATTTTTAAATTTAGTGTTTCTTACGTCGTCTTCATTCAGCATATTCATCTGTGTGATAAAGTTTCTAACTACATCTTTAAAGTTCCACCTCCCCAGCCCTTGAATCATTTTTTCTGTACCTTCTATACAATTCGTCATTTTTATGTGCTCGCAAACCCATATCTGAAAAACAAATGAACCCAAAACAAAATCTTTCAACCACTAGCAAGTTACGTGACACATTCTTTATTCAAGATGGTAAAATAGTTTTTGTATAAATTAGATATGAAACCCATGATAGAAAATTAATTTATAGATTTGCAAAATAAGTTTCTTTTCTAAATTATTTTGTTTTAGCAAAACTAATTTTGGCATTACATAACTAGCTTTGTAAATGACAAATCTAAATTTAATTATGCAAAAAATATTTTGATTAGCAAAAAAATATTTTAATACATATGAATTAAAAAAATCTCAACAAATATTGCTAAAAAAATTTATTTTAATCGATTTTTTTAGCATCCAAATTAATTTTGGATTGAAAAGACTTAATTGGGGAAAAATTTAGGATAATTTAGATATAATCTAATTGAAGAAAAAAATTTAGGAAAGATTTAATTTATTACCCTTATTTAATGCTTCATAATATCTTATTATCAAATTTAAGAGCTAGTCAAAATTAGTATCTCCTTTATCTAATAAGGGCAAAAATGTCCATACATCTGATTTTAAGAATTTGGGGGTTTTGGCTATTTTGAAAAATTCATAGAGTTTTTGGGCAAGAATTTTTAAATTTTGGATGTTTTAGTCGTTCTCCGTTAAAAGAATCCGTTAAAAGAATGGGGATTCTGATTCGTGATTTATTATAAGTGCAATACTCTTTTTGCTGATACAAAAAAAAAAAAAAAAAAAAAAAA
>MVGT01000148.1:183879-223013 GCA_002174775.1 Macleaya cordata | reverse complement strand
AAGCTTTTGAGGAAAGCTTCAATGGTGATTTGAAGAAAAAAATTCGAACCAGAAACCTAACCGATCTAAAATGCGAAATCGAAAAAGAGGAGATCAAATAATTGCATTCGTTCAAAGAGGATCGATCGATCAAACGATGAAAAGCTTTGTTCTTCATTCGTTCTCTGTAACGAATCTGTTTTTAGGTTCAATTAAAAAAAATGAACTAGAGGGCAAAAGTGGAAAAAAGAAAATAAAGAAACTAATTTTTGTCCTTAAAACAAACTAAAAGGGTTAAAAACATAAAACTTACATGTGTGAAGGGTTTGAGTCCAACCTAAAAAGGTTGCTGGGTTAAAAAAAAAAGATAACAGAGAATTGGGCCTTCGGCCTAATTCCCTGTTAAAACAATTCCATCAATATATAGTTGTGTTTGAGAAAGAAAAAAAAAGTAAAAACGAAGGAGAGTAAAGAGATTCCATCAATATAGTTGTTTGAGAGAGAAAAAAGTAAAAAAGGAGAGTAAAGAGAGGGAAAAACTAGAGAAAAAAAAATTTTAAAGGAGGAAAGTATGAGAGAGAGACCCACGTGGGTCTGAAATCTTTTTTTTTATTTTTTTTATTTCAAATGTTTTTAAAATACCTATTATGTCCTAAAATCTTATATCTTTATTTACATTTGGTTTACACTTGTCATTGGTGTCACATGGAGTTGGTCTAAGAGCTGATTTTTTTGGACAATAATCTTCTTAACCTCTAAATCACATCAAAATATACAGAAGTGCTATTGTGACCGATATCTGAATCTGTATATTTTTACAGATTGAGGTGGCACTCTCAATCCACCACTCATTGTGCAAAGCAGTTAGTTGTGGGGACCACACAAATCATAACAAATGGTGGATTGAGATTGCCACATCAATCTGTAAAAATATACAGATTCAGATATCGGTCACAAAAGCATTATAATTACCAATAGATCTAAAGAATACCCATTTTATTCTTACATTTGACTTATACGTATTTGTGCGCCCATGTGGACAGAATCCAAAGGCTGATTTTGTCGAGCGCATAACGTGTTGATCTTTTTAACGTCAGACGATATCAGACTATACATCATCACCAGTAGAATATCTGCAATCTTATTTCTTTTAATAATGTGTCACATAATTTAGCAACTCACACGTGCATAGCACTTGTAAGAGGGCAAAATGAGTGTCACGCGCAGAGAAACGCACATAGCGCGTTTGAACATTCACGCATTTAGACATCAAACGCACACTAACGAAGCGCATATGGGGAATCTCATAGTTAATAGACTTGAATATAGAACTTTCTGGTTAAGTGCATGGTAAAGTGGGTTAACAAAACCCCCACTCTTTCACAAGGGATTAGGTATTTTAGAACCAAATCCAATAAAATATCCTCAATCAATCTGAGGGTCGTAATCATAAGTTCCAAGTCATTGGCAAAGGTCCTCTTACACAACAATTAAACTTAACAAGCTTATTAAAACCCAGTTCGGATCTTCAATTTTCAATATTTACAGCCACTGAGAACCAAACCCAGATAAATATTGCATATGAGTAATACATGTAAAAAGGGACTAAAAGAACTCGCGATCAGGAAACAGCAGAGGTGCAACAAGAGACCATACATAAAGACCGGCGGTGACCCATTGAGTGCATATTCGAACCCAAACTGATGTCCAACCAACATCAATCAGCTCTGTACCGGTTGATGTTGAACTGGTCCAACCTGTAAGAAGCATGCCCGAATACATACTAGCGAGTGCAAAAATCAGATGGAAGAACATATAGGAGTAACTAACAGGCGTGGCTTCGGTTTCTTTGTCCTTTTTCCCTTCTTCTAACTCAGTTGGCTCCAGAAGAGGTTTTCTTCCACCTACAACAAAAGAACAAACATAATTAGAACTTTGGGAAGAACAAGATATTATCAGGAATACCAGCATAAAAAACCCCACCATGTGATCAGTGGGGACTTAAACAGTCAGTAGGATGGCGGAGTCGTCTGTTTAAGTCCTCACCAACAACATGGTGGGGTTTTGTCCACCCATGTTAAATGAGGATCCACAAAATCGCACTCAGGCATCCAGGGCAATTTCTGGAAGACAACAATTAGCATTTGGCAATCACTAAACCCAAACACATACAGGTCGAACAGAAAAGTCTACTGAGTCACAAACCTGGAAAATCTCCCAATCAATTACTTTACCTGCATACTTACAGGTGTTCCATTCCCTTTTAATTGGACTGGAAAATGGTACATAATAAGATTCTCATACTTCACCCATTTGATCAGTCAGAAATCGGTAGCGTCAAATATGTATTTCATGAGTAGACCAGAGAATCAGTTGGCCATCTCTTACCTATTGGAGTTTTGTGTCAGAAGTTCAGAAGATAATCTTTCACTTATTCAGAATTTCCTTGACTGTCCCCCCAAGAGCTTATATTATGTGGAGGGTCCTTTCTTTCAACATATGCTAGGTAACTTGCAAGGATAGGGACCGCTGCCATTGAAGGAAGTTTTCTTGAAGATTAGATCTTCATTAATTTTTTGTTTTTCTTTCCCCAAATTCTGATGCATCTACTTCAAGGAATTTCTAATTTAATGGGTGGAATTGTTTGGACCTGTGGATTCATTTTTAATTTGGTCTAACCAAGGGATGTCCCTTTTGTTTATGAACGTCATCGGAAGGAAAAAAACACAATAGAAAAGTGAAGGGAAATTTTTTTCAAATTTAACTGTCCAGTGAACAAGATTATGCTTTTAAATAAGTTGGACAAAAATCTGAAAGCACTGAAGTTCTTAGTAACTTAACAATTTAGCATAGTATTTCAAACTGCAAGAAGGGTTTGTAGTTCAAATTACCTGACTTTGGTGAGGAAGGAGGGGACAGAAAGGTTGTGGATGATCCAGCCCGACAAGCAGAGTACAGGACCGAGAGAACTGTCGTTAGCATACCAAGGATGAGGTTACCTGTGGATACTCCTTTTGAACGGTTATGGAGTCCATTGCATACATAATCTCGGGGCTCACTCGAGAGAGCGCTGTAGAGCACATAAGAACAGTACACAGAAATCACAGAAGCTGGCAAGAGGCTGCCGTTCACCTGTTTCAACACCAAATTACAGCAGTTTTAAACGGCATACTAGTAGCTTATCTATAAAGGAAGAGAATTTTATAAACAATGAAGAGATGTCAACAAAAGAATTCCATCTAAGCACTTTGTGTGACTATACTTTAAACCATGTCAAAGTCATCGGCGAAGTTCTCAGACGAATCACATATACTTTCTTTAATTATATTTCTACAATTTTTGTTGGAATTTCCATTTCTAAATTCCCATCTTTCAGTAAAAAACGTTACCCTTACCTGTGGGTGCAATGCTATAATTGCAAACCCAAACGCAAGAATCATGGTCATGACAATGAAGAAGACATTAAGGCCGCAATCGTGGCCCGGGGGGTTGAACCAAATGAAGAGAACTCCTGAAAACGTAAATGCTGCAATGTAGCATCCAACTGATACGGCAAGTAAAGCAATGTACCTGCAATACCCATTAATTAGGAAACAAAGGACCCATTCCACGAGTAGAAAGAATTACACTTGTCAAAAACAAAGAAAAAACTTGGATAACATGTAACAATTTCCACAAACCATTTCTGTTCATCTTTCTCAACCCATGCATCATTCCATGTGTGTGTGAAGTCTAGTAGTATAATAACTTGAACCAATAGAAACAACCCAGATCCAAATTTTGACAGTGTTTCTGCAAATAACAAGGCAAAGATAAGATTATGGACTTCAGTATCGATCACAAAAGGACTGGTTATCTTATGCATGGCATGTGCACGTCAGAAAGAGGTAAGAGGTGCTCATAGATGGGCATTATCCCCAGAGAAAAAGAAGTTGCCCTCCCTGTCTGTGATTTATGCAAGAACATTTGCAGGTTGACAGCCATTAGCTGGGTCCTACCGAGGCAATCTTTGGACGAAAATTGACCTGAATGGACTTTTTGCTATATTCATTTCCTAACTGTAGAAAACCATGAGATACCAGATTCTTGGGATCATCTGATGGGCTTGCTTAAGAATATCCAGGGAGGGACCCAATAGATGGAGGATTCCGAACCTACTGGATTGGTGTCATGTAGCATAAGCAGGAACGCCTCACATCCCTTTCTGACTAAAGTATGCCTCAGAAAGAGTATAAATATTGGAAATGAGAAGAAAGTATTGATTTCTGTAATTCTTCATAATTCAAGAAAACAACTAATACAAAGATTTCAAACACACATTTCAAGACAAGATTCAGAAAGTTCACTCAAGTCCTACCAGCCTGGGAAGAAGGAGAAAGAATAGTCAAAAAGAAAAGTTTTCATAAATCCCAAATCCATGTATAAAGGCAAGACTGACCATAGATTGTGATGATGACATCTGGAAGAAAAAACATGAGGATGATGAGCAAAGCCCACACCACAATCTTCAGAATCCATCCACCATGGTGCATCGCGTGTCGTTTGTCATTCTGATCCTTAACACCAATCATGATGAGGGCAAGTGATCCAAAAAACAAGAAATTTCCCAAGCTGACACGGAAAACCGCATTGCTTTGTAACCATTCTTTCGTGTGTGGGTGATCGGGAGAATTTATCCCTGTATGTACCAAGAAGCAGAAAGATTAGTTTCCAATCAAGATTCCTAACACTGATTAAGTACAATATTACTCTACCAAACATCTACACGAAAAAGTGGACTACAACGTAAGCCACACGCACACAAAAGGAAAGGAAAAAAATGGAAAATGGAAAAATTAGAAAGAGAAAAGAGAGAGAAACAGAGGAAAAAAGAAGAAAACAGAAAAGAAAGAAAAACAAAAAAAACATCACAACATCGAAAAGTTCTAAAATCAAGAATTAAAATCATGGATAACTTGACAAAATACCACCAAAAAAGCATAAAAATGCAAAATTCAGTGAAGTTAAAGCTTGACCTAAGCCAGTTGGCCTTCTTCCTTATTTTTTCTTATTTACTATTATTGACAGGAATAGGAAAACTACATAAGACTGGTAAAATCAAATACAAAAAGTGGACAGGCAACAACATTTGCCTTCAGATGTTTATCCCAATTCATAATGCTTCAAACAGTGCTTTTAATTATTACTTCCTCCAGATTTGGACTCTTGGATTCAAATAGGGCACAACTGTGAGACTTAATTTCATATGCTGCCAATCCTTCCATCTTCTCAATGACACAAGCACCGTCTGTCAAGAAAAATCCGGGAAATGGGAGAGCTGTGTCAATTAAACGAACCCATGCCATTCCTTCAGAAGGTGGAGGTAGATTAACATTCTCTGAATTATCACTGGCATTGAAGACAATAAACAAATCACCCCTCTTGTCAGAGGATTCAGAACTTGATTTAATAGCATCTCCGTCAGCCTTCAACATCATGGCCAAGAATTTGCTTGATGGGTCTTCCCATCTTGGTTGAGCTTGGTTGCTCCCAATCCAGTCTATGCTTTCTTCCAGCATGAAGCTTCTCTTCTGAAAAAGATCACTTCTCCTCATTCTAAGAGAACTCAGAAATGCAATATACTGTGTCATTTGAACACCATAACCAGTCCTTAGAGCGTCCCAGTCAAATGATTTTCTGTCACTATATGATGGGGATCCATTGGAAGATTGGCCACATTCATCTCCCATGTTTAAAACCGGAACACCCAGTGAAATATTCAAAATGAAAAGGAAATTGCGAATTTGTTTGAGTCGTCTTTCAAGAACAACAGCTTTATTTGTTGGGCCTTCCACCCCACAGTTCCAACTTAATTGTGAAGAGAGTTCGCCGGCACTGAAACTGACCAAGTCCACAAGAGGAAGTCCAAAGTTCCTCGTAATAAAATTAAAAGAGAATGCAGGTCCCCGCCCATCCAAGAAAATGTCGCCACTCCCACAAAGCCGTGTTGCAAGGTCACTGAGAAGACCCTCTCCCCTCAAAAAGCTTCTCACGTCGTGACAAAATTTGGTATTCATTTCAGCCCATCTCTTCCAGTGGGGAAAACGGATTTTCTCCAATGCCACATTACAAGGGTCCCAACAATCAGCAATAATCTTAGTCTTCGACAATAGAGGGTCAAATGCAATGGCCTCAATCAAAGGGGGCCGACTTAAGTGCTCACCATTTAAACCTCTCAAAAGTGCTGAAGCATTCATAAAACAGAACCCATCAATGTGAAACTCAGTCACCCAATGTCGTAGGCTATCCAAAACCATCCGCTGGATTATGGGATCATTGCAGTTCAAGGAACTTTTAGCTCTTGACTCCACAGTATCATCAACCACATAAAAGGATGACTTATGAATTCCATGTAACCCAATCGGTTGAGGCGCAGAATCTCCATCCTCTGCAGTAAGGGTGAAAACAACTTCCAATAGAACCTCTATGTTGTTGGCATGCAAATTTTTTACCATCTCTTTCATAGAATTAATAGCAGATACACTATCACGAGAGGGTCCATATAAGTTAGTAGGAGAGAAGAAATTATATGGAAAATAGGGTCCTTTTTGCTCATCAAATGGGAATATTGGTTCTAACATGATCGCATTCACACCAAGAGCTTTAAAATGATGTAACTTCTCTGTCAAACCAGAAAAAGTCCCTGCGACACCAGTAGGTAGTTGACTAGACTTATCCTCAGTAAATTGTGCCACATTTAATCGGTAAACCACTAGGTTCTCCATAGGTAAACAAAGGCGGGTATCACCACTCCAGTCAAAAGAAGGTTCCCTGCATAAGCCCCCAAGACAGTTAACAAGCGAAACAGATCCCGGATGATCAGGGAAGGAACTTTTTAGGATCTTAGCATAAGGGTCCAGAAGAACATGGCTTGCTTGAGATCTGTCTCCTTCATCCTTGAGCAAATCTGCCTTGCATCGATAACCATAGCTCTTGTAGGGTCCAACACCTCCCATTGAAACATGCCAAACATCACCCGTCCGATTAACATATGGATCTAAATCAATCTCTGAGGAGGGTTTATCTGTCATCTCATCATACAAGCACAAGACAATGCTTTCTGTGTTCCTTGAGAAAAAGGCAAAATTCACGGACCCGTCATTAGAAAATGAGATACCCAAAGGAGCAGGATACCCTGAACTGATACCCACAGGCACACAAAAATTTGTCTTTCTGTGACTTTTCATCTCAGCACCAGATAAAGAGCACAGAAAAAATGAGAGATAGAAGGGGGCCTGATTCAATTCGAATTCCAGCTCTAACACAAACCTGCCTAGAGATTCTTGCATGAAAGGAGTCTGAGTTGTATTGGATACGGTTCCAGGAGCCGAAATTAAAGGATTCATGGGCAGCAAAGATGATGAATTAGATCTAAACATGCCCCAATTAAGTACCAACATATCCTCGTTGCTCCACTGAGGTAAGGATGAAACTTCAACATACACTACATATTTCATGTTGCTTCTCCCAACAATTACCTTAACCTGACCACCTGTTTCTGTTCTAAATAAGTAAGTTGATGCATTTTCTAGTTCTTCAACAGTGCTTGTATACAAATCTGGTCCAGTTTGATAAGCAGAGCTTTGTGATGCAGCAGCGACTTTTAATTCCAGATAACACTCAGAATTCCGGGTCATATTTATTCCACGTTCTTCAGAAAATAGGTTTCTTCCTAAAATGTTCATTCTTCTTAAATTCTGGGTTCCTTTATTTTGAGTATAGAAACAGGTGGCACCCTTCAGCTTTGCCAATTTGATTGCTCCATGTGGCAGATGTTGGGTGTGTATTGTAAGCGTTGGTGGAAGATTTGCCATCGATCTTTGGAGAAGGAAATAAATCCAAACTCAAAGCTGATAAAACCCTTGAAATTAGGAGGAGATTTGCCTACTGAGTTTTCTGTTTTTCTCTGTAGGGAATGATGAGAATCAGTTAGCTGAATTAGCATCTCCGCTACAACAAAGAAAATTGCTATCACCAACTTCATAAGCCATTAACTGATGGTAGAGGAATTAACTTTTGCTAGAGTTGATCTTACTATCTCAAAAGCAAAAGATGATAAGGACATGTCTACGTGTGTGATCATGAACGAGTAAAATTTGAACACTGACTTTCAATCTCAGATATATGGCTTTGGTGACAAAAAAAGAATAAAAAAACATTCTGGTTGCAGTGCAGAAGAAGACAAATATAATCGGTTAGTGAAAAGAAGAAATTCCATAATATCGGGAAAGAATGGAAAAAAAATCAGCTGAAAATCAAATGAGGGTATCACTCATATTCTTAGAGCTTTTCCATAACTCCATAAGAGAAGTTCTACTGTTAAAATTTTAATTTCAAAAGACTCAAAACAGGATAAGAACTAAAAGATCAAGATGTACGCAAAAATGGAGTCTCTTCTTTCCCTCTACGTACATCATCAACTTATTTGAAGCTGAAACCCAACCACAACTAAGTGAAAAAAATAAAGGGTTTTGTAAATGATCCAATTCATGCAGAATTTTCTCAATGATAAGGGCATATATATCCAAACTGAAA
Source organism: Macleaya cordata (assembly GCA_002174775.1). Taxonomy (NCBI): domain Eukaryota; kingdom Viridiplantae; phylum Streptophyta; class Magnoliopsida; order Ranunculales; family Papaveraceae; genus Macleaya; species Macleaya cordata. Next base: position 214,460 of record MVGT01000148.1, on the reverse strand, counting down.
ATAATATGAAAATTCAGGTAATCGGTGAGAAAAATAATCGTTTTCTCCTACATCCACATTCATCGAAGGACAGGAGGAAAATTGTGATATAGAGGAAAATGAAAGAAAACCAGCTGCAGATATCTAAGAGGTTCTCAACGGCCGCCCACAAATTTCTACAGAAGAGGGCCATCAACATTAAAAATGAAACTACAACATGACAAAATGGTAAATTACAAGCAGAAAACTAAACCTCAAAATAGGCAAAGGACCCAGTGGTCCCAGTCACTTGACTCAGATGAAACTTTAGGTCATGACCACATCGAAAAGTACCCAGATCGAAGAAAGGAAAATTAGGGAAAAATCAAAAAGACAAAAAAGGACCAATTCTTTCCTATCACAAAAGCCTCACACTCAAATAGTTCAAGCTGAACCCAAGTACCCAACCATCATTGGATTCTCTTCTTTAGAAGGGATCAGCCTAAAAACATCCAAGTCAAACAGAACAATATGAGAGAAAAAAGCAAATTGGAGGAAGAAAAATAAATAAAGCTTACAGAACAGATTTCATAGTTCAATCATTAACTAATTGAAGCTGAAGATCCCATTAAAAAAAAAAAAAAAAAAAAGACACAAGAAACCAAACAGAATTGAGAAAATCCTACAAGGGGGGATCAAAGAACTTAAAATTGGGAAAGAAAATTCCTCCACGAGAGCTTTGATGATCCAATTATTAATTAGATTGAAGCTTAAATTCCTATTAAAAACCCTCAATTTAAAAAATCTTAAAAGGGATCAAACAACTCAAAATTGGAGTAAAAATAGTTCAATTATTGATTTCATTTAAGCTGAAAATCCGATAAAACAAATTCCAATTCAAAAAATCTCAAAAGGGTATTGAGGGATCAAACAACTCGAAAAATTGGAGTAAAAAAATGAACTTTGTTTTCTTCCACAAGTGCTTGGACAATTCAATTATTGATCCAATTGAAGCTTAAAATCCGATAAAACAAATCTGCCAAATCCCAATTTAAAGATTTTTAAAAGGGCATAGAGGGATCAACAAACTCAAAATTGGAGTAAAAAATCGTACTTTATTTTTCTATAGAAGAGCTTCAATAATTCAATTATGGGTTCAATTGAATCTGAAAATCCGATTAAATTCAAGTAACAAACAACACAACAAAACGTCAAAACCTAATTGAGACAATCTTAGAAGAAGGGTTTGTTTTGTAGAGAGAGAAAATAAAAAATGAAAAACTCACATGGGAGTTTCTCCAAGAGGGGAGCTCCAACTTCTCTGATAATCCATGAAGTGATGAGAGAGAAACCAAACAGACCACAATAACCAAGTCTAGCAGAGCGTCCTGAGATCCCAGAAGCGACTGAAGTACAGAGCCCACATGTTGAAGATGCACAGCAAGACAACAAACACGACATCCTTTCTCTCTAGATCTCTCTTTCTCTCTCTAGAACCGCACAATTCCACAACTTTACAAGCAAAGCAGATACAAAACTTGCAAGAGTCACTGGTATCTATGTATCTATCTGATAATAAAAGGTTTTTTTACTGCTAAATTAAAGGTCCCACTAGTCATCAGGGTCAGGGTGGGCCCGAAAGATAGATCCTCCATAAGCTTTGACCGTTGGATGGTCACTGTTGGTTTCTTCTACTTTGTGACTTCTCCTGATACAAGATAAGAGAAAATCAGGTAGAAGATCTAGAGATCTGTAGCAACAGGATTAGACTTTAGAGAGAGAGAGAGAACTCAAAGGAGATGAAAACACGTACAATGCAGGAGTAGCCATGCCATTGAAATTTATCAAATCATAATTTTAACTAGTTTATGAAATTAATGGGTCATTTTTTTCAAATCATAATCCGGATTAGTTGGACATGTTTATATAAAAAACAAGGGAACCCTAATCCTAACAAGGTTAAAGGAGGGCAATGGGTCAAAAATGCTCAATTCTAATCCTGATTTATTTAGCTAACGGGTCGAGTTAGAGTTGATTTAGAGGGTTGGGTTAGCGTAGGGTTAGCAGGGTCGGGTCATGTTTTGCAACCTCTGTACAGACCTGGGTTCTAGAAGCGTATAATTCGTATTTGTCGTCAATGGTTGAAACAAATTTGTATTTGTCGTCACTGGTTGAAACAAATTTTATGCATCAAGAGAATTAGTGTTTCAATAATTTCATACCTAACTCTTTGCTTACAGATTATCTTCTATTTTGCTGGCGAGTTCTGAGGGGAATTAGGAACTTAAAAGGATGTTCACACTTCACAGACTCCGTTTTTTTGATAAGCAGAAATTTATAAGCAAAACGAAAATTAATAAAAGACAAATTACAAATTTACAACGCAAACCCCCAGTCATCACGATTCACACCTCAATACATGCTAATCGTGAAGGCAGACCTGGATGGTATAGATTCAACCCAATTCATCAAGACTTATTTTACACTAAAACTGACGTCAAAGAAAACACAAAATCCTTGAATTTTACACCCCAAAAATGCAGATTCATCGGCACCCAAAAAAATATAGGATGTTCACATATTAAACCATAATGAACACAAACCTTTTCGGATATCATTTGAGAATATATTTGCCCAAAGAAATGGATTTTGAATACAATGAATAATTAGCCAAAGACTGCACAATTCTGTTTGTCCATGTGTTTTTCCAATCTTCTTTTTTTTACAGATAAGGAAGGTTAAGAACACTGTCAAACGCGATAATCTGGAAATTTCCCGTTTGTTTTTTCTTCCTAACAACGACGATTTTCACATTAAAATCCTAGTGTTGGTAAAAGAATCAACATAGAGAAACGGAAAAAAAATCCTCACTAGAGAAGTCTGATACTGCAGTGGAAATGTTATCTCTATTAAGTTTAAGCACCGGTGTCAGAACTGACTTCAGAACCATATTTGCTTTGGGCAGGTGTACTTCTATGGGACGTTCTCTTGGTTGGCACAAGAATGTTGTTTTCTTCGTCGTCAACAGTTGCTGGTCTCTCGAAAGCATCATCCTTGAAGACAGGGTGAATGTATGCGTCTTGGAGGTAACTTCTCAAATCGAAGTTTGGTTCAGTTGCGCGTTCCAATGTATCCTTCACCATTGCATCCTGTATCAAAGATCATTTTCCAAAAGTGGAAGGCCCATTTCGTTAGATGAACATTATAGACATTGGACAATCATTCAGTTCAATTTTGTTGTCCCAAAAGTAACGTGAGTCAAGAAGACCCACAATGTCGGTTGGGAGTTATAACAGTCAGTAGATGGTGGAATTTACTGCTCAAGTCCCCACCAGTCACATTGTAAGGTCTTGACGTCTTGTTGGCCCCCTGTAGCTAACATAATCCTACTCAATTTCGTAGTTGAACAAAAAGGACACATCTAAGGTCATGATTACACATTTCAAGGCGTGGATATGGACGTCAATTGTCAAATTGTTCCAATTTGCACACCCAAGTGTTTTTTGAAAAAAAAAGTTAGGTTTTTTTAGACATACACCCCTAGCATTTCAAGGCGCGGATATGGACTTATAACATTCAGGATAAGGAATTAGTGACTAACCTGCAATGGGAATTTCACAAATGCTGGTTCAAAACGACCTTTGCAGAATCTATGGAACCAGATGGTCAGCACAGGAAGCGCAATGAGCAATGGTGTTGACTGCTCAGCAGATTTTGTACTCATCAGTCCCATCAGTAGAAGTTGTGATATTATCATTGCAGTAATTATACGGCAATGCACATCTGGCCAGAATGCTGCTCCACTCTCATATTTTTGGTCATAAACATTGATAATCTTGCAAAAAGAAACATGACTCCTTAAGCAAGGCTAACACAAACTTTCAGTTTACTTTCAAGACAAAATAAGTAAAGGGAAATCACAGGAAGTACTGTTTTTTAAATATACCAAAATTCACATGGAGAACAATGTCAGTTTTGCTTCATAATCTTCATTAATGTATGTTGACATTGGAAATTTCTTGGGTGAAGTCATTAAAAGGTGGGTTTCCAACTAATAGAATGAAAAATGTATTAATGCATATTAATGTATTGTATATAGCATGGATAACATATAGCTAGAAATAACTGTTAAACCTTTCCAGCATCCAAGACCGAACACTAGCCGAGTTTTTCGAAACCATATATGTAGCTACAAATGCATTTGCAAATCGGAAAGCATAATGCATGAAGGTAACATGAGATTCATTTATCGAATTACAAGGAAAATTCACTCCTATATCCTTTTGATGGAGGATGCCTGATTATTAATAATTGGTATAGGTGATAAAATAGATACGAGGGGAAGAATCACTCGTTAGTAATGACTGTAACTTGTAAGTAATATCTATAGTTCCATTATAAGGCACTGCTCTCAACCTTTTGAAGGAATAAAAAATTGAATAATACAGAGACGAACATTTACAAGCTACATACCTGATGTCGGAAAACCAAATATGCAAAACCAAAGAAGACGACAATGAAGGGCAGAAGGATTGGTGTGACAACAGAATAGACAAGTCCAAGCAAGAAATACAACTGTATTCGAGGTTCAGAAGAAGCAAAGTTCAAGCACCCAGGATCCATTGCCTGCTCTCTATCTTGCTCTGTCTTAACCAAGAATGCGTTCTTCAAGTGAAAAATAATCAGTGGAACCAATCTAAGAATCTCCCCGGCAATTCCAGCCCAACCATCAACCATGATATATGTGATAAAGAAAGTGGCTTTCATCGGAATGGACACACCAACTGTTTTCGGAATCCTGCAAGAATTTTTAATGGAAGGATATAGAAATGATGAGTAAACCCGACATCGTATTGACAGTAATCATCATCTTCAAAATTCAAGACATAAGGTGACACTCTTTACAACAGTACAAGGATCCAGTGACTGATCAAGATGATAGGCAAGTAGTTTTCATGAAGAAGATAAGATACGCCAGGTGGTGTGTATCAAGTCCTATAAATCATTTGACCCACTAGGCCTCTTTTTGAGGATCCAATGGACAATGCTCCCAAGTTCCTGCATGCTCACCAAATCTAATATCTACTTATAGCTAAAACTATCAAAGGGAAAACATAAAACATCATCTCATCACATCTGTAATAGAAAAACAGTGAAACTTCCACAATTTCTATCATCTACTGAAACTACATAAGACGCATGTAAAACCACTTTTGACATGCAAACAAGTAACATACTCAGTTGCTGACTGATGGACAAAAGTATTGAGTTGTTCAAATGCCGATCCTGTGATTATGCTCCCCAGAAAAATATTGACCAGTACAAATAGGTAATACTTCGCAGCCGATTTCCTTTCTAAAGTCGAGAGCGATGTGTGACCTTCTATCTTGGACATAGTCATGAGTAGTGTCGGAAGAAGAATAAAAAATATCTTTAATGCAATCCCAGGAAGAAAACCTTGAATGATGGATTTGACAGCCTTCCTGCAATACCATTTTCAAAAAATTATGAGATGAAGCTGTTAATCCAACTCATAACCATAAGAATATAAAAATAATACCAAAAGCTCAAAAATTATGATATGATAAGAAAATAATGTTGTAGATAACTAAAACTTGGTTCTGGGCCTTCTAGCTCATGCTTTTCCATCATCATGTAAAACTCTTCTGCACTAATAATCAAGCAAGCTTGATTGAGTAACAATATCTCAACTATGTGAGGAGCAGCTACAAGGACGTGCTCATAGACTGAAACTAGGATGCATTAGTCATTTATACATCAATATTGACATTTTCTTGAAAAACCATTGATGCATTTACTTAACCCAATATGTCATATTATGACATCATCTTTTATAATGGTTGAAATTAAGTGTCAAATATAAAATATGCATGTTACTTCACATCCTAAACCAGCATAAGTTACTAGTTTGTGAAGTTAGTATGAAATGAACTACTGAATAAACAGATAAAAACTTGTATATCTTAAAGGACGGCCAAGTTACATGGCAACTAATTAGTATATTTTTCTTCACTGTTTAACCTCTTTCTGAAATATAAAGTGTGAATAGTGAATATTACAAATTAATCAAATGACAATTTTTTTTAACATTGTTAGTTAAGGGATAATCGTACCTACAAACAATAGCGCTACTAAACTATTAAGTTAAAGATAATTTGATCTGCGAACCTTCATGACAAGGAAATTACTTACAAAAAGTATTTCTCACTTCCTAAAAAGAAAATTACTTTGTTCTCCAAGTCATTTCAGCACATTCAGTAACATGATACTATGATAGTATGCTACCAAGAAAATTACATATGCATATATTTGTTATTTCAAATGCAAGGAAGCATAAGTACAAGCAAAGAAATGCTAAGAACACTAAAACAAAGCGCAATTAAATAAAAATTTCACTTACTTTTCTATTAATGGTTTTAAAAAAGGCAAGACTTTCTCGATCCCCTCAATGTTGGCTAGGGACTGAACGAAAAGAATGGGGATCATAAAGAAAAATGTAAGGAAAAAAGTTGCAACTGCTATAATCAATCTCCGGATTGAGATTTCAACAAATGGAATTGCAAGATTAGCCCAATAGACATCACGTGGCTCAGGGGCCCACTCTGTCAACCACGATGTTGGATTACTTGATTGCTGAGTTTGAGCACACACAGCTGCCCCCCATCGAGTTTTGAATGAAACAAATGCAGCAGGCATAATAGCCTTCGGATCACTTATAACCCTTTCCCTTTCTGAAACTTCCTGGAAAAAAAGTGATTTAGCCATGAAACAAGAGAGCGGGAAAAGATAATAGGTAGTCTAATGGTTAGAAGAAAATATTCTGTAAGTATGACTAAACCAGGAACAATTTTAAGATGTTCAACTCAATGGGCAATAAAAAATCTTCCCGTCACAAGGAAAGCATGCTTTAATAAATAGTTACATACTCAGATACAAATGCCTTGGGTAGGGAGTAACATATAGTAACTCATATGACATAATATTCAAATTATTTTTTTTACTTAACTCTGGAATTTTTTTTGTCCTATGGAACTATCTTTTCCAGAAGAACTAGAAATTTCTAGAAAAGAAAGAAGCTCCACTTCAGGTATTTTTATTTCTCCAATTTGTTCGAATTCATCTTTTTTGGGTGAAAATTTGAGAATTTTTTTTATTTTGCAACTTTAGTTGAAAATCAATCACATTGATAGTGATTTTGATGAAATTTCGGACGATTTTAGTGTTTTCCTAGGGTTTATGAGGTTTTTAGCGTGACATCCATGAAGATTTGCAGATTTTAGGGTTTTAGATTTCTTTAATCCTATGAATGTAGAAAAAGTTCTGGTCTGCTTATCACATTGGAATTCAGGATATTTCAAAATCTTCGCTCATAGCTTCAATTGGCACTTGAACCATGACCTTCGTCCTATCGATTCTTTTGGCTTCAATTTTTCGGATTCTCTATTTGAACAACCAAATAATCTGGGTTCATTAGGCACATAGGCTTTACAGATGTTGAAGAACAAAGAATGAGGTTGAAGAAGAAGATAAAAATGACATCGCCACCGTAATCAAAAGTTCAAACTCAACGTAAGGTTTTTTGGATTAAAAAAAACACAGTTGAAGAAGAAGAAAACGAAAATGAATCAATGAGAAGAAACCCCAGGCTTATTTAATTGTCCTGAAAGAATTTACTTTCTTTTGAGTTTTAAGGAGAAAACAAAAAACAAGAGATTTACACAACAGGTTGCAGGTAAATTATTTTGTCATTTATGGGGGTGGCACCGGAGCAACTCCTCAAGGGTGTTGCTCCTTAGCATTTCTCTAAAGTTAAGGCCTAAGCTCATGAATTTAATGAGCATTATGCTCATGGACCTTGAAATCACAAGCCTTGGGCAGGTCAAACAGAGCTCGAGCTTGACGCCACACTTCGCAATTCCAATCTTCCAAGGACAGCAAGGTCGTATTTGCTTATTGTTGCTCCTCTTTGTAATTCTATCTTTATAAAAAAAATTGTATGTAAGAAATTGCAAGAAGGAAATGCAGGTATTTATGACGAATTACAATTGATGGTCTATGAAGCATAACAAAAATAGTGTTAAAATATAAATAGACTACAGATTATTCACAAACGAAAAGATTGACATTGTAAAAAATAAGACTTTCCTTTATTATGAATAAAACTAACTAAAGAAACCATTTATGTGAAATAGATCTTAATATCAAATATACTAAACCAAGTTTATGATACAACTTGGTACAATCGGAGGTCAAACATATAAAAAGAGCTGAATATAAAATATATCCAAGACTTACTTCTTTAGATAACTTTTCAATCTCCTCAGTATAGTAGTCGATTGCATCCACAGTTTTCCCCCAAAGACCCCAAAAACCTGTCTATATATAAGAGTACTATTATGTGATGATGGGCTCATAACTTAGTAATACCTAAATATTGAAAGAGTATATCTTTTGAGCAAAAAAAAAACAGATATTATTCAAGAGAGAGATTTAAAGAATAAAAGATTCCCAAGCAAAAAAATTTATCATTTAAAGAAAAATACCTTTGTAGTAGGCTTTCGGCCAGGATTTCTCTCATATTTATTTTGGTAGTAGCAAAGCCGGTTTTGCAAACCTTTCTTCTGTGACACCATTTTTGCAAGAGAATTTGCATTGTATACAACCTAAATGCCAAAAGGAACTCCAATGTGAAAAACATTGGCATTACATGATAAGTAGTGGCTATAATATATATTTCCTCTTTATATCTTAAGGTCATGAAATTGCTACTTCTAACCAAACTAACAGTAGATAATGAAACTCCATAGAACATACAAACCTGGTGGGTGAGATAATGATCAGGATGGTTGACACAAAAGAAATGTTCAACATGCTCGCTGACTGACTCGTAAGGATCTGGAGGCACGTTCCTCACAAGAACCTGAAAAGACCTCAGAATCAATGTGGAAGCAAATAACACTAAGAATTACGCATAGAAGTGCACATGCTATGGAGTATAACAGGAAATGAACCAGACTTGAATGGACGGAATGTTACGGGTTTTGCATCAAGAAAATAATTGTGGACCGAACATATTAGCAAATTCTAACCTTGCAGAGTTAATAGATAACCTTACATAATAAGAAAAATATATATATAAAAAAAAAAAAAATATATCTTGTTTTACATAGTACAAAGAAGAAAAAGGAGACACCATGAATCCTATATCTATATATGCTAAAATGTGCATAATGATAGCCAGCAGTTTATTAGATTAGGAGTTTATAACTATAATCTGGACAACTTACAGAATATACATGGAAAATTATATCCTATTCCAGGAGATCAACTTACTATGGAGAAGAGTCAATTTTTCTCTATAAATGAAAAGTCAAATTTATCCCATTCACTTTGTAAGATTGCAATACGTAAGTAATTATAAATGAGTATGTGCACATTGTGCAGCCCTTTCTTTCTCTTGTAACAACTCCCAATACTCGGGTAGAAAAGGCATAAACTTCCTAACCTAAGGCCTCTTAACTTGTTAAGCTCTTTTATATAAGCCTAAAGAGGATGTAACAATTCCACATGGACCTTAACCCTATCAAAATTTTGGCCATAACTCAACCAGTTCCATGTCTGAATTGTGTAATCTCGGTCTAGTTGGAAAGCTAAGTGAATAAGTGTTACGAAAAACATGAGAGTTTAAACACCAATGCACAAAAATATATGGTTATAAACTTGGAACTTGGAAATAATGTGAAGAGATTGGCCTGCATTACACTAGTTACAGACATTTAAATACCAAACTCAATACCATGACGAAAAACTACATGATTTTAGTATACATAAAACTTAATTTGCTTCTTCTTCTTTTGTGTATTGATAAGCATATCCAATCGCAGAACCTTCCATCACTTCCAAGCCTTTTCAATACCAAAATCCAGATCGCCATCATGGCACAAAGTTATTTCCATCAAAAACTAGAATCGGGCAACCAACTTGGGAAACTCTCAATCCATAAATAAATAAACAACTTCACCTGCTATTTTATAGGTCAAGCAAGCATCTTAATAGGTTATGGTTTTTCTATAGCATGCACTATTTGAATCACTGATCAATAAAAACACAAGCCTTGGAAAAATACACAGAAGTTAATCACAAAAATTGTAAACTTTGATTTTTAAAGATTCCTACTAGCCAAATAATAGTAATAATGGGCAGAGTCATTGCGTGTATACAAATTACTGCACGTGGCTTGGGTGCTACAATGAAATCAGATGTCTGAGACTTAAAGTATACTCACCGAAAATTGATCTGGACGACGACTTTCAGATGCGAGAAAATGAAGCCTCATAAAAGCTATTTTCTTGTATTCACTATATAGCGCATAGCAAGTCCAAAATGTAAAGACATAAGCCATTACTAAGTGAGCCCAAAACCTGTATGGGAACAAACCTCTTCTTAGAAGAAAAATAGAAGCATCAACACTATTCATTATATAAGATACAGAATCATGCAACAAATAATATGCAACGGTCATGTTACGGATGTATCTAAGACGTCTTTAATAAACGTAACCCAAGGGTTGATGCTGTAATCTCGTCTTGAGACACAAATATGTCTCAAAGCCCACGAAAAAAGTAGAACATGTCGTCATTGATGACACTCTAAAAATGCAGGTAGCGCAGATGAACCCTCCAAAGCCAGAGAAAGATTAGAAGAGAACAGAAACCAGTGTCTAAGCAACCTTTCCACTTTCCCTTTGATAGGCCATGCTGCACCACTAGTAGCAAGGTCAGTTTAGTTCCATCAAGCACTCGTCATCATGTGACTTCTTGTTGCAAGTTGCAACATATTTTGTCCTAATGTACATGGTATCTCCAAGTCATAAATATGTTTACTCACATTGAGGGACCATTTATATGATTTAAATTGTGACTCATGGTTCTCACTGCTCACATCTAACACCTAATTTACCTCTATCAGTTTGATAAAGTGGCATATACCTATTTTTAAATGATTTTCCGTTCTGAATTTTCTTAGGCTGCTCCGCAATGAAGAGTATCCTAAACCCTGAACATATATAGTATTTCAGCACATTATAGCTTCATCAACGTGATGAAGTAGCTTTTCATCCATCATTGCAAGATTCAAATCCCACAACTCAATATTAACTTAACTCTTTTTTAATCAATATTCAGTATTTCAGTCCACAAAAGTCATTTTGCCATCAGTCTTGTTCAAGGAAGTAAAAAAGTAATGGTGTTGATAATTATGTGCATCATACGTAAAGTTATCCAAAGCAAGATGGAAGCTTCTTGATTTGGAAGGAAACAAATCCATAACAGAATTTCCATACACTAGACAGTGGAAAAAGCAAAATATGAACGATAACTTATTAATATGACAACCATGAAGGTACGAGAACATAAGAACCTAATAAAGACATTACTTGAGTACAAGGAAATCTAACCTGTTTGATCCAGGAGCAACATTGGATATTGACAGCTTGTCAATATCACTAAACATTAAATCCTTACTATGCTCTAATGTTCCATCAGTCCAGTTGACGGGAACCAAGACAGCAAAAGAGAGTACAGTTAGAGGGACGAATATTTTCAAGCTGCACATCAGAATCTTTTAAGTTAGATGATTCAAGAAAAAAAAGAAACAAGATAATGCGAAAACAGAAAGGATATGGAAGTATATAGTTCAAATAAAACTTATCATCCTCGTTCATTTGTCGAGTACAAAAAATAAAAGCTACCAAAAAAAATAAACGGCCTTCAGAAAAGAAAAAATAATATTTGTCATAAATTAACAAAATTGTAAGAAATCAGGTTAGAACTTAAATATGTCTTGAAAAAACAAAACAATGAAATGAATAGGAAAAAACATCAGAAAGCTCACCCAAGAAGATAAATCCGAATATACACAGCAGAATCAAGTCCTGCATGATCAATAAGCTCAAGTTCTGGCATTTTCAATGCAGCTGGCATCCAGTTCAAAAACCTTGTATATGTCTTGAAATCCAAATTGACAAATTTTCTCACAAATGCTCCAGAATGTGTTGGGCTGCCTCGTATACCCTTGAGATACCATTTTGGGAAATAAACTCTATCATTCAATGGTTGAAGCCGTAATATAGCAAATGCAACAAGAAATACAATTGCAGACAAAAGATTAATAGCTGCTGAAGCACCGATATCCGAGAAGGTAGCCATCTTTTTCCTTGAATATTATTGATCTCCTGAAAGTTTTGAAATGTGATAAATACAGTTAAATGCATCTTAAGACTTAAATAAAAAAGCACGCCTAGATAAAAGAAGCCGCTCATAAGTATAGTTACACGTTTGGGTTTTGTGACCTGCGTTCTTATGTCTTATATGAACTTCTAACTTTAACTACTCTTTCCTGAATTTGTGAAAGCTTATACTTGCAATGATTTTATGAATTGCCATGATCATTCTAGTGGTTGTGACTCAATCAAACACTTACCGAGTGTTTGACATCTCCAACTCGATCCTCGCATAATTTCTATATAAACTTAGCTAACAATTTCAAAATCACCATGATATTGCAACTTACATATCTCACTTTCTCTAACATTCAGAAGCTTTTTTATTAACATTCTTCGAAATACTCGGAAAAATTTTGAAAAGCTCAGTTGGCCCACATTCTCTTAGGTCAACTTCAACTCCCATCCACGTCTTGAAACATTGAATTCCAAGTTTCCAAACCCCAAACCACCTATTGACGCATTTTTTTTATCCATGATTTATCTCCCCAACACCGTCTAGAAAACACAATACTTATTATCGACCCCATGTTAAAAAGCATTTCTTAGGTTCTCCTTTTAAAAAGCATATATATATATAGACAAAGAATTCATCAAGTTCTTCTCTCATTATGCCGTAATCTCCAACAAAAAATCGGATTTTTAGCAGATTTTGGCTTTTTGATCGATGAAATGAGATTTTTAGCACATGGTAAAGAATCAAAACAAATAAATTTATAGAAAAATTCTCAAAACATTAACAGAACAGATTAAAAACTATCTAGCGTGAAGAAAAATTACCTCAGGATATCGGTTTTTAATGGAGCGAAATCAAGGATATGTATCTCTGAGTCAAAAAAAAAAATGTATCTCTGAGAATCGTATTCGAGAAACGAAAAATCGATTGAAAATCTATTCTGGTTTGAACAGAAGAGAAGGAAAAGAATTAGGGTTTTGTTAGGAGATGTTTCCAGATAGATTTTCAATCTCTCTCTGTTTTTTTTTTTTTTTTTTTTTTTGGAGAGAGAAAGAGAGAGGGAGAGAGGGCGGCAACAAGAGCGGAACCGTTTCTGTACGCTTCACTCTTCCCTCCGCCCCGCTCTTATGTAACGTTTATACGTTTTTGGTTTTGGGCAAATAAAAAGACAGAAATTTGAATCTTTTCATTCCATTATTACCCCTCTTAATGTTGTTTTATTTCCATTTTGACATGGTACTGTTTTGTGAAGGAAGTCAAGGGGGTGAGCTATTTATAGCTAATTCTGAATTTGTATATCTTTAAAATGGCAAAAGTGGAAAACAAATTTGCTATTTTTTGAACGTTGTACTGCTGCTTTTAAATTTTCTTTTATCTTCTTTACTATTTTTGGAAAATTATTGAGACCCATGATCATAATAGTCGTGCTCCACCTACCAAAAATCCTACATAAAGGCATAATCTACCACCGCTAGATTAAAATTCTATAGATTTTTCAAGGATAATGCTAAACTTACAGCAAATCATGGAAATTTTTCTACCGAAAGCTAATCTGACGGTGGAACTATTTTTCACATACCTTCGTGATTCGCGTTCTATCCCAAAGTGATATGCATCTACCGTAGATAATGCCTTCGATAGAAAATTCTGTAGGCTTTTTGGTAACCTTAGCATCACCGATTTTTCAATAGGACCCATAATGGTCTATTTATAGGATAATGTTATAGGTACTCTCATGATGAGGTGGCAAGATTTGATTGTGTAAAGTGTTTGAAGCAGATCTTGTCACCTCATCATGGGAGTATCTATAGCATTATCCCTGTTTATAGTATCAATCACATTCAATTTTTTTTTCTATTGATTTTTTTTTCTAATTTGTGATTTTATTCTTTAAATTTACCATTTAAATGTGCTTCATAGAAGGTGTCAATGGTTATTACCCAATTACTCAATAACACATTGGATATGAATCAATCATTCGAGTATGCATGTAAACAATTTAGAAGGCAACTTATATCTTCCGCATGACTTATAATTTGTTTTGTATTTTGATTGAGTTAGTCTCAGCCTCAAACTGAAGAGACTCACGCGTTGCGCTCATTGGACTATGAGCTTCATTCAAGGAGCATTAGATGGGGATAGGCTTCAAAAGGTCTGCACAAGCCACCCAAAAAAAATTTATTAAGCGAGCAAGGCCGGCGCTTTATTCAAATTCAATGGGGTTTGATCAGAGCCCAATATAAAGGCTCTGCTTGGTACACCGTAAATATTCGTAAATGCGAAAATTTACGGTTCATCGTGTATTTTTAAGTGATTGATGAAGGCATCTAATAACAAATATTTGGTGGGATTTGCAATGGACTTACAAAATAAACAATCTAAAATTTTTTATTTAATTTTTTCTAATTTATAGATTTTTAATTAGCACATACAAGAACCGTGAATTTTCGCATTTGCGAATATTCACGGTGTACCAAACAGAGCCAAAGTTTAGGGAGGAGAACATCTAAATCTAACGATTCTCTTCACTTAAAATCTTAATCATACGGTCTAAATTTACAGTACACGATTTTCACTCTACACAGCAGCGTGGGGTAGCACGACTAAAAAATAATGTGATTAATTTCATTTGTCAGATAGTCATTAGACTCTTCACAAAATATCTTAGGAAATGTAACTTGAGTATCGAATATCTAGGGTTTCTTTGACCCTGTCTAAATTGTTTAATAAGCAAATTTGTATTACTATAAAATAAAATAAAGATACATACAAAATTAACTTTAGAATGTAGCGTGAGAAACCAGAAATACAACCATTTGTATATTTTTGTTTTTTTGTTTTCATGGAGAACAATTCATATCTTTCTAAGCCGGCTATTGTCAAAAATCGGAATCTGTTTCTTATTATGGGCTTGGGAAAAGATATGTTGTTTTGGGTTTATTTGCGCTTCAATGCACAACCGTTGAATATTTCACAAAATACATAGTAGTCTTCTGCATAATCACCTCAATGGCAGCTCTATAATTAAATTTTAGTACGGATGCTCCAACAAAATCTTGCCTAGCATATTAAATATTTTCTTATTGTATTTTGTATAATAATATCTATGCTATTTTTCAAAGAGTTGTATGATGTATTCGATCTATAATCGATATGATAGGACTATTAAAAAAAAGTCATTGGACCGGGGTCAGATTGGGTACCGAACAGATCTTAAGGTTGGACTCAAATCTTTGTTAAAATATGCATCATGACGGGGAAGATTTCTTCGACTTCAAACTCTGGGTAACGTTTACAATTGCAATTCGTGACTGCCCTCACCAATCACCATCGGGCTTCGGTTCGAGCCTAGCTAGATCTAGCAAATTCAACGCTAACCCGACACTAATAATTCAACCCTAACTCGACCTGCCAGTTAAACGGGCCTAAGTTATGGTTGGATTTCTTCAACCCACTAAAAAAAAAGGTTAGTTTATGTAACCCGAGCCACCCGTCTAAGAAACACATTAATTAAAATTTTAATAAAATTATTTGGATTTCATTCATTGTCTCTCCACATAAAACTTTATTTAAAGCCTCATTTTAAGTCTATTTGTTCTCTCTTAATTAAAACCTATTGCTTCCCTCTTAATTAAAACTCAATTAATAAAAATAATTGAGAAAATATATAAACTAGGAGTATTCAAGTTAGGGTTACAAGGGTAGGGTTGAAAAAATTAACTCATTTAATAAACGGGCTAGGGCTAAGGTTGATGCTTCCTATCCTAAAAACCCGCCAACCCTAACCGTTGCCAGGTCTAAGCCTAACCTTACATCCAAGCCCAAGCTCTACATAAGGGTCAAAATTCAACCCGAACCCATTTGCAGTAAATTATTTCAATCAATCAATTAATTTCCATGTGATCCCCACATGTATATTCGCAGCCACATGCAGCATCACGAACACCAAAAACATCTTACATCCCACGGAGGGAACAACTCTTTGCTCAGAACGCATTTCTTCACCTACTTTTTTCAATTCTTAAAAAAACAGAACTTTCCAAACCGACGAATCCAACTAACAGATTCGTCAATTTCTTATCCTAATTTTAAAATAAAATATCAATCAGGAACAAAATATTATAACATTAGATGAAATCACAACCGTTCATCATCTGTTCCTTGCACAAATAACAACCACACAACGCAAAACCCTAGAAAATGAAAATAAGTCAAAATTCAAAAGCCTCGGAAACTCAAGGAGCTAAAAGGTCTCCTATTACATTTCCCTCAAATATCTTCTCATCATCTCATGTCACTACCAAAACAAAATCTCACCAGATTTAGATAATCCACATCATCTTCAACAACTTCATATTGACCAATCAAATTGTTACACGTCACCATCACCGACACTCACAAGCAAATCAATCCATCTCCAATCTCCTCACCACTCGAACTGGCTCTCCCGCTAATTGATCTCAACCGTACATCATCATCATCTTCGGAGTCTTCAATTTCTATGTGGGCCCCACCGTCTTCTTCATCGGAAGATAATCGCACCAACCAACACGTACCGTGCAAATGCCCGTTCACACAAACGAAATACTCCAGTCTCCCATCGTGGGACCCCAGTCTCCTTGAAGCACTCTTTGGTATAAGTTTAGCGTTCGTCATACTCCAAACACGGGCCCCACAATAAGGACATCGAATTCTCTGTTCTAGCTCTACTTGTCGTCTGATCAAACAAGCCCTAGTTCTTGATTTCACAAATCCCTTAAATACCCCTCTGTAAACACCTAAATCATCTTCGTTACCCTCACCAACTGTATGCTCGCATGGATCGCTAATATACAGTACATCTCCTTGACATTTCTTGGTCAAAAAACTTTGACCGGAAGTCTTCGAAAAACGAGACGCTTTCGCAAAATGACCTCTCGAAACTCGGTCAACTCGGAAGTGTCGACTCGGTTCACACCCACAACAGAAGAATAGAACCTTAGCTAGTGAGTCCCATCCACCACCGAATCTTCCGTTCGCCGGCGCACCATTAACCAGTCCTGCTATCATGCGCGGTGCACGAGATACGCACAACTCCCTCCACAAAACCCTTTTTGCTACCGCACAGAGTTTCCGACTAACGCACGCCATTAAACACAGCACGTGTGGGTCCCAATTGATCGATTGTAGGACTAATAGAAGAATCCGTTCGTTGAGTATTCCTGAATCGTTTGACTCGTCACCTGACTCGTTAAGCTTCAGTCTCTGGTTCACCATCGTTTTTTTCAATCTCTCTCTCACTCTGTTCGCAGCGACTCTCTGTCTGAGAGGGGTTATATAAACGTCCAGAAACGGTCGGACACGTGTCGATTACACAATGGTTTATTAACCACTTTCGATTATACACCAATAACCAGACACGTGTCTCGATTCCAAGCTAGAATATGCCTGCTGAAGAATTCGAATCAGGCAGATAAATATCAGCCATCAGATCAAACTTTGATCCTCTGACACGTGTCTTCTACCAGCCAGATTCAAAATATCTCTTCCCAAACTCAAAAATATCTAAGAGATACGTGTCGACTTCTCATGCGACGTGTTTTAACACATTCTACCACTAATGGATGACCTACACGTGGGATCATCTCAGCCTTACACGTATAGAAACAGATTCTTTGCTTTGATTTTTTGTCATTTTAGGGCTTTGTTTAATCTTTGTCACGTGGTCCCGGTATGGAGGGAAACGAAAGGTTAACCCTTTTAACAGGAAAGTCGTTGGACCGTTTGGTTTTTTATGCCCGTAATCAATCGATAGCTTTTTCTAAAATGACGTCTCTTGTCCTAATATAATTAGAGTTGGTACAAGGGCAGAATTGTCAATTTTTCATAGATGCCTATCCTTTCATCGTACATTGCTCAGTTGCGCGTGGAAATATTTTTGTTTTTGGATAGTGGAAGAATGCGCGTTTGTTAAACTGATCAAGGGAACTTTTTGAATTTTAAACAAAGTTGGGGAGCCTGTTACTGTGTGACACGTATACGTTTCACTGCTATTTGAACATTAATACCAATGTTATAATTGTAACATTGGACTGTTGGGTCCACACAGTTGCATTTCAAGAGCTAAAATTCTGTAAGGTTGTTCTCTTCATTATTCAGATCATACTTACAAAAAATCAGCTAATTCTAAAATCTCTAACCCCATAAAAAATTAAATTTTTTTCGCACCGTTCATTTCTCACCGTTAATTTACAATCAACTTCCGATTAATTTTTGATGGGGTTAAAAGTTTTAGAATGTTATGATTTTTTGTGAGAATGATCTTCATAGTGAAGAGAACAACTTCTCAAAATTTTATCTCTTAAAGTGTAACCATGTGGATCCCACAGTCAAATGTTACAATTCTAACATTTAATCTCAATGTTCAAATAGCAACGTCCTCACTTTAAAGAAGAAATATGCGTGGCGGCCACTAACATTGTCCCTGGAGCCAATATTGTGTCATTTTTAGAGAGAGAAAAGGACGGATATGGAAATAATACGTGTCGGTACGACAAGCATTTGAGTAGATTTTGGGCCCACTGGCATTAAAAAAACAAAACTGTTTACTTGAATCCAGTCTCTCTTTTTTCCAATTTCAATTCCGGTTCTTTGAATTTTGGTTCCTATGTCTTTTTTGTGTTGGCTATGTATGATGCACATTAAAGAAACATAACAAGAAAAATGACAGGTTTGTAGGTCCAAATTAATTGTGTGTCGTATAAATTTAGTTTCAGTACTATATTAGATGCCAAACTAACTTCTTCTTTTTTTATATAGTTTTAAACATTACATTAGGGGAGCCTAAGGCTCGAACTCAAGACCTCCTCCCCCGTAGAGGAGGGAATGCCAAACCATCCGGGCAACTCCGGATTCGCATATGTCAAACTAACTCAAAGTAAAACTTTAAATATTGGTTTTATTTATTGGTTATGACTGAAGATATTAACGATGGTGGAACAAGAAATAGGATAATCAATTTTATTTCAATTGTCAAGTAGATGTTATGGATGAAGGGATCCCACTAGACTTGTCCTAAGCTTGAAGTTGGACACTAAAAGTGAAAAAAGAAATAAATACATAAATAAAGAAGAAAAGAGAAAAAAGAGAGAGAAAAAAAAATGTGAAAGTTGGATGAGTTGAATCTAACCAACTCGAATTATAGAGTCTTATAAGAATTGTGATAAAATTTTCCCACATCAGTTTTCAAGCCTCATGAACTCGATCAAAAGGGTAATAATTCTTGTGAGGATGATTTATATGGTGGACTCCACGTCTTAAAAAAATATAATTTTGCTCAAAATCCCATTTTTGGCTGCCAAATACTAAAACTCTATAAAATTTTCATAATAGCCAAAACTTTATTTTTTAAAATTGGCATTTCTATTTTTTCATATATTTTAAGAATAAAATAATCATTTCATCCCCTAGCCCAAATAGTGGGCAATTTTTTATATTTGTTTCCCTTTTCACTCTCATTTGCTAGCAATTAAAATATTTTTAATAGATTTTCTCGTCCTTAAATAGTGCTTGCTTGAAGATTAAGAGATTTTATTTTCAACAACTACTATTGTTAGAGCATCTCCAATGCAACTGTGAATGTGGTAAAAAGCAGATGCCATATAAAAAAATAAACAAAAATAAACATTTGGAATGGGCCGGAAGATATTATGAAGCTCATCGTATATTTCTAACCTATTGACTTGACAATGTCTTCGCATCTTAGTCGGCAAATCAAAATAAGATATATTTTCTTTCTTTAAACAGAAATAAAAATACTAGATTTTCTTCTTCGTTTTTCTCTTCAGCAAATTTAAACAATATCAATTCTACCTCTAGGTCAGCTTCTAAATTTTTCTTCACATTAGCATTAGAGAAGGTTTTTTAAAATAGATGTCTATTTAGCTTATGTGGCAGTTTAATTTTACCACATTCATATTAGCATTGGAGATACTCTTATAAGTCTTCCTTCTTCATATCTTTTTAATGCTTTCATTCAATGAAAGAGTTGTAGTCATCACTAATAACGAGTAAGTTTATTTACAATTTTTGTATTTTTTTTTGTTTTTCTAGTTTCTATTATAATAAAGTTTTTTTTTCATCCCAATATTATTAGTGCAAATGCAAATTCATTTATTCTTATGCAATTTTATTTGTTAAAGTTCCATACTTATGCCATTTTATCCCAATTTTATTAGTCAAATGCAAAAATATTTATTCTTTTATTTGTGGTTGTTGTTTTTCTTCTAATGCATGATAATTTATGCTTATGCAAATTAATTATTGCATATGTTTACATTTTTTTGCACTAACCTTTCAATCGTTACCTTCACTTCTCTTCTCACACTTCTTCAAAGATAACCCAAAAACAATTTTGAGAAAATCTTGATCTTCAAGTTCTATTTTTCTTAGGATCGTGCTAGACATCTCACATATTCTGTGGGATGTCCATACCGCAATGACGTGGACGGATGAGAACTGCATAATTTCAGGGGAAAGATTAAATTTGGGATGGAGTTTAAATCATAAGGGTATCTATGCCATACGCGTGTCCGATGAAAAATCCGCACATTTGGCGAGACGTTTAGCATTAATCTTTTCTTTTTTTGTACATTTGTTACAGTGCTAGATATAGATTGGGTTTAGAAAGACTTAATTTAGGGAGAAAGAGTAGATAGGATCTAGATAAGTCTAATTTAGGGATAAAATTTAGCAAATATATATTCTCAAAGTTATGGAATGTATAATATTTAGTAACCTAAAAGGAGGTCGTTTAAAACAATAGTTTCCCTTATCTAGTAAGGATAAAATGTCAAAAATCTTTACTAGCAATTGATTTGTTTGGATTTGGGAATTTTAGCTATTATAAAAAGCTTATGAAGTTTTGGGGTATAAATACTCAAATTTTGGAGGTTTTGGCCAATCTCCGTAAGAAAAAATCACTCAATTATAGAATTTCTAACTTCATCAAAAGTTGATTGAAATAAAATCAACGATCCATTATTTAAAAAAAATCGATTTCTTTAGCTTTAACCTCAAGCATGACAAGGAACTCTAAAAAAAATGAGTAAAACTACACTCAACAGGCAAGTTTTTGGGCTTGGCTATTAGGCTGTCAATGAAAGTGAATCCTAATTCCCAAATTTAGGATCCACTCGAAACTTTTGCATAGTGGGCTTTAATACATGAAGTTGGGATCAAATCATTTACCAACTACTAGATCAACACTGTTTTATTTTCTATTTTTCTTTCTTCTTCTTCTATCTTTTTTTTTCTTTTTTTTTCTCTTGATCCTTACAATAGATGCTTACATAGGCTACATTTCTATTTTTTTTCCCTCCCATACATATTTTCTTTTGAAAATTGACAACTATGTGTACATTTCCCTTACGCGAAATTGTTGTATTTTCTATTGCATACATTATACGTGCCTTCTGTTGGTCATAAGAGCAAGGCCAGTCATCCACCTCAAACCCACCAAAATTTGATTTGGATTTGAGGTTTAGGGGTATGGCACGTGGGGCGCAAACATTTATCACAGAAATGTTACGCGCCGCGAAACATTTACGCGAGGCATTAAAACCCAAAACGCAAGACCCTTATCCTTCCCCATTTCAACGACGTCGCGAAAATGTTACGCGACCTATCGCGTGACATTTTCATGAATTGGGCCTGTCACATGAAAGTTTCGCATCGCGTGAATCTTTCGCGGATGCCCCTAACCCCTAAACCATACCCCAAACTAGTGGTTTAGGTGAAGGGTCTGAGGTTTGATGCACCCACTGGCCATGACATGTTCATGGCTTTGAGGTTTTGATGCCTCCACTGGACATGCTCTAATAAAACAATTTAGAACGGGTTAAGGGATACATTCGTTTTAGAATCGGGATATTTAATATGCTTATGGTTGTAATGTTAACATTTGTGAGATTTTAGGTTTCGAGATCAGTCCAGCGATATCTAAATCCGCAGCCTCCGCTAGCATTTTTTTTTGTTTTTAGAGCAAATTANAAAATTTGGATTTCATCTTAAAGGTTGAAATCAATTGTTCGATATTTTCAGTTTTATTTTCCATATACACCTAAACCTTTTAATTTATGGGACTGATTTTGATTTTGATTTTGATTTGGATTTTGATTTTAAAAAAAATCCTTCAGGATAAGGGCCAATTGACCTAGTCAACGCTGACTCAGTCAAGGTTGACTCGCCCACCCCTATGAAAATTCCTAGATCCGCCACTGATAGGAATAAAGATTTGCATTGATATACATGAGAATACATGTAAAAGTAATATCTATATTTATAGAGCAAGGATCTGCTTACATGCCATTACAATGGGCCTGTGGAGACCACATGGTGATGAACCAAGGGCTGATTTTTTTGTGAGAATGTTCTCCACACTTAAAATTAGCCCTTGTTTCATCTCCACAGGCCGTTGTAACCAATTTATTTAAATTCTTACGAAAAGTAAAGAATTCTCTAAACTAAGATACACTCATGGACAAAGAAATCGTAATAAAAAAACGAGCAAATTGTCTTTACCCCCTCAATTGCTAATTGGAAAATCACTTACCTCCATCCAAATGGACAAACAACGCGCACATGACCTCACGTGATGTGATGAAATGACCAAAATACCCATACACTTAACCCTCTTCAACCGAAGGTAAATTGGTTGGGTTAAATTAGACTCGTATCATTATCTCTTGTATTATTCTTATAAAACATCCAACGGTGTAAATTAGTTAATTGCATCTTCTTCTTTACCTAACGATGGGTCTTTTTATTCTTTGATCAAAGAAGCCTGTTAATGGCGGATAGGGGGAGACGAGTGTGAGGTGGAATGGGATAGTACTTTGAAGAGAGAAATAAAGAAAGAGAGGGGGAGATGATGAAAAGGATACCTTCAATTCTAAGTTTTCTACTCTCTCTTTCTTATTTTTCTTCTTTTAATCCTTCCATCAAATTAACCATTTCATAAAAAAATTTGTTTTGGTGATTTGCATATCGAAGTAGCTTGAAATTCGATGCTAAGAGAAGGCAGATCTTATCCTATTATCCTCTCTCCCTCTTTCAAAGATCAAACCTGAATCATTCCCCAAAGAGGTGCATTAATGGTGGAAACAAACCCTAACTAATACTCCCATCAATCCAATGACGATGCCAAAAAAAATACAAGAAATGATGGGATTTCTAAGGATATAAACAACACTAGATAATGAACATAAAATTTTATCGTTGAGTTGCAGAGACTTTGTTGTTGCTTTTGAAAAGTTTTAGAGAAGCCATTAATAACCCACCATTCCTTCTCTCTCTGACCTAACTAACCTCTTGATGGTCCTGTATTATTTGCTAAAAATCTCAACTCCACACCCATGTAGTGTTTGCTAAAATTCCAGAGACAGAGGACCAATTATTAGGAGAAATTTCGTATCGGTACCAAGCGATCATAAAGAGAAAATAACTCGGTTAGGGTTGGATGATAAATCTGAATTTGAAATTGTTGCCAGTAGGTTGATGAATATAGAAAGGTGTAAGTTTAATTTGTAGGAGAGAGAAACTGGTAAGTTTGGGTTGGGGAGAGATGATTAGACGTGTTGACAATGTTGGTGACCGCAGTGGTGGTGGTGTGTTGACGACGCCGGTGGCCATAGTGGTGGTGGCGTGTCGACGACATCAGCGACCATAGTACTGGTTGTGGCATGTTGATGACGTTGGTGGCCGCGATGGTGGTGGTAGTGTGTTGACGACATTGGTGGCTATGATGGTGGTGGAAAGGAGGATATTTGGGTCTCTAATCATGGCCTTCCATCTTTTAGCTACTTAGGATGCTGCCACATATTAAGTTAACCCAAATATATAGATTGGGCTGGGTTAGTTAGAAAGGAGGGCACTTTGGACTTTTTTCGCGTCACATGACCTGCACGTGGGTGACTTTTGACCATTTGGATAGTCAAGTGACGGAAATGATAGCAGTGGGGGGAATTAATTTTTTGAAAGATTTAGGGGGTAAGTGATTTTTCAATTAGCATTTGGGGGGGTAAAGACAATTTGCTCTTTTTTTTTATGAGGCATAGCTACCTGGGTTTCGAATTACTCGTCTGAAGACGAAGAAAATGATGGTGGTGGCCACCAAGAAGTTGATAATGAAGCCGAAGAATTTATAAGAAGGTTCTATGAACAGCTAAGGTTGCAAAGCCGTACACAATTGTTACAATATCAGGAAACCCAATACCAAGAGATGCTAGCAAGGGGTACTGGCTAATTAAGATCACTCAAGTCTCTACTATTGTTATTCATCATTGTTATGGCCGTCCTCGCCGTCTTCGTCTTTGTTGTTATGGTTAACATTTACATGATCAAGTTAGGGTTGGAATAATTCTGTTTAGTACAATGTGGTTTCAAATTTTCAATGAATATATAATACGTTCCTAGCTTGATGGGCTTTGCTATCTACTGGATTAGTTGGGCCCTTTTCTGGGCCTTGACCCATAAGGGTGTAAATGCTAACCTTTGATTGGTGCAAAAAGCAAAGGGAATAGAAAAATGCAATTCATTCATCTGAATTAGAAGAAGTCGTTTTCCACTACAACCAAAAATAAGGAAAAACCCTATTTTAAAAATGAGGGAGGTTATTGCACCCCCTCTTAGAACGCCCCCTTATAACGCCCCCTTCAATGGGGCCACATGCGATGCATCCAGGGGCTGATTTTTTTATGGGATGTTCTTCTCAATATGTATATCATCATATTAAAAAATCAGTCTATTCTAAAACTTTTAATCTCCTCAAATTACTTATCAAAAATCGATAACTATTTGACCCCTCAAATAGTTACTAAATAGTTACTAATTTTCAAAGGTTAATTTGAAGGGGTTAGAAGTTTTAGAACGAACTGATTTTTTAATATGATGATATACATATTGAAAAAAACATCCCATAAAAAAATCAGCCCATGGATGCATCGTATGTGGGCCCCACAGGAGGGGGCGTAATAAGGTGGCGTTCTAAGAGGGGGTGCAATAACCTCCCTCTTTAAAAATATTTGTTTTCCTTTATAAGAAGTCATTTTCCACTACGACAAAAAAGAATCGTTTTTCTATTATCTGTTTCTCCCTTCACAAGTAGTCATTTTCAACTACAACCAAACTAATAGAGAAAAATAAGTTTTTTTTATTTTATTTATTATGTTTGTTTTCTCTTACATATACTTTTGTCGAGCATTAGGATTTAGGAACATAATGAAACGGGTCACTGCTAACAAACTACGTCCATCTGATTTAATTAACCCATTCGCAAACCCACCTTCTTAATTTTTTTCAATTAATAATATACATATACATTATTTTGAAGGACTTGCGTGAGGTGAAGATCGTTGGTACAAAAAATTAGACATTGGATCATCTTTAAGCTAGCTCTATTAAGGAGTGTATGTGGAATGTAGGAATAAGACTGACAGACATAATCGTCAAGGCTTAAGATTGCACTGAATTTGGATCTGTGTCCAAGGCCCTGGTGAGCCAATAGAAGCTGCATTATAATATTATATGTAAAACAAAACCTACAAAAATTAGAATCTTTAATCAAGGTTTATGTGGGTCCCACGTAAAGATGATCTAAGGGCTGGGATGATCTCTTTACCGAATAGATTATTCTCTAATCCTGTTAAAAGGTTGATTTAATATTGATCATATTTATGAACGATCGTTAATCACGCAGCTTTTTATGGGGTAGAGTTTTAAAATAATGCGATTTTTCAGTAGACCCTGATGTCCGGGCCTTTTAAAGCACTCGATTGAATCCCGGTATGGTGCATCTCTCCATGCGACACTACTTGGTAAGATCTTATTGTTGAAGTGGCCTCAAGAATAATTAAACTCACGACCTCTAAGTTGAGAGCTTAACCACTAATCTAATTCCCTTGAGGCTTACACATCTATCTAGTTATCTAAATTGTTATCATTAAAAATGTTTTGGCCCGAGCCTTAGACGGACAAGTGTAGGCCCCACATAGAAACTATGCAATGGCTAACTTTTAGTGAAGATATTCTTCTCACCATGTAGATTATCTTCATCGAAAAATGAGCTCATTATAAAAATTGTAACCCTATCATAATCAACTTTGGATGGTATTATAATTTTTATAATCGATTGATTTTTTTTGTAAGGGCGATCTATATGGTGAGAAAAACATCTTAAAAAAAAAATTAGCCCTTGAATCGTTACGATGTGTGGCATACACTTGTCGATCCAAGGCTTGGGCCAAATATCATCGTTCAACTATTATATTAGAGTAGTAGGAGTTCCTGATGTTCATTCAGTCAGATGCCATGGTTTCTTAGTCAAACGGGTTCAAATCCTATTTGCATCGAATAAATCTAAAATATGACTATGCATAATTTAGAAGCATTTGAGTAGTTCTTATCATCGATGCAACATCCTCCGATACTTAAAGTTGGTGGTCTCTATCATTTTTGTAAGCCGATAGTAGTTTTTCTGTGTCGTTTATGGTGCAGTTTTCTCTCTCACGCTTTTGTGTTTGTATTTATAATCGAACAATAGTTTCATTATAAAAAAAGATATACGCGTATAATGCATATACTTTCGTTAAGGCAATGAAGCGTCGAGTAATGTAAAAAACATACAAAAATCAAAGTGTCCCCATTTTATTTAGTACATGCAAATATTCACATTATTTTTGTTTCTTATTTGTTTTTTTTTTTTTTTGAAGAATTTGTTTCTTATTTGTGAACCTGCTGTAAATTACATGTAAATATGCCACCACAAACCCATATAAAATTGAGGTATTCCTAAATGCAAATCTATTCTAATATACTATAGGAGAAGCATTGGGTTAACAAAACCCTCTCTTTTAGGTGTGGGTTAAAAAACCTACATTATAAATATATGACCAATCTATTATCTATTATTAGGTTAACAAAACCCTCTCTTTTAGGCGTGGGTTAAAAAAACCTACATTATAAACATAAATTCAAATACTAAAACAACTAAATTTTATAATTATCTAAGAAAAAATTCAAATTTTTTTTTAAATGAAGCCCCCGTGCCTTGCACAGGATATGGGGGCTAGTATTAGCAGAATAACAAGCAGGGCTCTGGTCTATGATCATGAAACAACTATAGTATACCTATCTAACGGTCCACAACGAATAGTTGGTGGGTCACACATTAAGTACAGCAGGAAATTATGAACTTTATTGGGTGCATTTGCATGAATCCAGTTTTCGCCATTTTTTGTCCGTTGAAATCAAACTCAACAGAAGGAGAAACCGAATATTTCCGCCCAACCTCTTCCACCCAATGGATACACAATGGCCAGTCGGTTTCCGAGATCGGAGCACACAATAAATAGCTTGTCAGATCTGCAGAACCACCAAGTCAATTTGTAAAATTGGTACCGTCGGATATTGAAACCGGACTGGTCATTTTGTAAAAATTGGGTGGAAATATCTGCACCCAAGAAAATCCACACAAAATCATGATTTCATACGTACACCTGCAGCGCACGTTAGCTTCCACATATCGTAGAAGAGGTATGAGGTATGTGAATAGGCTTCTTCCACATAAAACACAAACGCTCCCCCCAACTCTGGTTAGGTCTCTCTCTCTCTCTTGTTTCTCTCTCCTCTCTCTTCTTTCTCTCTTTTCTTGCTTCAATGCCTGAAGTTTTCCTCTCTGTATCGTCCTCAGGAAACCCTAGACAGTGCAGACCGCTCCTTTTCTCTGCAGAGAAGCGGGCGATTTCGGTCTCACTGTACCAAATAAATCCCCAAATCTCTTCTCCATCTTTAAATTTACAAACCGCATGACCTAAATCGTTCAAAGTCTCGTCTTTTTTGTTTATTGATGGCCCCCAGTCGCAGGAAAGGTTCCGGAAAAGCTTCTTCTGCTGCCGCCGCCGCTGCTGCTAAGCGGCAATGGAAGGTTGGAGATCTCGTACTCGCCAAGGTCAAAGGGTTTCCAGCTTGGCCTGCAACTGTATGTATTCGATTTCATAAAAAGATTGAATCTTTTTGTTGTTTGCCCAAACCCTAGATATTGTTTTGTATAAGTTTCGGATTTTATGTTTGTTCTGATTCTGTCATTAGGGTATTTTGATCTCTTAGTGTTCTCCGATCTAACAAAAATTCATGCTGAATTTTATTTTGATTTCTTTGGCTGCATGTTATGATTATTGTGGTTTTCTTTGCATATGACAGTATTGAGATTGAAAAAAAGTGAGCTTTTTATTGATTAGGTTAGAGAATTATTGATTAAATTGAGGTGTTAGGTGAAAAGATGATTACTGGTATGTTTTGATTTATGTGATTGTGGTTGTGATCGATGGTTTTGTTTTTTCTGTGTTTGACTTGCATGCATAGAGTAATTAGAGAAGTTCTGAAATTTCTTTAGTTTCGCTTGGTAGTTGTTACAAACACTTCCATGGATCTGTAAGACAGTCTTTTAGTTGTGAGGTCTTGGAAGGTTTTTTTTGCTGTGGTTGTTTGGCTTGTGTGGTTTGATCAAGTTCATCTCTGATGGCAGGTGAGTGAACCAGAGAAGTGGGGATACTCTACAGATTGGAAGAAAGTGCTCGTGTACTTTTTTGGAACGAAACAAATGTGAGTTGTCAAACCCTTGTGATGTGATTTAGTCTTAATTTTGTTGCTTTTGGGTATGATGTTGAAAAGTAATTTGTATCAATATCTGTAATTGGTTTTTGGAAGCATTAACTCTTTACATGTCCACAACGCCTTTCAATGAAGAATATTAGCAGTCTAAGAAGTGTGTTTGAGGCTTATGCCTCGAGGATCAGCTGGGGTTACCTAAAATCACTTTATTACTTATTAAGAACGTATAAAAGCTAGTGCAGCATATGACTCATCCATTGGAGCTTTATGAAGATAATGGGTTAGAAATCCTTTGAGAACTTTTTTTCCTTTTAGTAGTTTGCAGCAATGTAGTTAAGGGCGCAAGGCACATGTATGTCAGGCAAGGCGTATGTTTCCTGCCCAAGGTGCAAGCGAGGCACATGCTTGAGTGAAGCGACACACAATAAACAATAAAATTAATGAAGTGTACAAAAGATGTACACATTTATTTAATAACTTGAACAACTAATAAAGCTTACATAATAATAAGGTGCATACAGATTCTTATTTGATAAGCAAAATTTTTTTATGAAGAAGCCAAAAGGCAAAGAGTTTCACAAGAAAATTATAAGAAAAAAAACTCAAATGCATCTAGTTTCTCACATATTTCATAAAACTTTGAATCANCAGCGACCCAAGATGGCTCATATGCATTGCCAAGTGGTGCAGTTGCGATTTTTAAGCCCATTGAGTAAGTTCATGATATTGGCTTTGTTTTTTTTCTTCATTCTATATATTTTTAGCAGTACTGGTCTTTCGTATGGAATACCTTTCTTTAATGAGTAATTACTGCTTGAGTTATGATTATGATTTGTGTTTGAGTTATTTACTTAGATGTGTACATAACTGAGTAAAAAAAAAGTTAGTCGTGTAGCTAACTCATGTTTAGGAAATTTATCTTGAAAGATCCTGTCTCATTTGCTTGGACCATATTTTGTGGAATTTTCATTATTTTATTCACAGAGTATGGGATGGTTATTATGACTGAAACCAGGTATGCTAGAATGATGATTATTAGCAACAACAGCAATATCATCAGTGCTATAAACTTGGTCTGAACATTAGCAAAGCTATAAACTTGTTGTTTTGAGAACACAAGGACATACTTTGCAAGAATGATATTTTTTTTTTAAAAGAAGATGAATTTTGTTATGAATAATGGGTGGGACTACTTTCGAATAAAGTGGGGCATGCATAACACCATTTAATTAGGATGAGTGTTATTATAAGACTAGCAAACCTGTTAAGGCTCCTGTGGTTGTAGAGTGCAGGTGGTTCCCTCTACTTTGAGCTTTCAGTATGTTGGGTGTTTGTTTAATTATGTATGTTGGGATACTCTAGTTAAGAGAGAAAACATGACATGTAAGTTATTCTGCCTTTTGTTTAGTTATAATATTTACTCATGATCTTATAAATTTGTAAAAAGATGGATGAAGATGTTGACAAAGTCAGCAGTACCCAAGTTCTATTTTTACCAACACTTGCAAGGTATATTAAGTAGTTCCACTTCTATAAATTGTATGTCTATGCAATTCATACTCTACATTGTTCTAAGCTTACTTAGTTGACAAAATTTATATATTCTCTTCCCTATCTTTTTATGCGCCAAATGGTGTTGTGTGGGATTAGTTGGTATAGAGAATGAGGGTGTTTGTATGTGATTAGTTGTTAGGAATAAACCATACTTTGTGCAGCTTC